>CM077191.1:6921362-7226362 GCA_039654105.1 Coreius guichenoti
GGCGCGATGCAACGCGACAAAAGACAATATAACCCACTATAATCAGTGATGTAGTCTACACTGGATGAGGCGCGGCGCAACACGACACGACAAATCCCGACAATAAACTGAAGCCTCGTTCTATTTATGACGTACATGATGGACAAATGCTTTACAACGGTCGCTTTGTCACGTCCAGTTTAGACGGCTTCTAGCTGTTGCGGCGCGACACGGTGTAATATAACACACACACTCATATATATGTATGTGTATATACACCGATCAGGCATAACATTATGACACCTAATATTGTGTTGGTCCCCCTTTTGCTGCCAAAACAGCCCTGACCTGTCGAGTCATGGACTCCACTAGACCCCTGAAGGTGTGCTGTGGTATCTGGCACCAAGATGTTAGCAGCAGATCCTTTAAGTCCTGTAAGTTGCGAGGTGGGGCCTCCATGGATCGGACTTGTTGTTCAGCACATCCCACAGATGCTCGATTGGATTGAGATCTGGGGAATTTGGAGGCCAAGTCAACTTCTCAAACTCGTTGTGCTCCTCAAACCATTCCTGAACCATTTTTGCTTTGTGGCAGGGCGCATTATCCTGCTGAAAGAGGCCACAGCCACCAGGGAATACCGTTTCCATGAAAGGGTGTACATGGTCTGTAACAATGCTTTGGTAGGTGGTACGTGTCAAAATAACATCCACATGGATGGCAGTACCCAAGGTTTCCCAGCAGAACATTGCCCAAAGCATCACACTGCCTCCGCCGGCTTGCCTTCTTCCCATAGTGCATCCTTGTGCCATGTGTTCCCCAGGTAAGTAACACACACGCACCCGGCCATCCACGGGATGTAAAAGAAAACGTGATTCATCAGACCAGGCCACCTTCTTCCATTGCTCCGTGGTCCAGTTCTGATGCTCACGTGCCCACTGTTGGCGCTTTCGGCGGTGGACAGGGGTCAGGATGGGGACCCTGACTGGTCTATGGCTATGCAGTCCCATACGCAACAAACTGCAATGCACTGTGTATTCTGACACCTTTCTATCAGAACCAGCATTAACTTATTGAGCAATTTGAGCTACAGTAGCTCGTCTGTTTGATCGGACCACACGGGCCAGCCTTCGCTCCCCACCATCAATGAGCCTTGGCCACCCATGACCCTGTCGCCGGTTCACTTCCTTGGACCACTTTTGATAGATACTGACCACTGCAGACCAGGAACACCCCACAACAGCTGCAGTTTTGGAGATGCTCTGACCCCTATATATATATATATATATATATATATACACACTCACCTAAATGATTATTAGGAACACCTGTTCAATTTCTCATTAATGCAATTATCTAATCAACCAATCACATGGCAGTTGCTTCAATGCATTTAGGGGTGTGGTCCTGGTCAAGACAATCTCCTGAACTCCAAACTGAATGTCAGAATGGGAAAGAAAGGTGATTTAAGCAATTTTGAGCGTGGCATGGTTGTTGGTGCCAGACGGGCCGGTCTGAGTATTTCACAATCTGCTCAGTTACTGGGATTTTCACGCACAACCATTTCTAGAGTTTACAAAGAATGGTGTGAAAAGGGAAAAACATCCAGTATGCGGCAGTCCTGTGGGCGAAAATGCCTTGTTGATGCTAGAGGTCAGAGGAGAATGGGCCGACTGATTCAAGCTGATAGAAGAGCAACTTTGACTGAAATAACCACTCGTTACAACCGAGGTATGCAGCAAAGCATTTGTGAAGCCACAACACGCACAACCTTGAGGCGGATGGGCTACAACAGCAGAAGACCCCACCGGGTACCACTCATCTCCACTACAAATAGGAAAAAGAGGCTACAATTTGCACGAGCTCACCAAAATTGGACAGTTGAAGACTGGAAAAATGTTGCCTGGTCTGATGAGTCTCGATTTCTGTTGAGACATTCAGATGGTAGAGTCAGAATTTGGCGTAAACAGAATGAGAACATGGATCCATCATGCCTTGTTACCACTGTGCAGGCTGGTGGTGGTGGTGTAATGGTGTGGGGGATGTTTTCTTGGCACACTTTAGGCCCCTTAGTGCCAATTGGGCATCGTTTAAATGCCACGGCCTACCTGAGTATTGTTTCTGACCATGTCCATCCCTTTATGACCACCATGTACCCATCCTCTGATGGCTACTTCCAGCAGGATAATGCACCATGTCACAAAGCTCGAATCATTTCAAATTGGTTTCTTGAACATGACAATGAGTTCACTGTACTAAAATGGCCCCCACAGTCACCAGATCTCAACCCAATAGAGCATCTTTGGGATGTGGTGGAACGGGAGCTTCGTGCCCTGGATGTGCATCCCACAAATCTCCATCAACTGCAAGATGCTATCCTATCAATATGGGCCAACATTTCTAAAGAATGCTTTCAGCACCTTGTTGAATCAATGCCACGTAGAATTAAGGCAGTTCTGAAGGCGAAAGGGGGTCAAACACAGTATTAGTATGGTGTTCCTAATAATCCTTTAGGTGAGTGTATATATATATATATATATATATTTCTCTCTCTCTATCTATCTTCTCTATAATACTAATACATTTATAAATAAATCTACAATCTAAAATAAATAATATCATTTTAAAATTACTTATAAATATTATTATTTCATAATCAAATATTATATATAATTTTATACACACACATATACATACATAAATACATACAAATTTTATATATACACCCATACATACATTACATACATACATACATACATTACATACATTTCAAAACCACAATAATAATAATAATAATAATAATAATAATAATAATATTAATATATTTTATTATTTCATATTATTATAAACCAGCAATGCCCTGACCCCTAAGTATAATAACTATTGCTATGAATCATGGGTATTATTCAATCCAGATCATCTGATGCAGACGGATTAAGAGCTCTTCAGCAAACTAAATGTTTATCAAGTATTACAATGAGAAAAAAAGCCCAGCAGAATGGTTTGCTCCGTATCAAACTGATCTTTTCAGCACAAACCCATACAGTACAGTAAACTAAACCGTATCTGAGTCGAGCACAATGTCCTGACAAAACAAGCCTAAACTGGCACGTCCTGCTGCAAAGTTTCCAATTACGGAGATGAAAAATGGCTGGCGCTGATTGTGCCGTGATCGATCGTAACCTATAAATCTTTTGACCTACATACAGCAATGTAATGGGGTTAAAAGATCCAGTTTCCCCCATTTAGACTTGATTCAACACTGAACCATTTCTCCAACCGTGATTACTTGGGTTTAATAAAAAATACAAAGATTAAACTTCATTTTTGCTGCGATATAAAAATGTCAAGGTATTAAGCCTTGTTTTTTCTTTTGAGCCTAACAAAATTGAATGAGGTTTATGCTTGAAACAAGAAACAGGATTGTTGCCTTAAGGGTAAGAAATGTACATTTAATTCAAGATATATTTTCTAAAATCTGCTTTTACACCAAACAAACAAATGCTCTAATGTGAAAGAGCCCTCAGGGAATAAAAGCCTGAAGTATATAGATTCGAGACTTGAAGGACGGGTATGCGGCGACGCATTCAGTTGACGCACATGTCGACAGTCTCCAGAGTCAGTGAACACCGCAGAAACTGAAAGCACCTAGGGTGAAGGCAAACCATTTTAGTGTTATTATTTATTTATTGTTAATTCAACCCTGCAAAAGCACCACTGCAAACCAGATAAGCAAGTTCCTCTGTGATCCAGACGCTCGGAGGGCTTATCTCATTAACATTTGAGTTACGGTTAAACCCTCTTCAGAATTAAACTTCTAAAAACACCTGTTTCCGAACCCGTGACAAACACATTCAAACGCAAAGTGTTTCAAGTTTGTAGAGCAACCGAGACCCCCATGTTCAATCTCTCTCTCCCCTGCAACGGATCCCCCAACAAATACAGCACAATTCTCTCCTGCTGCGTTTCCTCAAAGATAAAATGAGTGTTTATACCATCTCTGAATGTCATTATAAAGCCTGCGATACAATGGCAAATGCCGAGGGATTCTGCACAAAGTTGTGGAAATTCTCTCAAAGATTTCCTGCGTGCTTGGAGAAAGCGTGGCATCAGGGACGGGCATCTTCTCCTGAGAAACCACTGTAGTCGCGCTGCCATTCAAAATTCATGCATGCAGAAGCGCGTGGCACGCAGGGCCTGATTTATAGATGTTTAACTGCAGTTTTAGCATATGGAAATCAGAAAGATCCACATAAAGGCGCAGGGCTCCCCCAGGAATGCATCAGTTTTTCCTGTTTACTTTTCTCTCAAGATTCCTGGCTCCGACCCAGATAAACCGGATATCTTGTTCACCCCCCACCACTGGCAACCTGGGACAGAGGACACTGGGAATGGGTGCCAGCGAGGGGAAAAACTGAACTTTGATTACTTTTTGGGAAGCAACAAGTAATCAGATTACTTTTTTTGAAGTAACTAGTAAAGTAACACATTACTTCTAAATTTACGACAAAATATCTGAGTTACTTTTTCAAACAAGTAACATAAGTTACTTTGTTTTCTCATGTATTGACTGACAGCTCTCTTGTCCCATGTTGAGAGAAATCGGGAGTAAGTGCAGAGGCGTTGTGTTCGCTGTGATGGTTATTGTAGTGCATGCTCACTAAATGCATTTACTCATCTCACTTGCACAAAAAAAGATTCAGTATTCTTCAAAATGAACAGTAACAGTAAAATGCAAACTCAGAATTTTACACAAACATGCGATAATGTTAAATATAAAAATATACTTTGTAGATTTAATCTCATTTTATTAACCAATGTCTTTGCTGCTGACTTTCGATGATCCAATTCAACCATACTAATAAGCAAAAATAGGTCTTATTCTTCTGCAACCCAGAATGGCAGCACAGCTAAAGGTTTGTTGGAGCTGCGCCCTCTACTGTACAGACGTGAATTTGCATTGTTGTGAAAGCACCTTTACATTTGCCAAAAAATGTTTTGTTATTAAAAACAAACAAGCAAAACGTAAAAAGTTAACACAAAATTAACATAACCTAACTTTAAAGAGTAACTAAGTAACGCAATTAGTTGCTTTTTAAAGGATATTGTAATGCATTACTTTTAAAAGTAACTTTCCTCAACACTGGCAACAAGTATAAAGCATAACATTTTATATTTACACCATAATAATAATTTTTTCCCCCCGAAATTGTAAAAAAAAAAAAAAAAACAAAAAAAAAAAACAAACAAAAAAAAACATTATTGGAGTACATTTTACAAGAAAATACTATTATCTGTTATTCTACTTCAAAATTTCACATTTAATTCAATGTGTTACTTGCCGTTTATTTATAATTATTTGTGAAATTCATTATTCATTATTTGAAGTAAAAATTTTTCCATGACAGCAATTTTGAAAAAAAGAAAATAAGTGTTGCGTTTTCCTTTTATTTCATGTAACTTACTGAAATTAAAATAATTCTGAAATAAAAAATATATATTTTTTAGTAAATAATATTTTTTAGAATAATTGTGTAAAATGTACATATATTTTTTTAGCAAATAATGTAATGTAATGTAATGTATTATGTATTTTATGTTGCATAAAATGTTTTGCAAAACATTTATTAAGAAATTCAAAACACAAAATTAACATTTTACAAAAAAATGTGTAAATGTTGCATTCACCTTTTATTTCATATAACTTGCTAAAATGATCAAATAAAAATATATATTTTTTGCTGAAATTAATGGAATTACAATTTATAAAAAAAATGAATTTATATAAAAAATATTATAGAATATTATAAAAATATTATATATGATTCATTCCATTTATATTTTTTTGAGAAAATGTTGCCTGTTTATATGTAACTTTTGAGCAAATGTTGTGTAAAATGTTTTTGGGCATTTACTAGAAAAACTATCATATTTATATATACATGAATTGAGAACACACAAAATTTGCTCAAAAACTGTATATATTATTTATTTTACGCAAACAATAATTTAATGCCACTATAAAAAAACATTTAAAAAATACTAGTGCTGTCAAATCGATTAACTGCAATTAATCGCATCTAACAAAAAACTGCGATGCACTGTGTATTCTGACACCTTTCTATCAGAACCAGCATTAACTTCTTGAGCAATTTGAGCTACAGTAGCTTCTCTGTTTGATCGGACCACACGGACCAGCCTTCGCTCCCCACGTGCATCAGTGAGCCTTGGCCACCCATGACCCTGTCGCCACTGTTCCTTCCTTGAACCACTTTTGATAGATACTGACCACTGCAGACCGGGAACAACCCACAAGAGCTTAAGTGTTGGAGATGCTCTGACCCAGTCGTCTAGCCATCACAATTTGGCCCTTGTCAAACTCGTTCAAATCCTTACGCTTGCCCATTTTTCCTGCTTCTAACACATCAACTTTGAGGACAAAATGTTCACTTGCTGCCTAATATATCCCACCCACTAACAGGTGCCGTGATGAAGAGATAATCAGTGTTATTCACTTCACCTGTCATAATGTTATGCCTGATTGGTGTATATACATATACGTTTGTGTTTACAAACTTTCATGTTAGATGAGATTAATCGCGATTAATCGATTTGACAGCACTAACAAAAAAAAAAAAAATTAATTAAACACAAAAAAATTAAATCCAGTGTATTTACAAAACACTAGTAAAGCCAAAACACAGCATTTATAATTTATGACAACCCAAAAAGTAAAACAGTGTGATCCTTATAGATCTACTGTAAAAGTAATTCAGTTGCTTTTTGTAAGATTACCACAATAAACAAAACGCGCTACTTTTAAAAGTAAAGTTAAAAGTAAAATACGGTCACTCAGACAAACACACTCACACATCCCAATACTAACGTCTGTGAAACTCCAAAAGAAAAGTAAAAGAACCGCTCGCTCCAAACACTGCACAACATCAAGAAAGGGTCTTTCCCCAGCCCTCGATATAAAATAAACAGTGATTACTGTGAAAATGGATCTGCGTTCACAAGCACGACACTTGTGCGGTCCACATGAATGCCGCTAAAGAAAAGCAAGCAGCCGGCTTAGTGAAATTTTGTCTCAAAGATGCTTATGAAGCGTTCTGAAGGAGGCTGACAGCGGCAGATTTTAAATCCTCATCTCACAGAGAGTGAAAAGCTACATCTGGAGGGGGGAGCGGTTTATTTCTGCACGTAAAACGATGGCGAATGAGGAGGCAGGGGGGATTTGGAGGGCGGTAATCTCTACGATATACTGAGTAACACTCATTAAACGAGGAGAATGAGTTAGGAAGGAGTGTTTGCGGGAGGCTGATCTTTCTGAACCGTGTGTGTTGCGGGAAGCTCTTTATCTGGGAAAAATGAACGCAGAAACTGTGCCGTCCATCTTTGCGAAATTTGAAAATGCACGCTGTGTTTCTGAGTTCAGCGGGAGCTTTTAATGTTGGCCCACCGGCGAGAGCTCTGGGGTTCAGAGACAAACAGAAGGGCATGCAGGAGCTTTGATCATCTCACAGCTCTAAAACACACAAACACTAAACAAAGAGTCACATCCCATAGAGAGCGCGATGCATTGACACAAAACTGTGGCCAGAAATGGGAGTATCTGCGTGTTTCGTTCATTTTGAGTATACCTACGGGAAAAAACAGCCTCCACATATGGAACTGGGTCAAATGCAAAAAAACAACAACAAAAAAACTTGGATAAAAGAAAGAACTTACAAATATACCACACAAATAAATAATTCTCAAAAACAGAATGCAAGTCAACATGGAACGGCATTAACAACCCATTTTACTAGCCTAATGTCACATATTTCTAAGTAACACTGGAATGTCAATAATTATTAAATGAAAAATGATTTCTAGTGACATCAAAAAGGAAAGTCAAAGATTATAATGACAAACTTTTTTAGAATAATATGCACTGATGAATTATTACCAGTAGATCAGAATAAGTAGTAAGAATTATGAAAAAATAAATAAATATAAAATATATATTTCTTAAATTAAGGTTACATTTTTAGTAAATGTTGCATGTTTTTTTTTTTAAGTAATTGTTGTTAAAATTACATATATACAGTATATATACACAGATCAGGCATAACATTATGACCTAATATTGTATTGGTGGTTCGGCGGTTATCCCCCACATAGGCTTTTTCTTAATCCATTATTACACATGCTTTTGGTAATCATAGTTTTATCAAGGTTAAGCATTAAAACAAACAGAAAGGCTCCTGTCCAATCACGCGCTGCGGAGGAGTGGAGCTCATGCACTTCCTGTCGTTCTGCCGCCCACTAATCTGCTGTCATGTGTGCGGCTGCAAAACACGTTCCGCTGAATAAATCCACATTATTTCACCAGTGGATTTAGATTCGGAAAGATGCAGTGATGCGCTTTAATATCTTAACCTCTCTTAATATCTCAATTTGTTCTCTGAGACGCCAATGAGATAAAATAGAGAGGGCTGCTTTGTCTCCTGATGTGCAAATGTTGAATGAGTTCATTCAGTGAAGTATTCGTCAGACTGATTCAAACCGACTTTTGAATGATTCATTAAAAGGACCAGCTTAAAAGAGTCATGTGAATCAGACTGTGCTCTATGTATCTGATTCATTAAAAAGAAATGTTCATAAGAGTCAATTATTTGTGAATCAGACTAAACAAGTTGCGCTGTTCGTTTTTGCCTCACTAAAAAGAACCGCTTCATAAGAGTCATTTGTTTGTCAATTGGACTGTACTGTATGTATTTGATTCATTAAAAAGAACCGCTTCATAAGAGTCATTTGTTTGTCAATTGGACTGTACTGTATGTATTTGATTCATTAAAAAGAAACGGTTCATAAGAGTTGATTGTTCGCGAATCAGACTAAACATGTTGGGCTTTTTGTTTCTGCCTCACTAAAAAAAAAAAACAGAATCAACAGAAAAACGTGTGGTCCTGTCATTATTTTGTGGCCTTTCATCTCAACTTGGGTAAAGCATGACTTCTTTTGCCGTGAAGATTCATTAGCAGGTCAACACTGGCATAGAGTAAAAAGATTAATCACTCAAATGAAGTTTGGGATTATTCAGAATATTTTATCTTTTTTCTTCAACGATAATACATACAAACTCAAATATATTCAAAAAACCCAGGACAGATCAGTGCACTTGTTTTGCTCCCTTGTTCTGAACAATCGCACAGACTTATTTTACCTCATAAGGAACACAGATAATCAGTGTGAGTGCAGCTCTTGAAGTCTGAAGAGCTTTATTATCATTCTCTTCCATTAGGAGACTCATTTACTTTCCATGCATTTGAAACAAAGCTACAGACGCAACACAATCCTCTCATATACATCAACCAGAGGTTACCACTCGAAATAAAGAACAACTTGTACTTATTTATTCACTTAAAATACAGAACAGGAGTCATACAGACTACTTCAATGAAATCTTTCTATCTATTTGAAGCTCAATTCACTTTCTATGATACGGAAGAGTATTGGTATATTTCTCCTTTTATGTTCCACAAAAGAAAGTCAGTCAAACAGCATTTTTTTTTTTGGTTAACTATTAATTTAAAGCACTTGAGGCTGTGTATTAGTGTTTTCTACCAAGGTTAAGGAGTGTCGTAACTGTAAAATAACTTTAATGCCCAGCCTTGACTGGCTTATTACCTTTTAAAATGACCACAACTGCACTATAACAAACTCCATGTTCAATTAATTAATTACATTTATTAGTAATCAGATTTGCATGTTTTGTGAAGTAGACGTCAAGTGTTTGAACACGCAAAACTTCATTGTTTACTAGCCCAAGTCAAAAGAGCTCATGCCAAGGCTATTCCAAGTTGTTCATTTAATTTATGCAAAAATCGGAGTTTTCTAAAAACAAATATGCAAATAAAGCAGTGTTTCCAAACCATATGTTTCAGAGAACAAAATTAATTGGAAATGGGTGCAAAATAGAAATGGATGTCGCAGTTGATATTGCTCCAATTATATTTATTTATATATTTTCATCTCTTAGCCAATTAGTCAGTCACATAACTTTTTTGACATGCATCTAGGAATTTTTTTTGTTAAATGTATAATTTTGTAGTGTTCTTACCACATACATACATACATACATACATACATACATACATACATATATATATATATATATATACACACACACACACACACACACACACACACACACACACACACACACACACACACACACAGGGACATTAACTTTTTTGCTCACCAGTCACTGTGGCTAGTGGTTTTCCAAAGTTACTCGCCACTCAGCATTTTCACTGGCCACAATTTTGACATCGATACCATGGGGAAAAACTGCCATATAGATATTTTTAATATTATCTCATAATTTGGCAGCAGGATTATTAGGCTGCTGTCACTTTAAGACCTGACGCACGGATCCATTATACTGTTACACATGCGTTTCTTTCTCAACTGTTTACGTTCACTTAAAACAGAACTGACTGTGTTTACGTGATTATTTTCTGTGTATTTGACTGTTTAAGTGCAATAAGCAGTGAAAAAGAACTCAATTTAGAACTTTATGTGCGTGCACTTTGGGTGTGAGCACAATCTGCGGGAATGAGTAAAATTATGAGCAATACACGCAATCCCACGGCGAAATTCAAGCCCTGTGAAAGCAATAATATTCATCCTGGAGCAAATGAAACGAGTGAGTGAGATTAGGCGGGTTTGTGTGTCACTCGCTGTCGGTATTGTGTATCTATTCTGCGGGAAATTAATATTGGAAGCTTTTCAGATATTTCAGTATCGATATGTATCGAAAATTTATATTTTTGACAACACTACAGTGCACTTATGTGTGTGACTGTGTGTGTGTGTGTATATACACACTGCCCAGCCCAAAAAAAGTTGCTGTTTGTAGAGCCAACCACAAACTGATGCACCTCTTGATGAAAATAAATGTTGTGATGTTATTTCTATCAAGAGGTGCATCAATTTTTGGTCCAGATCTTGTATTGTCAATGCAAGAGTCCAGCACTCTGTAAAGTCTCCTCCAGCACATCCCAAAGACTTTGAATGAATTTAAGCTCTGGATTCAGAGGTGCCGATTCATGTGTGAAAATGATCCTTCATTCTTTCACAGTTTGAGCCTGATGAATCTTGACATTGTCATCCTGGAATATGGCCATGATGTGTCTTCATACATGGTTGTTTAAGAAATGAAAAGCTACACACTCCATCAATGAGGGTTAGAAGAACTGTTGCCAAACATATAACATGCTAGAAACATAATAATAATCACTGTAATAATGATACAATCATAGACTCTTAAGCATTTGCCTGTTTAAATCCAAACAGCGACTATTTTTTGCCCGGACAGTGTGTATACATACATACACAATATGTACCTCAATATGTTATTTTTTACATGTATTTGCATCTTTTTTTTTGAGGCATTTATATGCAATGTCTTAAATAATGTCTAATAATAATGAAAATCTAATAAAATATGAATGGAAAGAATGGAAACCCAACCTTCATGTTATTCTGGATTTTTTTTCAGTATAGGGCAAGTTACACACCAAATTTTGAAGCTAAAGGTTAGAAGTATGAACAAAGCCCTGGTTTAGAGTTTTCATAAGATTTTATTTTGGGAGATGTGAGGTGTAAAAAATCATTTGAAAGTGACCAAAATGTTTATAACAGCAGCTCCGTAAGGGTCTCTGACCTCTAAACAGCAAAACTCTCCATCCAGACTCTAAAGTCTCCATAAAACGTTTCAGTGCTTCTGCTATCTGTTCCACTACCCCTGATAAAACCACCATTTTTCCACCTGAGTGATCCGATCGCAGACCTGCTTGGCTCCAGGGAAGTCAAACCTGGTGTAAGAAGCTCTCGCCACTAACCTCGACACCTCCACAGCTTCAGCACCCACAGCGAGAAACGCACACGTTAGCAAGCAACATTCCCTATTCAAATTCAGCTCGGTGCTCAATCACCCTGTCTAACATCTGAACTCCCCTGTTTTCTCTGTAGAGATGCCGCGGGAGCGAGCGCGTGTGTTTCTGACAGCGCAGACGACAGCTCTACTTCAACAGGGAGCTGAACTCATCCTTTTGAGGGAAGAGCGTGAGTCTCTGGAGGAGCGGCGCATCAATTTCCTGTCAGAGATGCCTGTGGGCCGCCGTCGTGGAGGCGTTGCGAGAGATAATGCAAGACAAGCAACTTATAGCGGCCCCTCCAAGCCTGCAGCGCACAAACAAGAGATGAGAAGCTGTACTGAGGGCTCTATCGAGACCGCCATCACTTCCTGTGTGTACTCACAGCGGGCACGAACCCTGCCACAAAACATGTGTCCAGCCTGATGCGTGTTGGGAGCAATTTAGGTTTTTTCCACTTATAAAGTCAGACAAGGGTTCAGTTATAATCAGTTATAATTAGTTTTACATGAGCATTTACAACCCTTCAGAATCAAGAGGCGTTTTTTTTCGACAGCAAATGTTTCATTTAACAGAATTTTATAGATATTATTTTTTTTTTAATGAACTGTATATATATATATATATATATATATATAGAGAGAGAGAGAGAGAGAGAGAGAAAGAGAGAGAGAGAGTTTTTAAAAACGTGATTTTCTACCATGATTTTAATTTATTTTAATGTATTTTCATTTTAATTTATTTTTGTTGCATTTAAATACATTTTTTGTTTACTATATTTGTTTTTATATATACATATATATATATATATGGACAATTATTCATTAATTTTAATGTAATACACACACACATATACATATGATTATTATCAATACATTATTTCATAAATTAAAAGGAGGAAGGAACAGTGGTGAACCGGCGACAGGGTCATGGGTGGCCAAGGCTCATTGATGCACGTGGGGAGCGAAGGCTGGCCCGTGTGGTCCGATCAAACAGACGAGCTACTGTAGCTCAAATTGCTCAATAAGTTAATGCTGGTTCTGATAGAAAGGTGTCAGAATACACAGTGCATCGCAGTTTGGTGTGTATGGGGCTGCATAGCTGCAGACCAGTCAGGGTGCCCATGCTGACCCCTGTCCACCGCCGAAAGCGCCAACAGTGGGCACGTGAGCATCAGAACTGGACCACGGAGCAATGGAAGAAGGTGGCCTGGTCTGATGAATCACGTTTTATTTTACATCCCGTGGATGGCCGGGTGCGTGTGCGTTACTTACCTGGGGAACACATGGCACCAGGATGCACTATGGGAAGAAGACAAGACGGCGGAGGCAGTGTGATGCTTTGGGCAATGTTCTGCTGGGAAACCTTGGGTCCTGCCATCCATGTGGATGTTACTTTGACACGTACCACCTACCTAAACATTGTTGCAGACCATGTACACCCTTTCATGGAAACTGTATTCCCTGGTGTCTGTGGCCTCTTTCAGCAGGATAATGCGCCCTGCCACAAAGCAAAAATGGTTCAGGAATGGTTTGAGGAGCACAACAATGAGTTTGAGGAGTTGACTTGGCCTCCAAATTCCCCAGATCTCAATCCAATCGAGCATCTGTGGGATGTGCTGAACAACAAGTCTGATCCACCTCACAACTTACAGGACTTAAAGGATCTGCTGCTAAAATCTTGGTGCCAGATACCACAGCACACTTTCAGGGGTCTAGTGGAGTCCATGCCTCGACGGGTCAGGGCTATTTTGGCAGCAAAAGGGGGACCAACACAAAATTAGGACGGTGGTCATAATGTTATGCCTGATCGGTGTATATATAATATTAATGTAATACACACATACTGTATACATAAGATTATTATAAGATATTTATATTTTAAGATTATATATGCACATACATACATACATACACACAGACAAAATAATACATATATTAAATGAGGTATAAAAAAATGTTTCGCTACTGTACCTTTAAGACTTCTATTGTAAATGACCTTTGATACGAGTTAAACTGTTCACCCGGAAAATTGACCTTGTCTATCTTTTTTTCTTTATCAATATGTCACACATTCACTTTCCTTTGAATACCAACAGAAAATACCATGGTATATGAACATGGTAAACGTTCAGTAGCACGGCAAACCCTTACATAAAAGTGTCATCATTGGATACCATCACTGTTCCAAGATACTTTTTTGTAAGTGAATAATAGTAACATGATTACCATCATTGTACCATGGTACCACCATGAGGTTTTTTTTTTTTTTTTGTAAAAGAATGCTAACATCCCATTTGATCCAATCTCTCCACAAACAGGATGTTTGTCTGTCAGTTCTTTGGATATGCTGTCACCTATAATGATTCGTTTTTCAACCTCTCATTCGGGCATCTGTGCCTTTTTCTGCCCATGTTTAGAAGAACTGTCAAAGTTTGAGAATGACAGGCCCATCTCTCCAGCTGTCAATCAAACAGAAACCCATTTCCCCCCGCCGCGGCTTCCTCTGCTATTTCACAATGCTGGAATCATTGCACCAAATTGTTCTGCCAAAACAACTGTTGTTCCAAGTACCCTCTCCTACATGCACTCCATACATATGTCATATCTCTCACGTTCATCTGCGATCGGGCCTCCTGTCAGGCTCTTTGGCATTTGCAACAGATTGCATTGCTTTCCTTTGTGTGTTTCTAGATTCCTGGTTTGTGCATGTACAAGCCTGTAGATGTTAAAAGACTTCCAATACAGTCAGACATGAGATCTCAAATCACATCAAACAAGAGCATGTCTTTCAGTTTCTTATCTCCAGGTGACTTTATCCAGGAAATATGTCCGGAGAACCACCAAAGTCAACATTAAACAGCATTCATAACCACTTTTACTGCTATAATGTGTCATTCAGAGTGAATGTTAAAGGGTCATGAAACCCTAAACCAAATTTTCTGAGATTTTAACAGTTATGAGTGTTGAGCATCATAGAAATCAATGTTACCATCCATTCGTTTTGATTGTAGGAGAAAACTAGTTAATTTTAAACCTTTTTGCGCTATATTCAACTTCCGGGTTTAAATTCATCTTTGTATCAACGTCACAGAATGTGCGTTTTCTCGTACTATAGTACGGCGATGACTCATCCGTGTCTCATAATTTTTCATGAGTCTGCGTGTCCTTATCCTATGAGAAGACGACTCGCTTAATTATTCATGAGTCTGCGTGTCCTTATCCTATGAAAAGACGACTCGCTTAACACAGCAGCACACGTTGATTGAAAGGCGCTTCAAAGAGTGAGATCGCATTCAGTAAGTGAGAGATGCATTAATGGATCAAAAACGAGTGTTTGTTTTTGCTTTGTAAGAGTTTCTGCGTCGCATAAGTTCTCTTCAGTAGATCCTGAGTCTTCGAAACAAACGCAATTCATCCACACTGTGAGTGTAACCGCTCTTTACGGCCCATTAACCGATCAAACGGCTTATAAAACACTGCAAAATAAGTCTCAAAAGTTATCAATGATGCAACAGCGTGTTCGTATATATTTTCTATGCAGAGAACATGCGAATGGCTGTGCATTTTTTTTCTGCAATAAATGATAGCTGGCCGAGGATATGTCCTTTATGTATTTGTGTTATTTACAGTGAGCTTTGATGTTATTTGGGAAGCTTTGATGCTTTTACTGAGTGAAATAAAACTCTGAATCAGAAGCAGTTGCTGTGTTGTCAGTCAGTCTCCACTCATCCCCCTTCACTCCGCAACTTAACCACGCCCACTTTTATAGCATTTTTCAAAATTGTAGTGAGAACTGACGGCTGCTGAAACAGGGGGTTTCATGACCCTTTAAAGAGTATATGTCGTTTTTGTGACCACAAATGTGCATTAAGAAAGTAAATGAAGTCCATTTTGATTTCATGTTGACTTTAAAGCTTTCTCAGCCATGAAAAGACGAGCGCAAACAGCACAGAGTCGAGTCGAGAGCGATATTAATCTCAGAGCAGTGCTGTCTCTATTAAATTTAATGTACGTTTAACAGTTTCACATTTCAGTCACAGAAACAGCGTCTCTAATGAGCCGCGACGCACTACACAAGCAGCTAACAGCGCACAAACCTAAAGAGATAGCGAGCGAGAGATGACCAAATGAAAATAAAGAGTTTTTCTGCACAGTCAGAGTGTGAGTTTATCTCAAAGAGACAGTTAACCCAAAAACATCAACTCTGTCATCATTTACCCACCCTCAGACTTACTTTCTTTCATTGAAAACAAAAGGATAAAGCTTGAGTCATTTTAAGGGCTTCAAAAATGACTATAAAGACTCATTTATAGCAGACTTATTGTCATGGGTGGCTGTAGTCACACCTCGCACGACGGAGGAGATTAAGACAATAATAGTCTTTAATAATGAATGCAACTCGGGAGAACACAACCACAACAAACAGAGACGATACAGGACAAGGAACTAAGGATAACTCAGGGCTTATAAACACAAGAGTGTGGGGAACTAATTAACAACCAACCAGACTAATTAGTGAACTAAGGCAAACAAAAATCACAGAAGCTCACTCATATTCAATGGCTGTCCCCGAAATCACATACTCTCTTGAGTAGGTATGTATTTTGAATAAGTAATTACTTCACAACTGCTAAAAATGTACATTCTATATAATATGAGTGTGTGTAGTATGAATATAATCCGGACGTACTACATTCGCCATGTTGTCATCATCATGTGACCTACCAGCGTCAGTTGCGTCGCTCCACTGCCATTCTCAAATCCTCTCCCGTGGCCTCATGGGATAGTAAAGTGTCCATCACATGCACACTTCAGAATCTCGCAGTAGTAGTAGGTCATCCTGGTACTTTTTGCCTCTTTTATGAGTACAGTGAATTCGGACATTGTTTTCGCACTGTTTCGCACACACACTGTTTTTCGCCTACTAGTAGGGAAGTATGCGATTTCGGATACAGCCTAATGCTGCATTCCAGATGAGATTGGACATGGGAATATCCCAAATTAAATGTCCCATTTCAGACCTCAGTGTGTTCCAGTCAATTACACGTCACGTAAACACGTTGACAATGTGATGTTGCCACGACACAAGGAGAGTATATCAGGCTTTTGGGTCAATTATGGCAAAAACAGAATAAAATACCATAATGGCTTTGAAAACAGCTGACGAAAAGCAAAAACGAAGGTATCATTACATTAACTTAATGTCTAATGTTATAGGTTGTTTTGACGTTTATGCTTATTAGAAGCAGGACTTGCCAACATCTTGGAAGTGACGTCAAATGGCGCGTCTCGCTGAGGTCGGGGTTGATCGATGAGTTCAGAAGTCGAATGTCCCACTTTGAGTGGCATTCCAAGAAGGAGGTAGGAAAAATCCTAATTCCCATCTGTCTGGAATGCAGCATAAGTCTTCTAAAGTTATACTATAAAAAACAGGCTGAAAATTAAGTTGTTATTCACCAAAAGTCTTGACATATGCCCATGCTGTCCTACAGAATGTCCCATTTATGAAGAAATTAATCAATTCTTTCGATCAGTAATTCAGCTCACAATACCAGTATGAATAATTATCTATATTTTCAGAATTATTCATTATTCTTTTAATGATTCTATGATCTGTTTTAATATTATATATAAACAAAACATATATACATATTATAAAATATTTAATATTTTATAATTTCATATTTAACATTTCATATTATTAAATGACAAAATATTAAATATCACTAAATGACATACACATACATATTATATATATAAATTAGTGATGTTAATCGATTAAAAAAAATTAACTAATTAACCGCACATTTTTTCTGTAATTAATCACGATCAATCGCTTTTAATATATTTCTATATTGTAATAATTTCACAATTAATCTCCAAATTAATGTAGAAACAACAAAGACAGTAGCCTATATTTTAAATATTTGTTGTAATGGCATCTTTTTATGAAAGAAGGTCAGTATCACTGATACTAATACTAATGTCTCTATGAAATTGATTTTTCCCCTTAATTTTAGCTATTAATTATAGGCATTCAGCATTACAGTATAATTGAAAGCTATCAATGTCAACATTTATTACGCTTTAAAAAAAATACAATAACTTTTAATTTAAGTGAACTTAAAACAATCTTCACATAAACCCATTATAATAAATGTCACATTTACCTGCCCTTCAATATATCAGGGCTCAATTTTTTCTATTGGCCCAGTCAGACCGGTTCAGATTTTACTTGGCTTTTTAAAAATGCACAAAAAGTTATTGTTTTCATTGTTTTTGACCCATGTAAGCTTGTAAACAGTGCTTTAACATTTTCAGGTAGGTCTAACAGGTATACAGAAACTGAATAAAGTTATCAAACACTTCACAGTTTTCACTGCATAAATTATAAATTAAATATAGATTAATCCTTATTAAAGCTACACAAGTTATTCAGTCAAGAGCAGTTTTCTTTTATTCTTTGATTAACATTAATGACTGACAGCAGCAGGTTTATTAGGCTGCTGTCACTTTAAGACCTGACAAGTTTTCATTTAACTCATTTAAGACTGCTTGTGAGGATACGCAACAAAACGGGCATTTTGGCATAATTAATCGCATGCGTTAATGCGTTGATTTTGACAGCACGTAATATATATCACAACTCCAATCTGAATGATTCAGTCGTAGAGTCAACATGAGGGTGAGTAAATGACGACAGAATTTCTATTATTTGGTGAAATCAACTCTCTGTCCCAGATGGCTCACATACACATCGTGTACACCAACAATCACTGCAATAATTCACCGTATCTACCCTGTCATGAGAAATCTGGCATCAGCGGCATAATGATTTTCTCTTTATCTCGCCATCCATTTGAATCATACTGTCATTCTCTCCTTCTCCACCCACGGCTGATGGTTTAATCATGAAAGAGAGAGAGAGAGATGGAGCTCTTTTATCAGGAGCCCGTGTGGATTATGTGAGATCTTTACCTTCAAGTCCCTGGACTTTACATAACGGCTGACATTGTTTGCACAGAAGGGAAGACATCAACGTGATTATCACTAATTCAGGATGCTGAAAACCACCAATAACCCCTGACTAGTGTTGGGGACGGAGAAAGCAGTTGTGCAGATGAATCTAAAGCACCACAGAAAAAGAAATGACACTGATGAGTTGTGAGTTTGCTCTCTGAATCAAATGTGATGAGAGAGAAATAATGAGCAGCACAAATACAATATAACAAAAAAAATTAAAAATTAAACAGTCAAGACATTTTTCTATTGCATTGTTCATCCCAACAAACACAGAAAACCACCAGTGCAGTTTGATTCATGAATGAACGAGTCTTATGAGCCAGCTCTTTATAATGAATCAACAGACAAACTGAATCCAAATGATTCCAAAATGATTCTCTGAATCACTGAATCAGTCTGAGAGGTTATTGAACTCGCATCTGACTCACACGCTGAACCACAAATCATTATTTTTATATCCAACTCGATAAAATGAAAATAAAATGAAAATGTGTTTACATTTATGAACACGAATCACAAACTAAATGGTCCATTTCCTTTGTTCCATTAAGATTTATACAAAATATTATATTAAGCTCTATCTGTCTATCTATCTATATAAAATATTATTAAACTAATATATATTTATCCATCCTTCCATCCACACTCAAAAAAATATTTCAGCATGTTTTAAAGATTTCCAAAATTCAAATAAAAAATCTAATTGAATTAAATAATCCTTACATATTATTCATATTATGGATTAAGAATTTTAAATGAGTAACAAAGACTAGAGCTTAATAAAACATTTTGTATAAATCGAAGGGAAAGGACCAGTTAATGTGATTTGTAAATTCATAAATTTAATAAAATGAAAATGTTTACATTTATGAACACGAATCACAAACTAAATGGTCCATTTCCTTTGTTCCATTAAGATTTATACAAAATATTCTATTGAGCTCTATCTATAAACTTTGTTTATGAAAATTAAAAAAGTATTGATGTATAGTGTAATGAAAGAAAAAAAAAAATACAACATAAAAAAACTAAAAAAAAAAAAATTGTGCACACTAATATATATATATATATATATATATATATAATAAATAAATTATATTATTTTATATTATATTATATATGTACGATATGTATATATTTAATATATGCTGTGCATAGTCTAATGCAAGCTACTCGTATGCTTTCTGCGATTCTAATCATTTGATTATTCATGTGTTTTATATATATCTATCTAAACCTACATACACACAGTCTGTGAGACTCTTGAGAGCGAGGGACCTCTGCTCTCCTCGGCATCTGTGTTCAGTCCCACGGCTGTGAGCAGCAGATGTGATATTGGCGGGGAGGAGATGCTCGGATAGTGTTTAAACACAGAAATGTGAGACGCTCCGTCTCGCAGAATCATTGAGCAGACGTCACCCACATCTGCCCATCAGGACGCAACCACATGACGGGAGATGAACAGTGTTTCGAGTTGACACCACTAAACAAAATTAAAGTGTCTCTCCACTTTTCCACGCTTGTTTGGCCAACAAGACTCCACACCAGGCAAACAAACAGGAGAGTTTAGAAGGTTTCTAAGCCTTCTGGGTGAATAATTCACAGCCCTTCATGGTCACAGAGGAAATAAACTGATGTTCATACAGCAAGCACACTTATGAGGCCACATGCTCACTGCACAGTCTTAGGGCGCATTTACAATCGTATTCTGCTGTAAGTCTGGATTCAAATCACACACTGATAGAAAGTTTGTGCACCTCTATTCTGAAAACTTCATTTAGGAATTTCTTTCATAATTTGGAGTGAATCCTAATGAAAAAACAGAAAGGAGGTCACACACCAGATGAGAAGCACTATGCTGTCACATCACAATAGGGAGTTTAATGGCTGGATATCAATACAAATTTTCTTATTTAAAGGTGGAGTAAGTGATATCTGGTAAACGCTGTTGATGCCTCCACCCCCACATTCATGTACAGTCTATGCAACACCAATCATCATCAATAAGTGAAAGCAATTTGTGTCACTATAGCCCCTTGTCCCGGGATCGTTTGATTTTGGTTCATTCACGCTGCCAGTTATTTTCTGGAATCTGTGCGTGCATTCACACACATCTCATAAAGAAATGTGACATCAGGATGTGACATGTAATGTAACCACGCTTGTGCATTTTTTTCTCATTCAATCATAAACTAGCGCATCACGTACCGTTCCACTAAACTGGCGAATGATCGGCTTCAGCGTCATCACTACGACACACCCCTTACGACAATGGTCCTGCCTTTTGCTCACACAGGGCGCGTTCCGGGACTAATCCGGGCAATGTTACTAGGTCCCCATCCTGGGACGTGTTTGCAATCACACAGAAGGAAGGAAGCAAGGAAGGAAAGAAGGAAGGAAGGAAGGAAGCAAGGAAGCAAGGAAGGAAGGAAGGAAGCAAGGAAGCAAGGAAGCAAGGAAGGAAGGAAGGAAGGAAGCAAGGAAGGAAGGAAGGAAGGAAGCAAGGAAGGAAGCAAGGAAGCAAGGAAGGAAGGAAGGAAGGAAGGAAGGAAGGAAGGAAGGAAGGAAGGAAGGAAGGAAGGAAGGAAGGAAGGAAGGAAGGAAGGAAGGAAGGAAGCAAGCAAGCAAGCAAGCAAGCAAGCAAGCAAGGAAGGAAGGAAGGAAGGAAGGAAGGAAGGAAGGAAGCAAGGAAGGAAGGAAGGAAGGAAGCAAGGAAGGAAGGAGGGAAGGAAGGAAGGAAGGAAGGAAGGAAGGAAGCAAGGAAGGAAGGAAGGAAGGAAGGAAGCAAGGAAGGAAGCAAGGAAGCAAGGAAGGAAGGAAGGAAGGAAGGAAGCAAGGAAGGAAGGAAGGAAGGAAGGAAGCAAGGAAGGACAGTTGTTCAGTCGGAAGGAAGGTCAGTCAGTAGGAAGTTTGGTCGGTCGGTCGGTAAATATTAGATAAATATTTTTATTTCAATTAACAAAAATGTTTTTAATAGTTTTAGTTAACAATATTAACACTGCAAATTATACAGGTTAGTGTTTTAGACTGATTCAAACCAGTAACTTTAATATTTAAAAATGTTTATGTGCTGCTGCGCATCCCTGTGTGTGTAATAAGCAGAGTGTATGCACCCGCCTATAGGCGCATATTACTAACGCGCTCTTTAAAAAACACAACAAATACTGCTCTATTGACTTTAGACCAGGTTTTTGTTGGTCAATGGCGCAGTCGTTTTCAGTTCCTCAAAATAGCAACGTGCCAACAATGCGCCTGAACACACCTCGTTTTCAGACCAGCACGCCCATGGGCACGATGGGCACGAGTGCATTTGCTATTTAAACAACGTGGCGCTGGACGTGAAAATGATAACTGCGTCGGGCTGAAACTAGCAAAAAACACTTGCGTCGCACCTGGTGTCGCATTCCGCCGGGTGTATGACAGGGCCCAGTATGTTACTTGCCGTTTCTTTGTAATTGTGAAATTTACTATAAATTTCATCTTTCAAAATAAATCCTACACCATTTTTTTTTTCAATGTACATGCAACAAAAATAAGTTGCATATCTGCTACACCCTGTAAAAACAAATATGTGTCATTTACACGTCCTCTGAGAACAAAATGCAATGAAAACAGCACAGTGGCCATACTTATGACAGATGTGCTGGTTTTCATGCCCAGAGCTGGTGATCATACACACACAGATGTGTCGTATGAGTGAATCTGAAGTGGGTTGTCAGGCAGAAGCCGCTTCCAGATGGCCGCCAGACTCACAACACTTCATATGACGGACCGGGAAAACAGCACACAGTCTGTGAACCGCTTAGCAACAGGCTAAATCCTTGACATTTTTAAAACGCTTTAGCTGAAGAAGAGAGAAATAAAGTGAGAGAGAGAGGTGCCTTTTTGAGACTGTCACAGTCTAATTCTACACAATACTCGCTGCCAACAGACACACGCCCCTTTTCAGCCCAGATTTGGGGATAAAACCAGCGTCCTCCACTGAAGCAGCTAAATTATTTTTAGTATTAAGAAGAGAAAGAGTAAAAAGAGAGGGAGAGAGATAGAATTGCGTAGTGGGCCACAGATTTTGCAGCGGTTACGGATTACCGCTTGCTTGTAAATCCCATCAGAATGGATTGAGAGAAAATGAGAGAGTTCCAATTTATCCGCTCACAAATCTGTGTGCTGCTTCAGTTTATATGAGTCTCGCTCTTCTGCTGAGGATCAAACTTTGACTTTCAGAGGACAATATTACACTCTTAAAGTCCCCCTGTAGTCAATAATTTTATCCCTTAAAACTCATCTTTGATCACCAAAATTACATATTTAAATGTTTTTTCCTGTAAAAAAAATGTCTTCATGCCTTAAAATAGCTTGAATGTAACTCCACACCCTTGCAGCAAGAACAGATCTAAATGCTGGTGTCACATTTAATAGCACTGGTTCCTGTTCCCCAAACCTCATTTGATCAGAGTGAGAAAGCCAGGTTGAATGGAGCTCTCATCATCTACTCCAGCGCTGGTCATCTGTGATTTCTGCACCTCCTCAGAACAATTCCCAGACCTGAGGCTCTCAACAAAGTCAATATCAAAAGCCCTCATGCAAAGAGACTCTCCTCTAACCAGACCTGGAGGAGCTTGGGCTTCAGACACACGCCCACTCGCTGTCTGATGCAAACGGCACACGAAAACAAACAAGAGTTCACTGAAATCACAAGCTTCAATCTGATTGGCTGGCTTCATGTGATTTCAGGGAGGATTATAAGGGACTGGGCTGCTACAATGAGCGCTTCTCAATGACCCTCTTTGAATCTATAGAGTCAAAGCAAAATAAATAAATAAATAAAAATAACATAAAAAAATATCAAGCTGTCCTCAAAAACAAACATGTGACCAGCGTAGTCTGATTCACGAGAAAGTGACTGAGTGGTTTCATTAAAGAATCGTTCAAAATGTCCTATATATTCTGTATATGTATACTGAGTAATTATAATTTACAACAAAATAATAATTAACCATTTATTCATAATTAAAACTTGCCCATCTTCTCATACAGTTTCTGATTCACAAGCAAATGACTAATGACTAATTTCTTTTAACAAATTGTTCAAAATACTCACAATTCAAAATGTCTCAAATAAAAAAACATGGATTTTAAATATATATATATATATATATATATAGTGCTGTCAAATCAATTAATTGCAATTATTCACATCCAAAATAAAACTTTGTGTTTACATAATATATGCGTGTACTGTGTATAAATTATTATGTATATTTGAATACACACACATACATGTATATATTTAAGAAATATTTGCATATATATATATATATATATATATATATATATATATATACACACACACACATATACATATACACACACATACATACATACATATATACACACACACACACTGTATATATATTTATATAATTTATATTATATATAAATAAAAATATTTTATATATAAATATAACAAATCGTTCTTAAATATATATACACACACATGCATGTGTGTGTATTTATATATACATAATAATTATACACAGTACACACATTATTTTGGATGTGATTAATTGGTTTGACAGCACTAACACATATACATTATATATATATATATATATATACACACACACACACACACACACACACATATATATATATATATAAAACAATTAATATACATTTTAAATTATTATTATTTTTATGATTTATACAAAAAATTGGTACAGTTTTAATATTGTCCATTTATACATACTAATTAAAAAGTCTTTCTTGTTCTCGAAAACATACAATGTGGCCATTCATTTCTTTTAATGAATCATTCAAAACTCACAAACTCAGGAATAGAGACCTTCTCCCGCTCCCGCCCGCAACATTCATGTTTTGTCCCACGCTCGCCCGCAAAAGCCCGCATAAAAGTATAAATAGATTTCTTCTGTACGTCCATGAAACAGTTTCAAGTAATTTAACATAAAAGCAAGCGCGTGCATGGTTTGGCATGGCAGAATGCACACAAAGTGCTCTCCCTTAAGTCCTAAAAAGCTGACATCTCAGTTCTTTGCGATCTCACAAAGCTCCGTTATGAAGCTGACTGCAGATTGCACAATGACTCTTTCATAATGTCTACACATTTTCCTTGTTATAATCTCAGGATTTGCCAGCATCCAAAATTCAGCATTGAACAAAAACTCACTTTAAACGGTGAGTGGATTGTAACTTAAATGCATCTGATTGGCCATTGCGTTCAAGAAATCAACACATATGTCTGTGATTGGCTACATTGCACAACGCTGCAAAAACATGTTATAAATAGAAACTCTGCCTATGCTTGCGCCTATAAATCGTTTTTATTTTGTTTTAGTTGTTCTTGTTGCTTTTGTGCAATAGATGAATAACAATTTATTTGTTTTTAGATGTTTTATTTTTAGATATTTCTATTTTGCGGGAGTCCCGTGAATCGTTTTATTCTCCTGCAACCCGCACACATACGAGTACCTTATCGCCCACGCCCGCACTCGGCCATCAAATCTAGTCCCGCGCCGCACTCTATTGTGTTGGGTCCCACGAGTGCAGGTCTCTACTCAGGAATTACTGGTTTGAACCAGCTTGAAACTCGACCAGCTCGTCCCGAACCATCACGGGTTCGGTGCATACAGTCAAACGACGAATACAGTCAGTCACAGGCGATCCACACTCCAATCCAGAAGGGGGCGCACGCGGTAATGCAACGCTGTTTGCTAACCACCACAACAAAAAAAAAAAGAGCAGAAGAAGAGATGATCTACACACCAACCCAAAACAAGAGTTCAGATGGCACACAAGAGCTTGCTAGTAGCCTATACGCTGAGTTTCTATTCATTTTTGACAAACTTCACGGTAAGGAAACCAGGATGGCAGAAAGCGGCATCCTGTTTGTTTTCTTTATTTTACAATGTTTTGTTTTTATTGTGAGTGTCACAAATAAAAACAGTTTTGAATGAATCTTACTCTTATCAGTATGACCATAAATGACGGAGTATTTTAAGTTGTTTCCGCTGTTATAATGTGAAAAATTTGGCATTGTCCTGATTTGTGTCGTGGGAGTCCCACTACAGTCCAGTGATAAAATAATATATAACTAATCTCTGCACAAGTTTTATTTTTCATTATTATATAAGACTGACCAAATACCAAATACCCCCGGGCTCTTAATGCATCATGCTTCCTTCTGGAGCATCAGTGAATGTTTGAACCTTTTTTAATAGCTGTGTTTGAGTCCCTCAATCGTCCTCCGTGTGAAAAGATGAATCTCAAAATCATACAGTCACTGCTGGAGAGGGTTCAAATATGCAAAAGACGCAGGAAACTGAAGAATTTGGATTTTTCTGAAGGACGTTAGGTAATTTAACTGCTTAGGACAAACAAGGGACTCACAAACAACCATCACAAAACAAAAAAACAGCCATGGATCATCCAGGGAACGACACACAATATTAAGAATCAATGGTTCATAAATTTTTGAATGGGGTCATTTTTTAAATTCAGCTATTTTTTTGTCTTGTGGACTATACGTAAACATCTTATTCAGGACAGTGCTAAATAAAAAATAACATGCATTTGGTATGATCCCTCTTACTTTGTTAAAATTATTCAAATTTTCACAGATTGTGCAAGGGGTATGTAAACTGAATATACTTACTATATACTTATTATTGAGACATTTAGTAGCAAGCAAAGTAGATAATCACAAGCAAAACTGTGCATTGGGCTCATGTTGTGTGACTCAAGTACTGGCACTTGATGCATGTCGGTCTATTGTGGTATCACCAATTTCAGACGTTCCTGCTCCTGATCAACACATAAGAAAGAAAACCGCTGTCTCTTCCCGAGTAAGTGGCCTGGATAAGCTACAAAGTGGACCTCAGACGAGCTACCTGTTTTCAGAGTCACAAACAGCGTGTCCCGCACTCATTCAGCAGTAATCAAACGTTCTCCTAAGAATTTTACACCGCAGAAACATTTCCAATAAAGCCTCACCGTCTCTGACAGGCAGCCATTTCCTCTTGTTCGAGTCAGAATCTTAAAGCGACAGAGTTTTATGAGGTGCGAAGATCGGACTATATTTGATCGCACACTGTGGCCCAGAAGGACTCTCAGTGTCTGTCTCACGCCGTCTCTCTGTGTCTCTTTGTGGGGCGTGACAGCAGCATGACGGAACCCACTGAAGCTTTACTTGCTTCATTTTACCAGCACATTAAAGGTTTTTCCTGTGAACCAGAAACCAATCACTCTACAGAAAACTGAAGTGAAGCACACTGATAAACAGCGATTAAACATTTCTTTATCTCTCCATGATGACTTCATGTTGGACTGTGATTCATATGCAAGATTCAGATATCAAACACATGAAGATCATATCAATTAATCTCCTAGCTTGTTAGAGTGAGTTCTTAAAGTTCAGTCTACCTGAGAATGTAATCTTTAAGAGATTTCTAAGCAACTCAAAAAGCACGATTTGATTCCAACAAACCTTGTTTATTGCTAATCAATGAGGCATCCAGACATTCCTGTCATCTGTTTATTAACCTGCGCACAGATCTCAGTGAAAGGAAACATTTGTTCAAACACTCACAGCTGTCTGTTCCTCCCAAACGAGTTCGTTTATGCAACATGTTCCAGTTAGTAAAGATTTATGAACTCAAAACGAGTTTTATAGCCTGATGCTGAAGGAGGAAACTGAAGTTCCTTTAGTAACAAGTCACTATATGATTCTATAGAACGTTCTGAAGACGCTATGATTCTAAACATACCACAGCTCTTGAAGTTAGGGAGAAAATACCCTAGAATCCACTCTGAACACCTTCTCAACTGCAGCAATGGCTTAGCAACTACTTACCAATGACCCAGAATACCCAAGAAACGGCTTAGCAACCACCCCAAACACCCTAGCAACCACCTTACAATCACTGGTTGTACTAGAAACTGCTTAGCAACTTGATCACCCATGATACCTTAGAAATTGCCAAGCAACCACCTACCAACACCTTAGCAATTACCCAGAGTAGCCAAGAAACTGTCTGTCTATCGATCCATCGCCCTAGAAACTGCATAGCAACCACCCAGAATACCTTTAAAAAATTGCCTAGAATTGATTTAGAACACTCTAGCAACCACCTAGCAACTACCCAGAGAACCTAGAATCTCTATCCATCCTTCATCTATCCATCCATCCATTCCATTCCATCCATCCATCCATCCATCCATCCATCAATCCCATTCCATCCATCCATCCATCCATCCATCCATCCATCCATCCCATTCCATCCATCAATCCCATTCCATCCATCCATCCATCAATCCCATTCCATCCATCCATCCATCCATCCATCCATCCCATTCCATTCCATTCCATCCATCCATCCATCCAATTCATCCCCCTAGAAACTGCATAGCAACCACCCAGAATACCTTAAAAAATGCCTATAAATAATTTAGAACACTCTAGCAACTACCCAGAGAACCTAGAATCTCTATCCATCCATCCATCCATCCATCCTCCATTCATCCATCCATCACCTATCCATCATTCAATCATCCATCCATACATCCATCACCTATCCATCATCCATCCATCCTTCCATCATCCATCCATCCTTCCATCCATCCATTCAACACCAATCCATCCATCCATCCATCCATCATTGCTTTTTAAACTTTCTTCAACAACATGAATCGTTTGTCTCAACTCTGCTTTCAAATTGCAATTCCGCATCCTGTTTGCTGGTTCAAATTCAGGAATTCAACTGGAATTTAAAAGGCATTCGCAGTGGAATCTTGTGCGTCTGTTGCACAAACTGAGTTAAATGCAGAATATAAAATGTTAATAATGTTAGGGATTTGAACAATAACAATGAGCAACAGTGATATTGATGCTTGGCTTAGCAAGAACCTCTAAAAACAGACCAAAAGCACAAACAAGTACAAGAGGTTGAGAAACATCCTCTGGATATTAAAAACTTCACATGAAGATACTAAAAGCATGTTAATGCTAAATATCAACGGCCCTGAACTCAGATCAGGGTGAAGCGAAAGAAAAACAAGAAAAGAGGAGAAGATGAGAGGGAAGGAGAAACAAGGACACGATGAATGAGAGGAGAGACGGAGGTCTGGATGCCGTTGGTCTCTCACTCAGAAATCACATTGAACTAGAGAAGAAGAAAAAAAAAAAAAAATTCGATCACTGATACCTGCACTGACCAAACATATTGATGGCTGACAAGATTAGAAGGGATCAAGCTAACCGTGTATGTGTGTGTGTGTGTGTGTGTGTGTGTGTGTGTGTGTGTGCACTACAGATTCAATCAGACGCCGTGTCCTGAATGCCTCCAGTGCACAGATAATCATTTGCCATTTTTAAAACAAACGCTGCTAATGAAATGTCTGTCCTCTCTTTAGTTGAACAAGTAGCTAAGTGAATACACTGCAAAGGACAGTCGCTTTGGAGTGAGTCAGACCTCCTCTTGTTCAAATTACCGCACGACGGTAATCAACAACAAAAAAGCATCCACAGCTACACTTTCAGCTCCTGACGCCGGTGGAGAGAGTGTGAGGAAAGATCCTTTAAAACGAGTTTGCCAAGCTACTCATTATCTGAAGTGAACATCAATTGACATTTGCAACCCATTTAACTTACATTAACAGATGTGTGACTTGATTTTATCCATCTGGAATCGACTGGATAGTGAAAATAATGTTTCTAAATATTTCTTAAATCTTACCAATAGATAATGTGGTAATTTGCAGCTGGTTATTATTAATGTATAACATGTTACTACGATAATAAACACTGCAAAGAAAGAAAGATAAAATTTACCTTTAGTTTTGTTTTGTTTTTTATAGTAAAAAGTCAATATTTTGTCACTGACAAAATGTCATTAACGTGTCCGACCAAATCTTAACCAAATTTTAAACACTGTTGAAAAATAAAGTATAAATATAAAATCTAGCTAAACAAATAATATATAATAAATATATAAAATATAATAATATTGTATTATTGTATACATAAATATATATATATATATATATATACACACATAAACATTAATTAATTTACATGTCAAATAAAGTACACACTTGTCCATCTGTCTGTCCGTTCGTCCGTTCCGACCATCCATCCATTCATTCATCCATCCACCCACCCTCCCACCAATTCATTCATTCATCCATCCATCCATTCATCCATCCATCCATCCGTCCATCCTTCCATCCATTCAGCCAATCATCCATCCATTCGTCCATCCATTCGTCCACCCTCCCACCCATTCATTCATCCATCCATCCATCCATCCATCCATTCCTACATCCTTCCATCCATTCATCCATCCACCCTCCCACCCATTCATTCATCCATCCATCCATCCATTCCTACATCCTTCCATCCATCCATCCATCCATCCATCCACCCTCCCACCCATTCATTCATTCATCCATCCATCCATCCATCCATCCATCCATTCGTCCATCCTTCCATCCATTCGTCCATTCAGCCATCCATCCATCCATTCGTCCATCCACTCGTCCATCCAGCCATCCACCCTCCCACCCATTCATTCATTCATCCATCCATCTGTCCATCCTTCCATCCATTCGTCCATTCAGCCATCCACCCTCCCACCCATTCATCCATCCATCCATCCACATTTATTAATTTACATGTCAAATAAAGTACACACTTGTTTAAACACACATACATACATACATACATACATACATATGTCAAACAACATTTTTCCTTCTAAAAACATTTCATTAACACTACATAATAGCTGTTTTTAAATAACAGTAATTAACATATATTTACACATCCTGAAGTATTCCTTTTTGTCATGATATTGTTGAATAGAATATCTTAATTACAATCATTTATTTACAGCCACTGTTAAATGTAGTCATCTTTTTTTTTTTTACTTGTTTTTGTTATCTTGTTTTCTAACCCTAAAAAAATAACAGTAAAAAAAACATTGGCAAAAAAAGGTTTCATCTGTCATTTTGTTGAAGAGACGACCATTGGTCCACATCTCAAGAGCCTCTTTAAAGGTTTTCCTGGCTGCAAATTCACTCATTTTCACCATCAAATCAATTTCTGGTGAACCTAATCAAGTTCTGTCCTACATACTGCATCAATATTGTAGGCAATACAAATACATCACATTGCAGGAATAAAATGGGTGGCAAACGCTTTTTCATGCTGACTTTAACCACTCCTGAACCCGGAGCTCACTGCACTCAAAACGAGAATCCCACCTCCAAACTAACAAGCCATTGCCTGAAGACACAGTGTTTCCTGACAGAAACCCTCACTGTGAGAATAACTCCAGACGGCCGACAGGTGCATCAGCTTGTGTCCCTGAATACAGAGCGTATGGGAGCAAACAGACAGATTTCAGTCTCGCAGGGTGTCAGAAGAGTTGTCAAAGCTGGGCTCGTTCCTCTCACTCAAGGCTGCTGGACTGTGCCTGGGAAAACAGCTGCGGAGCCTAACCTGAGTCAGCCCTGATTCGTACAAATAAAACACAAACCCAGCACATGCAAGCTTATCAGATATTAAAAAAAACTAATGATATGAGCAAGAATGCCTGCAACGATTTCTCATTTCCTCTCAGAGACCCCAGGAGTTCATCCTGTGACCCTCACCGAGGCGGTCGAGTGGCACACGCAATCAATAAACGAAATCCCTGTGGACATCTGTTTGGACAGGTGCGCTGATTAAGAGGGGAACGTCGATGAGCTTCTCCAATACAACACCGGAGGCGACGGCACCACGGGGCACAAGCCAGATGGTGACAGGCGCTTCCGAATAAAGCAATAAGCCACCTGAGGCTGTGATTTTTCCATGCAAAACTTTCAATCTGCATGAAACTGAAGTTGCAATTGTTTTTTCTTTCCTATTGTGATGGATCTGAGTGAAACGGCTTTTCGAATGAGAGAAAATGTAGGGCGGGAGTTGATTTTGTCCATGGGGAATTGATTGGATGTTGTGGTTTGCTATTGGTCGAACTCATGTGAGTGACAGGTTGCCCCGCCCTCATGACAGTAAACACATCATTAAAAAAGACTGCAAGATAGAGGGGAAGATATTTTGATTAAAGATTATGAAGGCAAGACAACCTGTCACTCACATGACATCACAGCAATAGCAAACCACAACGATCCAAAAATCCAATAAATTTCCGATAAACAAAATCAAGTCCCGCCCTACATTTTTTCTTGTTCGAGAAGCCGTTTCACTCGGATATACATCACAATAGGAAAGAATAGTCTATCGCAACCTCCCTTTCATGCAGACTTTAAAAATCAACGATGTGCAAAATCATTTATAAGTCATGCCAACATGCTTGGGAGTGTCAGACCAACTGCAACAATGAGCAAGTAAAGACATATTAAGAAAATTTTAGGCAAAATGGCTAAAAATCATTAATGCAGTCACTGTATGATTTAATTGTTTATCACTTTTGACCAATAGGTGGCACTGTTACAAAATTCATGTGGTGGGGTCAGAGTGAGGTGACAATGAACATGCAAAGTTTGGTGTCAATATGTCAAAGCATTGCAGAGATACAGCCTCAGAGTTTTTTGGTATCATGCCTCAAATTTATCGCTGTGGTATACCAAAATGGTTTTGTCTATCGGCACGCAATCCATAACTTTTTGTCGGCACAGTCTGAAGATGATACGATTCGATTTTGGTGAACGGTCTAGGAGAAGTTCAAAAAAGTAGGTTTTGAAAGAAAATCAAAATGGCGGAAAGGAAAATCATCCGACTATGGCAAAATTGGTATCTAATGTTCTCGGTATGACCCAATGAATCTATTATGACCACTTTAATTATAATAGGCTAATTTAATCATAAGTTATTAGTATTTTTGGAAATTTCGTTATAACTTTTGACCACAAGGTCCTGAAACTTTTTGAGTACTGTCAGGGAATGGTGCCAAAGACACATACCGAGTTTTGTAACAATGTGCCAATGCGTTCGTAAAATATAGCATTTTACGACAAAATCCTAAAAGGCCGATGCCCAAAATGGCCGTTATGGGAAAATGGGTATCATTCGACTCTGTGACTTCGACTTGTGATTTTTGGCCAAACTGTTCAGAAGTCATAACACACACAAAGTTTGGTCAGAATACGCAAAAGCGCTACAGAGATACAGCTTCACATTCATTTTGGCGTGTTCTTCAAATTCGTTCGCGCATTATACGAGAACGGTTTGACGAATCAACTTGAATTCCATAACTTTTTAAATCGGCATGGTCTGAAGATGATCTGGTTCAGTTTTCGTGAAAATGTGAGCTACGGCTTGAGCCAAGGAATCAGAGGAAAAAGGAATTTAGTTTCTAGCCCTCACGGTTCAAAGATTATTAGCATAAACGTGAGTGCAACTTTGGACAGTTGGTTGCGCTAGAGGGATTGAGTTAGAGACTTCAAACGGTAATTGCTATGGTAACAGTTCAGACTGTCCTTTATCTGTGTGCCAAATTTCATAACTTTCCCGCAAGCAGTTCTATGGGCTGCCATAGACTCAAGAGCAGAAGAAGAAGAAGTAATAAATAATAAGAATGCCAACGGATTCAATAAATACCGCAACATTCTATAATAAAAAAATAATTATCCATTTTGCTTTTATGGTGACTAACTATGTGATGCACAACCTTGAGATAGAAAGACAAAAATATTCAATAAATAATGAAATCAAGAACAGCAAATCACAATGGAAACAGTACCTGCAGGCTGTTTGCTGTGTTGTAAAGGGTTGAAAGGGTTGGCTCATTAATATAGAGCTCAGGTGGAGACGTGGTGTGATGAATTTGAGTCCAGCTAGTGTTGTCTTCTGGTCCCGTTCTCTTGTCTTGTCCTCCTATTGTTTGGTCTGCTATCTCAAGATCTCTGTTGTTCAAAAAGACAAAAATAAAAAAGTTAAATATATTAGAGCTATAAGCTACACACAGGTCATCGATATCAGCTATTTTATTCAAATATACTTCACAAGATTTTGGTGTTTTATAAAAACTGAAAAATGTAATTTTTTTATTAGTCAATTTGACACTAAAAGTGTTTAAGAGCAGGTTCTTTTCAGTGAATCTGAGGCCCTGTTTACACCTAGTATTAAGATTTGTTTTGGTTGATCGGATCACAAGTGGACGACGCTAAATAATACAGGTGTAAACGGGGTCTAAAACATTTTGAGCTTGTCCACTTTCGACCACTTCCAGAGGTAGTTGAAAACGCATTTGACCGGTTTGCTTTTGTAGTGTAAACACTCATGTGGTCGAATGTGTTCAAACAGCCACAAAAGACACCTACTCTCCGCCTACTGACCTAATGCGGAAACATTATGGGAAGCGCACTAGCCAGACTGGATTTAAACTTTGTGGGCTGGAGACCCAAGTTTGGTTTGAAGATGAAAAACATACCAAGCACAATGTTTTCTCACAGCGTTCAGCTGTTCTCTGTATGTTTTTCCCTTGTCTCTGGTCACGTTCATATGTAAGCTGCGCGAGCTTATTTTGTACATTAGATCGAAAGATCTGAAAAAGCCCATACATTTATCCGCCCATAGACCCTCCCTTTGAAGAAATCAGGACAGAAGTGGCTGAAAGTGGACAAAAGAGACCAGGTGTAAATGGGAATGTGTCTCTCTCGTCTACTTGTGATCCAATCGACCAAAACGCATCTTAATACCAGGTGTAAACAGGGCCAAAAACATACAGTGTGATCAGTATAGTCAACTCCCAAACAAATGAATCTTATGAACCAGTTCTTTTTAGTGAATCAGAACCTTAAAACACAATCCGTGTGGTCCGAATCCTGAATAAATGACTGTTATAATCAGGATTTTTAAGTGAATCAAACACAAAATGCAACCAGTACAGACTAGATTTCCAAATTCTTTATGGCGAATAAAAATTATACAGTGTGCATCATATGTAGACAAACCAATTGGTTGACTGATAACAGCCCGTTTTGGAAACCAAACGCTGAATTTGAATTTCTGAATTTCAGCTCAGAGGCTTCCTCAACTGTAGTATACACAGTGACACGAACAGCAACAATGGCATTGGTTTTATCGTATCAATCCGAGTGCGAGTCCTCATCCTTTGGAAGTGCATCAAAGTGGATTTGCTTTGGCAGCGCAGAAAACAGCGACTCGACATGTCGACAACACGAACCAAACTCTTCCAGTCTCAGCTACAACTATAGTGTTTGAGGGCGGGGCAAAGTAGACGCTGTTTGCGGGCAGCCAATGAAGACCATAGGCTGGCATTATGCAAATGTGTTACAAACACATCTGATGGCTCGTTTCAGGCAGTTCAGAATCGGTTCTTTCTTTTGGGAGACAATAACTCCATTTATCTGCACTTTTGCACTTTGCAGACCTTTTACATTCACACAGAGCTATATAAGACACTACATGAAAGCTAATATATGGAATAGCATACTAGAGACCCGGCTGTACATAAAATACCAGCAGACCAGAGTCAGAGCGAAACGCTCCATCTGAGGCACTTTCACAGCCCTCACAGAAGGAACAGGAAGTTGGTGCGCATTCGATCTGGTGGCGGGCCAAGCTCTAGATACTGAGGGCGCTAGGAAAGCGCTCCCATGGCAACAGAATGAAATTGGTTTGCTTAGCCTCGGTCCGGTCCGCTCACGCCCTAATGTAAAGAGACAACTTGCTGGAATTAATCAGAGTGTCAGAGGAGCGAAAAGTCAGGAGAATTTCATTTGAAAACAAAAAGAAATGAAAGCCATTTAGTACGACTCACGAACGCTTTCTGTCTGGAGTTACACCAGACGGCAACACGCAGACATTTCTCACGGAGGAGAATGTGGGTGACAGTGAGAGAATGACAGAAGACTAAAGGTGTTTTCTCACTAGATGTTTCCCTTCAGTTTCGATGTAAAGACACACGTCAGACTCCATCAAAATCCTTCGAACTTTAAAACAATCAAGTTTTCATCTGACAAAACGCCAGCTGCCTCTCTGAAGGTCATGAGTAAATCTTACTGTTATTTTACACAACCAGGATCTTATTCAAATCTCAAACTTCCAGGTTAAACCTCAAAAACAGACTGCAACACAATTCACATTCATACTTTTGACTGTACATATTGTGTAAAACTGATTTCAAGCCTGGCCTATACTGTAATATCATATAGTAGTATATTGATGTATTTACAGTATATTGGATATGATGCTAACACAGCAAAGGCATTAAAATGATTGGTATTGATGTATAGACATTTTAATGTGGGAGGCACAATGAGACATTTATCATTTGGTTGAAGTTGATTTAATATTGTATTTCTGTTGAATCATTGCCGAACTCCCTGAGGTACTGCTGCGGACCCCCTGTTGAAAACCCCTGCTGTACGCCAATATTAGTACATACAACCAAATCATAATGCAAGTAAGCATTAGCATCTAGCTACATTCATTCATTACCTTAAAAACCTCGCTTTTCTTCATCCAAAAAAGTCTAACCCAAACAAACAACTCCTTTTTTGTTAAGTGAATCAAGCACACACAGCACAAACAAATGACTCTTTTGAACTGCGTATTGTTAATGAATCAAACACACACAGCACAAACAGTGCAGACGAAATGATTCCCAAACAAATCACTCTTTTGAACCAATTCTGAACCAATTTTTGTTAGTGAATCAAACACACATCATAAACAGTGCAGACCAAATTGTTCACAAACAAATGACTCTTTTGAACTGGTTCTTGTTAGTGAATCAAACAAATACAACATGAACAGTGCCAACAGGAATTCCCAAACAAACGACTCTTCTGAACCAATATTTGCTAGTGTCAGTGAATCAAACACATACAGCACAAAACAGTGCAGACCAAATGATTCCCAAACAAATGATTCTTTTGAACTAATATTTGTTAGTGTCAGTGAATCAAACACATACAGCACAAAACAGTGCAGACCAAATGATTCACAAACAAATGACTCTTTTGAACTGGTTCTTGTTAGTGAATTAAACAAATAAAGCACAAACAGTGCAGACCAAATGATTCCCAAACAAATGACTCTTTTGAACTAATATTTGTTAGTGTCAGTGAATCAAACACGCACAGCACAAACAGTGCAGAACAAATTGTTCACAAAACAAATGACTCTTTTCAACTGGTTCTTTAGTGAATCAAACAAATACAACACAAACAGTGCCGACCAAATGATTCCCAAACAAATGACTCTTTTGGACTAAGAGTTGTTAGCGAACGAAACACATACAACACAAAAAGTACAGACTGATTACTGAACTTATGGACCAGCTCTTCTTAGTGAATCAAAAACATACAGCACCAGCAGTGTATTTCAATTCTCAAACAACTGACTTGAGAGCCGTTTCTTTTTAGTGAATCAAACACATATATCTTGTAACTTCCAGTGTTTTGTACTTAAGGCTCATGTGACTTAGATCAGTGTACTTACTGACTGATTGTTCTTGTAGTTGATGGGAAACTATCCAATTCTTTTCCCAAATAGTTCTACCCCAGAAGTACTACAAGATTCATAAACAGACCTGTTTAGGAAATGGAATCCCAATCCCAATGGAACCCACTGGAAACTGTACTAGTTTTCAACATGCTATGATTTGGGAAGCACTAGCCTTGCATACTATTTAGGAGTGATAGTATATGAATTGGGATTCAGCTGCAGTTCAACTGAGTTGGAGGAGTGTTAGTGTAAAGCCTGTCGGCAAGACAGACATTTCCTCAAACAATGTTCCTGCTCGGTTTGCTCTGAAATTGCCCATAAAGATAGTTTCAGTCTCGGAAGGAAACACAAGACATATAAATCCAGATTCTGGACTGTTTCTTGTTTGTTTGTTTTTACCTGAGGAAATGCTGGCCAGTGATGCCGAGGTGATGAGTTCAGACACCAAAGGTTTATGCACGTCTGAGCAGAGACACATGGTGCTAAAACTGCACTGGCAAAAAGTCTCTGCTATATCAGAAAAAAAAATTTCTATGCTGAGCAAACTCATGAAATCTTCACCACAATAGGAAATAACACTTCTTATGAAGCTTGTAAACAAGTCTAAAATTAACATTACAACAAAAAAGGCAGGTGAATTTACTAGCCATATTAAATATTACTGAAATATAGAAATATTAAATAGCAAATCAAATATATTTTATAATATTATAATATAACATATTTATAATATATTTATATATCAAACATACCTTACCTTGATGGGTGTTAATAGAAAGTATATTGAAAATATTGAGGGAAATTAAAAAAAATAAATAATAATAATAATAATAATAATAAATTAAATAAATGTAAAATAAATTTTAAATTTTAAAATAAATAAATACCAGCCAATTTATTTAAAATCACCATTTTTTAAAATGTACTTTCTTCATTCCAAATTGATAGTCCAGATCTAGAATGACAGCAAAACTCAAAAATCTCATTAATAAGGTCCACAGACTTACTGAAAGGATTCAGTGTAAAGATCTTCAATCGTCTTTAACCAGCACCGTCTAATTGAATGTCAGATCTAAACGCGCAACATGCAATGTGTATATTTATGGAATAAATGTTCAGCCGTATGTCAGGGCAGAAAACCAGCAGATGGTTCATGTTCTTTCACAGTTATACAAGCAGCAGAAAAACTCACTCGCTGCTTTGAAAGTTAGTGTGGGAATGTGTGTGTGCAAAGAAAAATCCCAAGCGGAATGTTCAGCGAGCGTTTGTGTTTCATTCCAGCCCGTCGGTCAGGATATCTCCTGCACGGAACACGCCCGAGCCCCCCGCGGCCTCGGATGGGACGGAATCTCTGATCGCTTCCACACGGGAGTCGTCATGTTCCCCAGATGCGGCCCTGGAGGAGGTGACGGTCTGGCAGCCTCTCTTACTCTGCTATTGAGCAGAAAAAGAAAAATCATTTCTGCTACAAAGCAGGCTGAAGTCCAAAGGCAGTCAAACTACTACAGCAGCTACTTCCTCCTGCCAACAAACGTCTGGCTATAACTGAACACACTCGCTCTGAGGCTCCGTCAGCTGATGGGTCTCGCCGAGGACAAGAGTTCACTGAGAGTGCAGGGGAGAGACTCGAATAATTAGCAGTGTTTGCTACAGCTCATACAAAAGGTTAGTGATTCTGAACACACTCCCAACACTAAGCTCAGCTGGCATGTGATTCCTGTAGTACATTACTTCAGAGCCAATCATTAAAGTAATAGTTCACCCAAAAATGAAAATTATCCCATAATGTACTCACCCTCAAGCCATCCTAGATGTATATGACATTCTTCTTTCAGCCGAACACAGAGTTATATTAAATAATATCCTGGCAAGGGCTGTGCGCGCGTCCACGAGAGAGTCGAGCTCCGGTGGAAGGTGACCTCTGACCCAACACATGACGTAGGATGTAGTTTCTTTAAAACTTGTAGTTTTGGATTTCTAATTCATGACTGACATTTTGTTTTGCTCTATCCTCTGTGCTTCCACGTTCATCAATTCTCACCTATGCTTACGCCAAGCCTACGTCATATATCATACATCGGGTAAGAGGTCAAATATAAATATTTTACTAAAAAAAAAAAACCCATCGCTTCACTTCAGAAGGCATTTATTAACGCACTGGAGCCGTATGGATTACTTTTAAGATGGATGGATGGATGGATGGATGCGCTTTTTGGAGCTTCAAAAACTCGGGCACTATTCAATGCCATTACAAGGCTGAAAGAAGAAAGTCATATACACATTACAAACTTATTATTTTCTTATTAATGATAATAATAATAATAATAATAATAATAATAGTTTATTTTGTATATTTTATGGATAGTTATTTATTATTAGTTAATTTTGGATATTCATTTAATATTTGTTTGTTTGTTTATTTTGTTACTATTGTTTAACAGATAATAATAATAAATTATTATTATTATTATTATTATTATTATTATTATAAATAAATATTTATATTAGTTTACTTTTGGAAATTTGTTATTATTAATTTGTTTATTTTGTTACTATTACCATTATTTAACAGATAAATACATACATGTATTATTGTTAATAATAATAATAATAATAATAATAAATAATAATAATAATAATAATGATAATAATAATTATTATTATTATTATAATTACTATTAAAATAAATAAATATTTATATTATTAGTCCACTTTTGGATTTTTTTTTTTTTTTTTTGTGTTACTATTACCATTATTTAACAGATAAATACATATACATATATTATTGTTGTAATATTAATAATAATAATAATAATTATTATTATTATCATCATTATTATTATTGTAGTAATTAAAAATATTTGTACTATTATTTATTATTTAATATATATATATATATATATATATATATAAAAATTGTTATAATAATAGTAGTAGTTATTATTGTTATCATCCTCATTGTTATTTGTTTATTTTTGTTACTATTATTTAACAATTTTATATATATATATATATATATATATATATATATATATATATATATATATATATATATATATATATATATATATATATATATATATATGCTGGGCAATCGATAATCGGGCAATTTACATAATATATGTGTGTGTACTGTGTATAATTATTATGTGTATACATATATAAATACATACTCCATGTATATATTTAAGAAATATTTGCATGTATATACTGTATATATATTAATATAATTTATCTTATATATAAATATAAATACACTCACCTAAAGGATTATTAGGAACACCTGTTCAATTTCTCATTAATGCAATTATCTAATCAACCAATCACATGGCAGTTGCTTCAATGCATTTAGGGGTGTGGTCCTGGTCAAGACAATCTCCTGAACTCCAAACTGAATGTCAGAATGGGAAAGAAAGGTGATTTAAGCAATTTTGAGCGTGGCATGGTTGTTGGTGCCAGACGGGCCGGTCTGAGTATTTCACAATCTGCTCAGTTACTGGGATTTTCACGCACAACCATTTCTAGAGTTTACAAAGAATGGTGTGAAAAGGGAAAAACATCCAGTATGCGGCAGTCCTGTGGGCGAAAATGCCTTGTTGATGCTAGAGGTCAGAGGAGAATGGGCCGACTGATTCAAGCTGATAGAAGAGCAACTTTGACTGAAATAACCACTCGTTACAACCGAGGTATGCACCAAAGCATTTGTGAAGCCACAACACGCACAACCTTGAGGCGGATGGGCTACAACAGCAGAAGACCCCACCGGGTACCACTCATCTCCACTACAAATAGGAAAAAGAGGCTACAATTTGCACGAGCTCACCAAAATTGGACAGTTGAAGACTGGAAAAATGTTGCCTGGTCTGATGAGTCTCGATTTCTGTTGAGACATTCAGATGGTAGAGTCAGAATTTGGCGTAAACAGAATGAGAACATGGATCCATCATGCCTTGTTACCACTGTGCAGGCTGGTGGTGGTGGTGTAATGGTGTGGGGGATGTTTTCTTGGCACACTTTAGGCCCCTTAGTGCCAATTGGGCATCGTTTAAATGCCACGGCCTACCTGAGCATTGTTTCTGACCATGTCCATCCCTTTATGACCACCATGTACCCATCCTCTGATGGCTACTTCCAGCAGGATAATGCACCATGTCACAAAGCTCGAATCATTTCAAATTGGTTTCTTGAACATGACAATGAGTTCACTGTACTAAAATGGCCCCCACAGTCACCAGATCTCAACCCAATAGAGCATCTTTGGGATGTGGTGGAACGGGAGCTTTGTGCCCTGGATGTGCATCCCACAAATCTCCATCAACTGCAAGATGCTATCCTATCAATATGGGCCAACATTTCTAAAGAATGCTTTCAGCACCTTGTTGAATCAATGCCACGTAGAATTAAGGCAGTTCTGAAGGCGAAAGGGTGTCAAACACAGTATTAGTATGGTGTTCCTAATAATCCTTTAGGTGAGTGTATTTTATAACATTTATAAATATAACATTTTTCTTAAATATACACATGCATGTGTGTGTAATTATATATACATAATAATTATACAACATATATTATGTAAACAAACTTTTATTTTGGATGTGATTAATCGCGATTAATCGATTGCCCAGCAATAATATATATATATATATATATATATATATATATGTGTGTGTGTGTGTGTATATGTGTGTATGTATGTATATATATATATATACACACACACACACACATACACACATATATACATATATACATATATACACACACAGTAAATATATATATATATAGTTTTATAATATATAAATAGATTCTCTGTAATGACTTCAGAACCAATCATTAACATACAAAAGGCTACATAAATAAAATAAATTCCCTTTTGTGAAGGGAAACTGCAAGAAAAATATGTGCCAAATTTAGTTGCAACTTAATTAAAAAGCATAATTATGTGCATATAATTCAGCCACATGAGTGCAAAGTGTGTGTTTGTGCTGAATCTGATCCATATTTAACGGTGCGGATGCGCCGGGCACAGCCTGCACGCATGAGCTCTTTCTGTTCCGCCGTGCCTGACCTTGCCGACGATCCCTGGAGATGAGCGACGGACGCCAGCGCTCTGCCAAACGGGCGTGGCCTCTACCCAGCATCCCTTTCATGCCTAAAACAAACCATAGAGGGCAGAGCGAGAGAGATGCAACAGATGCCCACTTCACGAACATCCACAGTCCTGAACGCAAATGGATAAATAAACAAACTGAACGCCGGGGCTGTAAGAGCAGGCAGAGAGAAATCAGCGCTTGCTGGCACTCCACAGATCAGACAGCTGGCACAGATACCCTCCACAACCCTGGCAAATACCGCCCCCTTCTCAAGAGACCATGGCAGAGAGAGAGAGAGAGAGAGAGAGAGAGAGAGAGAGAGAGAGAGAGAGAGAGAGAGAGAGAGAGAGAGAGAGAGAGAGAGAGAGAGAGAGAGAGAGAGGAAGTAGATAACATTTCTGTGTCTCTCAGCTCCAAGTCTAATTAACACTCAAGCGCACACAAGTCAGGCTAAAAGTGTGTGTGTGTGCATGTAGGAGGTGACTGTTGGAGAGATCTGCGGATGAGTGCAGCCTCGTCTGGAGGTGAGACAGTCTGGCGGGTGATAAAGATGGATGAGAGGACGGGCAGAGCCAAGAGAACGCAGAGTCGGCCAATCGGGTCGCAGGCACACATGGCCATTTCTATTTCTCACACGCGCTCATTTACTGTTGCACTTTTGTTGTTGACGTCAAATATTTGTCTTCCTGTTTCGTTTATTCGCCCTGCTAATTATTAATGAACTGCAGGCTGCGCTAATTGCTTCATCACTTAAAGAAAATTATCTCTCATGCACGCTGGATTAATGAGTATCATCGTTTTGGCAAATTTATCGTGAAATATGAGCTAGCTACAGCTTAAACACATAGTGCGAAAGAGCTTATAAAACATTAACATGCCCTTCCAACTATCAAAAATGACTCACCTAAAATTCCAAAATATGTAAACACACGAAAATATGTAAATATAATAGAGGTTTCTGGCAAATTATATGAAATATGAGCAATATAGAGCTTCAACAAGCAGTATTAAACTATCTGACTCAACTAAAGTTTAAAAATATGTAAATACATTAAAATATGTAAATATAAAAGACTTGTGGCAAAATGATATGAAAAACAAACTAGCTAACGCTTTAATGGGCAGGTTTAGTCATTCCTAAAATATTAACAAACACTTTCAACTTTTAGTGAAAGTTGTGTGACCCCTAAGATTTAAAAATTTGTAAAAACAAAAAAACTGTGTACATTCTAGTCTTTTGGAAAATTATCATGTAATGTGAGCTAGCTAGAGTGTTATTCCATTTATAAAATATTAGCAAAACTATAAAATGTGACTCAGTGTAAAAAAAAAAAAAAAAAAAAAAATGTTAATATATGAAAATATATAAAAAAAAATTTAAATGAGATTTTTAAACACTTAAACATCTTCCAACTATAAAGTGAAAGTTGTGTGACCCCTAAGATTTAAAAATATGTAAAAGCATAAAAAAATGTCAATTCAATAGTCTTTTGGAAAACGTATGTATAATGAGCTAGCCAGAGTGTTATTCCATTTATAAAATATTAGCAAACCAATCAAACTAATATGTGACTCAAATTTAAAAAAAAATAAATAAAAAAAAGTCTTAATATATTAAAATATATAAATAAAATCTAACAGATTTGAAACTTGAAATGTCAGTAAAATATGGCGTGCCACAAGGATCTGTGTTAGGCCCTCTGCTATTTTCAATATATACGCTGCAACTTGGTAATATAAGAAAACATGGAATTAGTTTCCACTGTTATGCCAACCATAACAACTACCTAGAAACAGGATAGAAACCACCCAGAACACCCTAGCAACTACATAGAAGCAATATTACAACCAACCAAAACACCCTAACAACTAACTGGCAACAGGATAGCAACCACCCAGAACACCCTAACAACTACCTAGAAACAATGTTGCAACCAACCAAAACACCCTAACAATTACCTAGAAACAAGATAGCAATCACCCAGAACACCACAGGATCTACCTTCCAGAACACCCTAACAACTACCTAGATACAGGATAGCAACCACCCAGAGCACCCTAGCAACTACCTAGAAGCAACACTGCAACCAACCAAAATACCCTAGCAACTACCTACAAACAGAATAGCAACCACCCAGAACACCATAACAACTACCTACAAACAGGATAGAAACCACCCAGAACACCCTAGCAACTACATAGAAGCAATATTACAACCAACCAAAACACCCTAACAACTAACTGGCAACAGGATAGCAACCACCCAGAACACCCTAACAACTACCTAGAAACAATGTTGCAACCAACCAAAACACCCTAACAATTACCTAGAAACAAGATAGCAACCACCCAGAACACCCTAGCAACTACATAGAAACAATATTACAACCAACCAAAACACCCTAACAACTAACTGGCAACAGGACAGCAACCACCCAGCGCACCCTAACAACTACATAAAAACAGGATAGCAACCACCCAGAACACCATAACAACTACCTACAAACAGGATAGCAACCACCCTGAACAACCTAGCAACTACATAGAAACAATATTACAACCAAACAAAACACCCTATGTAGTTGCTAGGGTGTTCTGGGTAGTTGCATTCACATAATGCACCTCATAACCTTGTACTCCAGTTATATCAGATCAAATGTTTAATGTTATGAACAGAAGCTACGCTAATTATTTTCCATTTGATTTCTGTTTTATCTCGGGACGCCCATCCTGAGGTAACTAGAGAGTCTGTCAGCTCCAGTTTGGATCCAGCCTCACTAAAGGAGAAGACTTCAGAAGCCTCAACACCTGTGAAGAGATGACCCAACTCCTACGAGGACTTCAGATGATGCAAACTCTGAATCAACATGTGCCAATGCTACATTTTTCTATATATCCTAATCATTTGTTAACAACATGTATTCATTATTTCAATGAGCTCATCGTTTCTGCCTTAAATGAACACATTGTTAGCTAACTGTGTGATTTGTAGTCTCCTCTGATAACAGATCACTCTAAATTGTAATGTAGACACATGCATTTTCTGTAAAGCTGTTATGTTAATATATAAAAGCCCTATACAAATAAATGTGAATTGAATTTATTTAAATGAGATTTTTAAACACTTAAACCCTTGCATTTCTGAAGTGAGTCAATTCACATTTGATAGTTGGGAAAAAGCATAAAAATACAAGAAAATAAGTAAATCTAAACTACTTTTGGCAAAATTATATATGAAAAACAAACTAGCTAGAGCTTTAATGGGCAGGTTTAGTAATTTCTAAAATATTAACAAACACTTTCAACTATTAGAAGTGATTTTAAAAATATGTAAAAACATAGAAATAGGTAAATTCAATAGTCTTTTGTAAAAAAATCTATCTTGTAATATGAGCTAGCTAGAGTGATCCACGTATAAATTTTTAGCAAACCAATTCAACTATAAAACGTGACTCAATGTAATATATGAAAATATATAAATCGAACAGATTTTTTAATACATTATAAAGGGGTCCTGTATCATTTAAAGGGGTAAAACATTTAAAGGGGTCCTATAATGCCCCTTTTTACAAGATGTAAAATAAGTCTCTGATGTGTATGTGAAGTTTTAGCTCAAAATACCCCACAGATCATTTTTTATAATATGTTAAAATTGTCACTTTTTTGGTGTGAGCAAAAACATGCCGTTATTGTGTGTGTCCCTTTAAATGCAAATGAGCTTCCTTTCCAGAAGAGGGCGGAGCTTCAAGAGCTCATGTTAGCAGCGCCGATTACCTCACGCAGACGCGCACTGAAAATGTCAGAAACTGTTCAGCCTTTTATGTTCAATCGGACATAATCGGACAATGATGGAGAGACTCAAGAAGAAGTGACAACATGTAGAATGAGACAGGACGTTTCTGAATGGTTAGTTGATGAATTTATGTAGCTGATGTGGAGTTACTATCTTCAAGTCATCGATTAGCATATTCTGTCATGATAATCTATAAATCGCTCGTGTGGGAACTGTTGTAAGACGCACAGAGCCAGAGAATATCTGCTGCATGAAGATAGAACAGGTATAGTTTAGTTTAATTACGGTTATTTTATCATCTTGCTTTTCCTCTTCTCAACATGGCCTTTGTTGCGTGTTCCCGGGGGCGGGGTTTATGTAAATTTTAGGGTTAGTGATGTCACCAACCCGGGAAGAAGCTCGTTGTAGTCCCTACCAGCCGTTTGTTGTAGTCCTTAAAAAGCGATTTCTGTAAAAGAAAATATCTCCCTTTGCATTGAACTTTGACCGTCGTAACTTTGCAGATGTTGTTTATGCTCAAACAGCAACATTACACACTAACTAAAGTTAAAAAAGTGAAATCATAATCAAGGACCTCTTTAAACCCTTCCAACTGTAAAGTGAGTCAAATCAAAGTTGTGAAAAAGCATTAAAAAATATGTAAATACATGAAAATATTTATCAATAAATATAAGCTAGCTAGAGCTTCAATGAGCAGCATAAGTTGGTCTCTAAAACATCAACAAAGCTTAAAAAATGGCCAATTGATTAGAAGTTTAAAAATATGCAAATATGTGAAAATATAAAAACCTAATCGATTTTGTGTATACATACACACACATATTTAAGATCATGAAAAAGCAATTCAGTCAAATGAGTCCACACATGCCACGTGCACTAAAGGACATTCTGGCCTGGACATGATGGGACGCAGAAATCATCCAGATCCCAAGATGCCATGCGATGAGATCACACAGCTTCTGTCATTTCTTTCAAAGCTTCTGTCATTTTTTTTCTGGAGGTTTTACATAATGTTGGTGTCCGCAGTGGGTTCAGCCGCCTCTATCATTTAGACCCAGGCTGCCTGGAGATCCACGACATCACCATTAGACTGTGAGCCAATTAATTTCATCTCTTCTCCAACATTCAGATATGAAAGCGCTGCCATCAGGAGAAGGGAGCCACAATTTTTACATCTCGCCACATTCCAGCGTCTGCCCTCAAAAATGCAATTACACGCCTGCGATGGTGCGAGGAAGAGGAGAGAGAAAGGGAGAGAGAGAGAGGAAGGGTGAGCCAATGGCAGCCCGGTTTCTGCTCTGCTAATGGCTAAGTTGTTTTCAGGCTCTCTCCATCATCCGAGAGGAATAGCCCGGCTCTACTGCAACTTCAAAGCAATGGACAACAGTCTCTCCATTTCTGCAGCTGATTGCTAAACATCCACACACACACACACGTGTCCTGCAACCTAGATTTTGGGAGCACATATACACATAAAAAGGCCACATCCTTCATTTTAATTTTACTTTCTTCCCCTCAAGTCAACTTATGTCATTCAAAGTTTCTTAGACCAAAAGCAGACATAATTTAGTTAATTTAGTGGTGTTTGCCAAGTAAAGCCAAGTTATTGCACTATAAAATCTATATGGATTAATCTTTGCCATGTTTCTAATTCTACACTGTTTGAGCTACATACACAAACAAGATCTCAAATGACATTGCTTGTTGATGAGAAGTGCTTTTGCTTTTTTAAAACAGACTTCGTGGTCCATATCGACATGATCGCATCACGCAGTTGCTGCAGATTTGTCGCTGCACATCCATGATGTGAATCTCCCATTCCAGGACATCCCAAAGCTGCTCTACTGGATTGAGATCTGGAGACTGTGGAGACCATTTGAGTATAGTGAACTCATTGTCATGTTCAAGAAACCGTTTGAGATGATTTGAGCTTTGTGACATGGCACATTATCCTGTTGGCATGATCTTGGATTGTTTGGTTCTTCGAAGCTCATCCTGGACTTGCTGTCATAGCAACAGGTCCGTAAACTCAAACCTGCTCGGGAGCAGCTTATTTCATGTAAACAGGATTAGATTGCATCTTGAGGTGATACTTAAAATCTGTCCCAGCCACTGCTACTTTATTACAAGAGTTTCTTACTGAACCAGGCAGGCAATAATAATTTTAAATGATAATAATATTAATATCAAAATGTATTTGAAAATAATATTATAATATTGTGTATAATATAGACACAGCCACTTGATTGAGAGATTTATTTGTGATGGAATAATTACTTAATCATTTTATTGGAGTCTTACACACATGCTGTACAGTTAATCTGAGCTGTGCATTAATTTGAGTGATGACGGATATTATGGGAGTGGCTTGATGCAGGAGACGCAGATAACTTGATCTTGACCCTTAAGAAACTGTAATTAATGCTGTCACGTCACAAATCTGCTTCAAATTGAATTAAAAATTAAATGAATTGCTAATTACAACATTGAAATAAAAATGTAAAGGGTGTACAAACACTATAAAATTGTGACTATATATAATTGGGAATCATGTTTAAAAAAAAAAAAAAAAAAAAAGAGTGCACATTTCATTTATCTATTGTAACTTTTATGTTGTTTCGGTTGTTTCCAGAAATTCGTGTTTTGTTTTTGTTTTTTTTAATTCGTCACGTTTTTTGCCAGGTGTCTTTTTCATTATATGATGTCATTAAGTTGTTGTCTTGCCGCCAGCCAATCGCTGCATTGCTGATCGTGGTTTCGAGTATCGATACATCTGCCCTCTTCAGTGAACACAGGAACGCGCAGTAATCTCAGACAATTTAATCCAGATATTTTAATCCAATCCGCAAATTTGTTTGAAGAACCAAATTAGCCAGAGATCAGTTATCACGATTAGAAGATCTGGGATCTGTCAAATCATCTCAGATGTATTAAGCGAGGTACGAAGAACGGACCCCTGGTTATTCTCCTCTAACCTCTGGCATCAACAAGGCATTTTGGCCTACAGAACTGCCGCTCACTAGATATTTTCTCTTTTTCGGGGCCATTCTCTGTAAACCCTAGAGATGGTTGTGCATGAAAGTCCCAGTAGATCAGCAGTTTCTGAAATATAATGACGGGGAGAAGAGAGCGCTCAGTGCATATCTCGATAGGCGAGTAACATTGGTTTTGTTTTGTTTCACAGAACTAATATATGCTGGCTTTTGCTTGAATATGCTCATGTGTCATGTTCGCTTCTTTGTCCATTTGCGATCATATTGTCGTTCACTTCAGCGATGATAAAGACCCATTCATTTCCACACTGTATAAGCCTGGAGCGTCTAAACCTCCTCCACTGTCTGTTTCAAGCGTCAGCTCCCAATGTGTGTCCGAAAAGTAAGATAATATACTCCTAATATATGTTTGTTTCCTCTTTTCGTGATCGATATCCCTCTAATCTTGTCATAATTGTAATATGTTCGTTAGTTGGACTGTCTTGCTCGTGCTATCGAGTTGTTCATGAGAACTGTTTGTGTTTTTGGGATGGAAGGGATGACTTTTTCATTGAACATTCGACCTGGATTACCATAGTAACACACAGATTCCGCCATAGTCGTTGCCTGGGTTACGTATGTGTGGGGCGGAGCTATCAAAATAGGGCGTGTTTGTTTTGGTGATTTGAAATATCAACATCGGTTACCAGAAAGCACTTACCCCACCTTTAAATCACCTTTCTTCCCCATTCTGATGCTCAGTTTGAACTTCAGCAGATCATCTTGACCATTGCTGAGTCCCATTTCGCATGCTATCCATCCTAAATAGTATTCAAAATGAAAATTAGTGCGTCCCAAATCGTAGTATGTTGAAATGAGTATTCCAAAGATACCTGGAATGTCTACTCTTTCTGGTTAGAATCTGAAGTGCAGATCCGTGCACACTCTAACGGCTAATATTACCCACTACCCATTGCACGTTGGACGAGGATTCGATTAGAACTACAAACACGAATAAAAAGTATTAAAAAAACTACAAACATGGCATCCGACGGTTATGTAGCAAGGTTTAGATAAAGGGTTTTAAGTGATTAATAATCAGTATCTAACCTGACGAAAAGATATTTATTCAATGTTATCCACATTATATTTCATCTGCAACAGAACTGTGAACTTTTGTAAAGATACGTTTAAATGCATCATTATGCAAATTTCAATCACATGAGGAGAGTCTCCGCATGAAAGACCCACGACTGGCAGATCAACATGCTACTACATTTCTCTCTGAAACGGTAGGAAATTAAATTAAATTGAATGTGGAGGATTTATCTGTGAAAAGATGATTGACAAGGCAGTTTTTACGGTGACAGGATGCAGGAAGACACAGTTATGACGAAGTAGTACGTTCCAAAGCTTGCCTACTCTTCTGCTACACACTCAAACGTATGTAGTTTTTCTTCACAAAACAAGTACATACTTTTAGGGCGTAGTATAGGTAGAACAGGTGTACCTAATAAAGTATAATAAATATATAATCTCACTGTTCCTTGATCTAAATATATGAATACTAAATACATGTATAAAATGCAAATAGGAGATGATGTCAAAAATAAACTCTTATTTCAAGGCCAAAAAACCTGATTTCCATGATGCATCCTTTTAAAGCAACATAGGCTCATCTCCGCTTCATTTCTTCATCTAATCAGGACGCTTGACTGACTCTAATAGGTTTTAAGAGTGAATCTGACGGCACAGCGCATAAAGAAGACTGACCACTGCTGCCTCCTTCCATCCTAAGGAGCTTATCGAAGAAAAACACATTAAAAATGCAAGTTCTAACACATCTGACACGGGGGTCAGCGAGGCTGAGAGTCACGAGCTGTTATCAGGACATATGTGTCAAAGTGCCAGATTATCGAGATTTTTTTTTTAGCCGCTGGCTGATAGAAACACAAACATCACAGCAGTCATCCTCAGGGACTAATCCGCTCTCACGACAACACAACAACTCACCAACAACTAGACACTATCAATCTGCTATTACTCAGAAGGATTGGGAATCAACACAGATTTCCTGATTCGATTCTCATTCAATTTGATTCCATTCCGATTCATTTGAATGCATTTCAGTTGCTTACATATGAAAGAAATTATCTCTCAATTAATGCTGTGCATTATAAAGGAAACCCCGGAAATTACAAATATATTAATTAAATATTGCATTTATTTAATTATGAATATTATAAATATTATTTCAAAAATAATAATTTCTAAACTCCCATGAAAGAACTCCAAATGGGTCTATAGGAATGATTTATTAAGGACAAGCTCAAAAGAGTCATTGCTCATGAATTGACTACAGTGGTTGTCCTGTATGTTTTTAATTTGTTAAAAAGAATTAGTTTATAAGAATCATTTGTTTATTAATCAGACTACACTGGTTGTCTAGTAAGTTTTTGATTCACTAAAAAGAATCTGTTCAAAGAGTCATTTGTTAGTGAATTGGACTACACTGGTTGTCTAGTATGTTTTTTGATTCACTAAAAAGATTCTGTTCATTTGAGTCATTTGTTCGTGAATTGGACTACACATTGGTTGTGTGGCATGTCTTTGATTCACTAAGAAGAATCTGTTCAAAGAGTCATTTGTTTGTGAATCAGACTACACTGTGTGATATGTTTTCGATTTACTAAAAATAACTAGTTCATAAATCAGACTATATGTTGTGCTCAATTTTTTTCTTAACTGCCGTTTGCTCATCGCTGTCATTTTTGTTGTGTTAATTTTGTTATTGTGAGGAAAGTGTGCAGCACATATTTACATATTCATCTAAACATTGTTCTCCGAAGCATGGGCGGCGTCGAGATGTTCGTTAACAATATATCGGATCGAATGAAAAAGAACTTCGCTGTGAGTATATCAGGGCTTTAAGAGTCACTTAATCGTACTACTCAGGTTGATCTGGTCAAAAATATGGGTTTTAGTGAATCAAAAAACATACTAGACAACCAGTGTAGTCCAATTCATGATTTTAAGAATCAATACCTAGATTGTTCGCGGAAAAACAATATTTTTACCCAGCCCTAGCAAGTTTGATAGCTGTAAGTCTGAATGCTCTTTTAGACAGAACGTTCATGAACATCTGCATTTTGCACACAAAAGCAGCAAAAGCTTTCTACTTTGAGAATAAACTGCGCAGTAGACTAGACAAGACTACCTCACTCATATCTGGCCTTCCTTCAGAAGCTGAAGTTCATAAAAACCAGCAGGCCTTGCGTCTCCATGGACAGGTCAGGGAGAAGCTCCAGGGACGCCCGTGAACCACCTGCCCGGCAGGAGCGCGTGTCTCTGGGGTGCTTAAACAGGACTGTGAGATAACAAATCCTTTCTTTTGGAGTCGGCAGCCGGAGTCCTCAGAGCGAGATTCACTCACGGTTCTCAGCTCACAAAAGAAAGGACAGACGCTCACTAATAAAAGGCTGAATTTAACAAACAGATGCAGGAGTTCACCTTCACAGCACTGACGCCAAAGGAGACAAAATACTTCAATCAACAGCTCTCTTCCAGTGACCTCCGCAAGCCGTGGTATTATTTCACACTGCCATATCCATTACAGACACGCAGGACGCTGGGGGAGAGAATGTATTTCCCTTTGAGAGCTGACAGATAGTGTTTTTACAGGGTTCATATACACAGAAGGCATTTTATGGATGAGGTCTGGGGCGAAAAGACCTTCGGCGGTGGTTTCCGCTGTGCGGCCCTCCGTTGGTCCGTAAGATCGCTTTCCACCCCGTCAATGCACTTCAAGTTCAATTCTGCCACCAGACCGAGTTTCATAAGTCACATAACTATCTGAAGTAAATGAATCTTTCAAAAGTTTGATGTCGGTAAGATATTTAAATGTTTTTGAAAAAAAGTCTTTTATGCTTATACAGTAAAAATTGTGAAATATTATTACAATTTAAAATAACCGTTTTCCATTTAAATATATTTTAAAATGTAATTTATTCCTGTGATTAAAGCTGAATTTTCAGCATCATTCCTCCAGTCTTCAGTGTCACATGATCCTTCAGAAATCATTCTAATATTATTATTTGCTGCTTAAGAACAATTTCTGATTATTATCAATGTTGAAAACAAGTTGCATTGCTTAATGTGTTTTCTTTTTTGATGAATAGAAAGTTCAAAAGAAGTGTTTACTGAAATAAAATGAACTGAAATAGAAATCTTTTGTAACATTAATCAATGTCTTTAAACTGATTAGCATGCATATTACTAGGATATTGGATGTTTATTAGTACTTATAAAGCACATATTAATGCCTTATTCTGCATGACCATATTCTACATCCCTTAATCCTACCAATACCTAAACTTAAAGAGCCCTATTATGGATTTTTGAAAATTACCTGTCATGTAGTGTGTAACATAGTTCAAAGTGAATGAAAACATCCTGCAAAGTTTTAAATCTGAAAGTGCACCGTATATAAAGTTATTGTCTCTCAAAAGAGTCGACTCTGAGTCAGTTAAATGAATCGTTTTTCAAATGAGTCGCAAGCCGTTTCGCTGTGACGTCAAGACGAAACATTAGCATATTGCCCGTCCACTTATTGCGCGCGCAGACACCAGGGAGAACTTGAACCCCCTCAAACGCTGCAGCGGACACTGGACAGTATCATGTCGAGAAGACGCTGTGCTCTACAATATGTTTATTGTGTAGGTCTCTGGCTAACCGGCTAACTCACGTTATTACTGACTTACTGAAATACTACTGCAAATCAGCTGTGGGCTGCAGTATTACCTCAAACTGTGTCTATTAACGCAGATTGCCTGTTGTTCTTACTACTTTGCGTAAAGATAAAGGATGGAGCAAGATTTGTTTTGCAAACTTTAACGTTACATCAGTCATTCACGTTAGTGCTGGGCTAATGTATGCGCTATTATTAATACAGTTCCCGCATGTGCACCGCAATACATTAGAAACATACACACACAGGTTTGTTGATGGACACACACTTGTTAATGCTGACGGTGAGGAATTACAGTTGAAACATCTCATCATGTACATCAAACTGAGAAGCATCACTGAGAAACGTCCTGCTCAAGGTTCGGGTTGAATAACTAGCTCTTCCAGACGGTGTTTCGTCATCGATTCAGACTCGCGCTGGGATTTATGTAAAACCGACGTCATCTTTATTGTCTTTACAGTGTGTACAAATGCAGAGCTTTAGGAAGCCTCCGAACGGAGCTGGAGTTCAGTTATGGTAATGAGCGCTTGTTTCCGAAATACATGCTGTACGCGGTAGACAAATCAGAGCAGAGTAGGCTCGTGGAAAGGAGGGATTTAGAGAAACTAATTCATCCATCGAGTCGTTTGAGAATCATTGAACATTGTGGTGATGTGCAATGTATATTATGAGAAAATGAAACTGTTTTTTGACCTTTGATGCATGTAAACCTGTTGTTGGAGACCTCCAAAACTAAATTAGGAAACTTTAAAATAGCATAATAGGGGCACGTTAACAACTACCTTACTAACTATTAATAAGCAGTAATTAGGAGTTCATTGAAGCAAGAGTTGTAGTTAATAGTGAGAATTTGACCCTAATCTTCCACTCTATATAAATCATGTAATCATGATTTATATCATGAATCATGAAATAGTAAGTCATAAAATTGAAGTTTACATATCACAACATCCATTGGCACCACTAAAACATCTGCTGCTTTGCTTCTAGTTGTCATTCATGTCCGCACATTGAAATCTTTAGCAAAAATCAAATGAATTGAATGGTCTCTAATAAACACCCCTTTAAAAAGTCAATTTCAGCTGTTTTCCTCTGTGAAAGTCTTTTTTAGCCCTGTCACTGCATCCATTTACTGCATCTCAAGCATGTTTCTGCCACAAGACCTCATTATTAAGTCCCAAATAAAAGTTAACATCATAACTATCAGTGCCACTCAAAGAAAACTAATTAAATAGCATCTCAAAGCCATCTCACTTAAAAAGTCATTTTCAGCAGTGTTTTCCACTGTGCGGCTGTCTGATGGTTTTTTACCCTGTTACTGCATCTGTTTACCTGTTTATTCATGCGTAAATCCACCCCAAAACATCTTTAAAAACAGACAGTTTTCTTTTAAATCACTCTACACATGACAGAAAAAAGTAATATTAAAAACCTTCTGTCTGCTCAGGGAGAGAGAAACAGAGGACTATTTGGCTTCTAGTTGTCATCTCCACATGCTGGAATCTTTAAAATCACATGAATTTAAGCATCATGTTATACAGTGCCCTCCACTAATATTGGCACCCTTGATAAATATGAGCGAAGGTGGCTGTGATAATAAATCTGCATTGTTTATCCTTTTGATCTTTCATTCAAAACATTTACAAAATTCTAACCTATCATTGAAGTAAAACAATTGAAAGTGGGGGGAAACTCACATTATGAAATAAATGTTTTTCTCCAATGCATGTTGGCCACAATTGTTGGAAATTCTTATGAGTAAAATATCTCTGAAGTATATTCCCATTCATATTTATGTTTTTTAGGGTGACTAGGACGAAATTGTCCAGCTATGACTTCCTGTTCGACAGGAGTATAAATATGAGGAAACACAAAGGCCAAAATTCCCTTAATCATTCATCACAATGAGTGAAACCAAAGAATATAGTTCTGATGTGCAGCAAAGATTGTTGAGCTTCACAAAATAGAAAGTGGCTGTAGGAAAATAGCTAAAGCATTGAAAATCCCCATTTCCACCATCAGGGCAATAATTAAGAAGCTCCAATCAACTAAAGATGTTACGAATCTGCCTGGAAGAGGACGTGTGTCTATATCGTCCTAATGCACGGTGAGGAGGAGAGTTTGAGTGGACAAAGACTCTCCAAGGATCACAGATGGAGAATCGCAGAGATTAGTTGAGTCTTGGGGTCAGAAAGCCTAAAAAATTGTATCAAACAGCCCCACAGGAACTTCAAACAGGACCTGGTTCTGTGGTCAGATGAAACTAAAAAAGAGCTTTTTGACAGCAAACCCACCAGATGGGTTTGGTGCAAACAGGGATAAAAAGTACCCCATGCCCACGGTTAAATATACCGCTGGATCTTTAATGTTGTGGGCCTATTTTTTTTGCTGGAGGTCCTGGACATCTTGTTCAGATACATGGTATCATGGATTCTAGTAAATACCAACAGATAAAAAAAATCTAAACCTGACGGCCTCTGCTAGAAATCTTATAATGGGCCGTGGTTGGATCTTCCATCAGACAACGATCCAAAACAAACATCAAAATCAACACAAAAATGGGTCACTGAGCACAAAATGAAGCTTCTGCCATGACCGTCCCAGTTTCCTGACCTGAACCCTACAGACACTGCCACTCACTGAACTGAAGAGAAGAGCTGGGAATCTGAAGGATCTGGAGAGATTCTGTATGAAGGAATGGTCTCTGATCTCTTGTCAGGTGTTCTCCAAACTCATCAGGCATTATAGGAGAAGACTCAGAGCTGTTATCTTGGGAAAAGGATGTTGCAATAATTGGGTGCCAATAATTGTGGCCAACGTGAACTAGAGAAAAACATTTATTTCATAATGTGAGTTTCCCCCACTTTCAATTGTTTTACTTCAATGAAAGCTTAGAATTTTGTAAATGTTTTGAATGAAAGATCAAAAGGATAAACAACGCAGATTTATTTTCACAGTCGCCTTTGCTCATATTTACCAAGGGTGCCAATATTAGTGGAGGGCACTGTAGATACCATTCAAAAAGTCATTTTCAGTGGTGCTTTCCACTGTGTGGCTCTCTGGTGGTCAGTAAGATCTTTTTCAACCCTGTCCATTTACCATCATTCAAGCATATACCACCACAAAACCTCCATAAAAAACACATTTTATTAAGTCACTCTTTACGCATCAAGACAGTTATCAGCGGCACTTACAGAAAACTAATCGTAAAAAGCCATCATGTGCTTGGGGAGAAAGACACGAGGGCCGTCTTGGCTTCTAGTTGCCATTCACCTCCACACACTGGCAGCTTTATTATAATCAAATGAATACAATAGCATCTCATAAATACTCCACTTAAAAAGTCATTTTCTCCAGCTGCAACGTGTTTCGCTGTCCATCGCGGTGAGGTGTGAACGAGCAACATGTTTAATTCAGATGCAAAGCAATTTGCAGGCATCTCGTTCCCTCACGCTAAATGGGATATACACACACTAACCCACACACTAGAGATTTTTTAAGCAAGGATTCACACAGAGACAGGGGAAAAAAATCCTAGCAGAGGACACACACCTCCCACTTATGACCTGGAGTTTCATTTACTGTACACGAGAGTCATTTCTCCATATTTATCCCAGTAAATCGTGTAGCATTTATTACCGCTACGCTCGCCAGCACTCTATTACAGCAAGGTCCAGATTCAGCTCTGGAGGGAGATCGGTGCAGCGATAGAGAAAGTTATTACAAAGATTTCAGGCATGGAGTCGGCCAACCCCCAGCGTGGACGGTTACGGCGTCAGGAAAGAGCCTGGGGGATTAGAGAGAGCTGCGCAAACACAAGGTCGACAATCTGGGCGGGTGACAAATAAGAGGAACTCACAGTGAGAGGACAGCAATGCAAAAGCCATCATTCTTCACGATTAGCATTCGAGGCACACAGCGGTACACTAATGGTTCGAAAATATACTACCGCTGTCTTCGCTTTAAAAAGGTCAGTGCTTGACCCCTACATGGTGAATATTGAGAGGAGGGAGGGTTAGCATGCTACTATTACCAATGTCATATTAACTGGACCACATCCAACATGCTACACATAATAAGGGTGCTGGTCCATTCAGAGTTGAATTAAGAATGGCTTTTAAATACTAATTCTGTTCCTGAATTTGAACGGAGGTTGCAAACAGAATGCAGATTTCCTATTTGAATTGAACTTGAAGTCAAGACAAACTAAAGACTTTTTTAAAAGTTTTTTTAAAGCCTTGAAATTTGAAGGTTTAAGAGATTGACAGATAGAAGGATAGATAAAGAAATAGAGGGATTAAACAGCCGAAAGAAGAATAGATAGAATGAAGGACAGACAGACAGACAGAAGGGCAGACAGACAGAAAGACAGACGGAAAGAAAGACAGAAAGAAAGACAGACAGACAGAAAGACAGACCGAAAGACAGACAGAAAGAAAGACAAACAGATAGATGGAAAGACAGACAGAAAGACAGGTAGACAGACAGGCAAAAATATAGACAGACAGACGGAAAGACAGACCGAAAGGCAGCCAGACAGAAAGACAGAAATATAGACAGACAGACAGATAGACAGATAGATAGACAGACAGACAAACAGATAGATGGAAAGACAGACAGAAAGACAGGTAGACAGACAGGCAAAAATATAGACAGACAGACGGAAAGACAGACCGAAAGGCAGCCAGACAGAAAGACGGAAATATAGACAGACAGATGGAAAGACCGACAGATGAAAAGACAGACAGAAAGAAAGACAGACAGACAGAAAGACAGACCGAATGACAGACAAACAGATAGATGGAAAGACAGACAGAAAGACAGGTAGACAGACAGGCAAAAATATAGACAGACAGACAGACAGACAGACGGAAAGACAGACGGAAAGACAGACGGCTGGAAAGACAGACGGAAAGACAGACAGACAGACAGATGGATGGAAAGACAGACGGAAAGACAGACAGATGGAAAGACAGACAGACAGACGGCTGGAAAGACAGACAGACAGACAGACAGACAGACAGACGACTGGAAAGACAGACAGACAGACAGACAGACAGATGGAAAGACAGACGGAAAGACAGGCAGACAAAGACAGATGGATAGATAGGACATACAGAATTGATTAACAGTACATTTTGTTAAAATATTAATAAGCTATTTTATTTAACATGTATTAAATAACTAAATCAAGTCAGTTTTGATTTCGAAAGATCATCTCCTGCACTAAACAGATATGACACTGCTGAATTCCCACAGAGGGGCGGCAGTAGTGTCAGGATTCACCTCTGTATCTCCACAGGTCTAAAGCTCATCCTGTGGGCCTGACCAGTTAAAAGGGTTCACAGCCTCCACATAATCCTCAGCACAAGCAGGTTCAGTTCAGCACGGGTCTCTGTTTCACTCTGATAGCGGAGGAGATGAGTAGGTGATCACGATGTGTGTGCACGCGTGTGTGTGAGCGAGCCGAGGGAATTCAATCTCCCTCGCAGGCACGAGCGGACAGGCGGGCAGATAGAACAGCGGCATCCCAGAATAACCCCGGAGGTATCCATGAATGAAATGACAGGATTACACAAGCATTTGAAATCCCGCTGAGATCCCAGATAATGCTGTTTACCACCGCGTGTCACACCCGTGGCGGGGGGAGGAGTCAAACTGTTTAGCTAATGAAAATATGGAAGAGCTTTTCAGAGTCGCCGAGCAGAAAATTCAAACCTGCGGGTCAAACCCGCCAGCGCGAGAGTCCGCGGTTATTAATGCGGTGATTTCCTCTGGAAACATGCTAAATGAGGCCGGCTTCATGACGGCTTTACAAATACCAATAATCTGGTGTCGACAGGCCCGATCGCTGACAGTAATTTGCGCTCAGGCTGTGGGACTCTTGTGCTGAGAATGAGACATCGTCAGACCATAATTACTGAAAAATGCCAGTTACAGAAACCGTTCATTTAATGCTATATTTGAACACACGCAAAAACAAAAACATATGTGAGACAGTGAAGCCAAGAAACATCTGAAGAGAAGACAAAATGTGTGTGGGTGCGTTTACATCATTTTGCCAAAAAAAAAAAAAAGCCATTGTGGGTCTATATTTATCCTTACCATGTTACTAAGATGTTTTTGCTGTTGTTTTTGACAACACTAGATAGATAGATAGATAGATACATAGACAAAAAGACGGAAAGACAGAAAAGATAGACCGAAAGACTGACATACGGAAAGACAGACAGACAGACGAAAAGACAGAAAGATAGACAGAAAGAATGACAGATGGAAAGACAGACGGAAAGACAGACGGAAAGACAGACAGACAGACAGACAGACAGACAGACAGACAGACAGACAGACGGAAAGACAGATGGAAAGACAGACGGAAAACAGACGAAAAGACAGACAGACAGATGGAAAGACAGACAGACTGAAAGACAGACAGACAGACAGATGGAAAGACAGATGGAAAACAGACGAAAAGACAGACAGAAAGATGGAAAGACAGACAGAAAGACAAAAAGACAGACAGACAGACAGACAGACAGACAGACAAACAACACACTTGCACTTACAAAAAAGTACCATGTATTATTATGGTACATGAACTTCAGCACCATGGTATAAAGTATAACCTTGTGTCCTGTGGCACTACCATGGTACAATAATGGTATTGGATGGCAATACTACTCTGAAATTCATGCATCAAGGCATTCTTGGAAGTATCAGAATACCATGGTAAAACCATCCCCAAAATACCATAGTAGTACTTAGTTTTTTGTAAGTGAGACCATGGTATTTTTTGGCGTACCATGTTAATCATACAGTACCACAGTATTACCATTCAATATAGTCACTGTACCACGTGTAAGGGTGTGTTCACACTTGGCAGGTTTGGTTTGATTAAAGCGAACTCGATTGCTCTGTTAGTGCGGTTCATTTGAGTAAGTGTGAACGCTGCCATCTGAACCCTGGATGGGTTTCAGCCCGCTTCCAAACAAACTCTGGTGCGGTTCGACTGAAATAACAGGACATGATGTCACAAGATGCGACCCTAAAAAGGGCAGAATGCTCAAGCATGTTTTTTCTCGCCATAGTCATGATGTTGCTCATCATAGTTCGGTACATGCGTCAGAACCGCATCTCCTTGCAGCAGATCTTAAGCAGACAAGGACTACATTTTTTTTTTTTTAGGTCTGGACAAAATGAACCGAACTACAAGTGTGAACACACCCTAAATCTCCACTGACACCAAGAAAGTCCCTGAAATTCCTGTTTTGTTTTTTTTTTGTTTTTTTTTTAAAGCAACAAATCAGAAGTCAAACTGAACAGGAATTTGAGAGACAGTCCCTAATAAAACAAATTTTTCACACAAAGGCTTGTTTGCTGACAAATAGATGTTAACACACAGTTTGACTTTGAGGAAAGGATAGTTTAGCATTTTTTTCTAAAATATCATTTCCTAAAAGGCGGCAAAACACTATCACTGACACCCAAAAAATCCTTATACATCCTTTAGAGTTGGACTTCCATCCGACAAAAACATTTCATATAAATACTAATGCTAACACACATTCACACACTGCTGAAACTGTGGAAAAATGTTAATCCAGCAAGTCTTTAAACTGAACAGGAAGTTGTTGAACAGCTTATCCTTCTAGTAAAGACTCAAAAAGACTTGTTTGTTGACAAATAGATGTTACCAACGACATTAGCGCAATGCTAACGTGGAAAATATGCTAAATGATCACTTCCTGAAGCAACAAACTGGAAGTCATCAAACTCAACAGGAAGTTGAGAGGGAAATTCTTGGTTTTGCTGTATTGCTGTTTTTCTGGAAATGATAGTTTAACATTTTTCTAAGTTTTAGCATTATACAGGCATTTACATTAAATTGAGTATTTATTCATATACTTGGGCAAATCTCCACTGACTTCAGGAATGCCCCTCAACTTCCTGTTCAGCCTGATGACTTCCGATTGGTCCCCTGTCAGGAAGTGGTGATAGTATAGTATTTTTCCTGTCTGAAATGATCGTGTTTACATGTGCCAGTTACTCGACGACTGTATTTGCATTCTCCCTGGAAACGCTATGTATATATTTATGTCATAAGTGCTCTATTGCTGAAGGGATGATTTCTGAGGAATAAACCTCAGAGGCTCTGAATCATTCAGGCACAGAGGTAATAACAGCCTCTCATATCAGACACTGGAATGCAGCGACTGGAGAAATGCAGTCATGTAAGCGGCCAGACAGCGTCTGCAGTGAACAGACCTGTCATTCAGAGAGAACCAGAACCCGCAGTGAAAACAGAACCTGGTCCTGATCCAGAGGGATTTTATACTCACTCCAGCTGCAGATGTTTCCCATCACAAACTTCAGCCGAGAGAGAGAGAGAGAGAGAGAGAGAGAGAGAGAGACAGCAGGACACGACTTAAACCTAGTGCGCACTACAAGACCCTTTCATGACATGAAATCAAAACGATCCCTACATACTTCCATAATTCATGATCCTGGTGTTATTGTCAATGATTTGTTGATTACACAGTGTATTAAAACAAGTTTGAAATCTTTCGTCAGACGTTGCCAAGTCCTTTTATTTTTCAACCCCTCTCCTCCAAATATCTAAGATCATTCTGGTACCTAATGCCCAATTTTCACAATCCAATAAATTATCGAATTTATGCAAAAGTCTCACCTGACATTTTGTACTTGATGAATTATGCCGTTTCATTTGGAAATGTGTGAGTTAATGTCAAATGTAAATATATAAATAAAATATTAACTTAAAAATATTAACTAAAATATGATTTTTTAATAAATAAACAAATAAATATACATTAAAATTTTATCTCAATGGATAAAATCTACATTAATCTTTGATATGTAGCTACAGTCAAAAGAGTATTAACTTATAATTAATAGGAATGCACTGATAGGAAAAATCTGACCAATATCGATAACTGACGAATATTAAAATTCTATACTATTTTGGCAAAATAAAAAAAAAGAAACATTAAAAGCTGAAATCAAGTATTCATGTGTGTGTGTGTGTGTGTATATGTGTGTTTGTTTGTGTGTGTTTTTGTGTATATGTGTGTGTGTGTGCGTTTGTATGCGTGTGTGTGTGTGTGCGCGTACGCTTTTGTATGCATTTGTGTGTGTGTGTGTGTGTGTTTGTGTGTGTGTGTGTGTTTGTGTGTGCATGTGTTTCTTTGTGTGTGTGTGTGCGCGCGTGTTTGTTTGTGTGCGCGCGTGTTTGTTTGTGTGTGTGTGTTTGTTTGTGTGTGTGTGTATGTATGTGTTTGTGTGTGCATTTGTATGTATGTGTGTGTGTGTATGTATGCGTTTGTGTGTGTTTGTGCATTTGTATGTGTGTGTATGTGTGCGTTTGTATGTATGTGTGTGTTTGTGTGTGTGTGTATGTATGTATGTGTTTGTGTGTGTGTCTATTTATGAGTATGTATGTTTGTGTGTGTATGTGTGCGTTTGTATGTGTGTATGCATGCGTTTGTGTGTTTTTGTGTGTGTGTGTGTGTGTGTGTGTGTATTTGCGTGTTTGTGTGTATTTATTTGTGTGTTTGTATGAGTATGTATGTTTGTGTGTGTATGTGTGCGTTTGTATGTGTGTATGTATGCGTTTGTGTGTTTGTGTGTGTGTGTGTGTGTGTGTGTGTATGTATATATATATATATATATATATATATATATATGTGTGTGTATGTGTGTGTGTGTGTGTGTGTGTGTGTGTGTGTGTATATGTGTGTGTGTGTGTGTGTGTCTCACTTGACTTTGACATGAAAGTTCTGTGCCGCTGCTCCAGGCCGTCTCTACAGATGATTTTGGAACAGCTCAGCAATGTCCTTTTGTTTCACTGCATAAAAACACAAACCTTTCCATTTTCATGTCCCTGAATATTGCTGATCTGAGAGGAAGTCGTTTACAGCTACAGGATCTGGATTATGTAAAGGATATAGAGCGGTGAAAAAAATCCTCTCAGCTTCCACTGGCAGACTCTCACTTCAGCTCAAAAAACACATGGAGCAGGAGATTAACCGTGAACAGACGAGCCATTTTCAAGCTCTGGCCTCAAAACTCAAAGTCCAAAGCTGTACTTTAGCAGAAAAGCTTGTCCTTGTCTTAAACACTTTCATACTGTACTTATTTCTGATTCTGACAAATGTCAAAGGACCAGCAGTGACTCATTACGCTGCTTTTCAATGTAAACGGCACAAGTCACACAGATTGTACTGCAGGTATGGATCGCAGTTAATGTACTGTAGACGCAGAGCTCCAGACTAACATTTGAGAGCAGTGGCACCGGTGCCACTAAGTTCTACAGATGGTGGCGCCAGCACCTGATTTGGTGGCGCTGGAGGAAAATTTATCATAAAGTTAATTTAATCATAAAATTACTATTGTTTTGCATTTTTTTTGTTAACAAGTGCAGTTACTAATAACATTACATGTTTATTGGAAATTTAACAGTGAAGCACTGAGCTTGAATTGATATGCAGATAAAATTAACTTTTATTAACAACAGTAATGTGCAAAAAAAACTAATTTTTATAGGGAAAAAATGTAATATTCTACTCTTATTAAATGTACTATTGTTCTTTTATAGTATCATACTGAACTAAAAGGAGCACTCTTTACTTGTTTTCTGTGTAATTCAGTCACAATTTGAAGAAAAGTTTTTGTTTTTCATGAGACTTTGTGACTTCCTACCTTCCAGTGGAAATGTCTAACAAGTCAAATAAGTGCTCCTATGTCTTTTTAAAATAAAAGTGCTTATTTGCCACAAAGTGGCCTACCCCTTTAAACTTTTAGTTTTACAAATCACATTAAAAATAATATTAAAATTAGATAATATTTAGAGCTTTTAAATGCTGGAAAAGTGTGAAGCACTTGAAAGCCCTTGAATTTTACTCTCAAAAGGTTGTACGAGCCCTGAGATGAATAATGTAAAAAAAAAAAAAAAAAAGAACAACCTTCGACTTTCGATTTCTTCCACAATACCATGGGGTGTTACTACATTAAATCCATGGTGAATGTTCATGATTTGTGGACTGAAACGTCTGAATGTTTCAATGTGTCTCCTGGTTTCCACGTCAGTGCTGTTTGACCTGATATCTGTAGCGATGTTATTAATACTGTGGTGAATTCAAGCGCTTTCCCACTGGATCTTCCAGCGCTGTGTAGTAACGTTGTCACGAGATCGGCCCATGCATGAGCTCGTGCTGCGCTGACTATTATTGCTCCGAGCTGATGAACGGTCCGTGCAGCGCAGTTCAAATGAGTAGCGTGGTTCCCTTCGACTTTCGTTTCGTTTGCCGTTTGATGTTTCTCATATGTAACAGAAATGGCAGCTCTTATCAGTTGGGCACCGTGGTGGTCGCACCAGTGCGACCTCTAACAAAATTCAGCCGCACCAGCAGAAAAAAGGTCGCAAAATGCGACCATTCAGTCGCAGTCTGGAGCCCTGAGACAGCATATTTAATTTGACGTAAATGAAAACAAGCCTGAACAGTCAGTTCAAAAGGTTCTACAGGTCACGTCTAATTTTCATAACCAGCGTTTTCTGGAGGTTCTAAAGGGTTTTTCGAAACTTTAGCATTAGTACTTTAGCATGTAGCATTGCACCATTTAACTTGGTTGAAACGTAACCAAAGTACAAACGAAATATTTATATAAGAATCTGACCAGGAGAAACGTCTGGAATAAAATAGTAGACCATTAGACAAAGATATTTACATTCTAAATAAGTGTTTAAAATGGTCTAAACTATACGTTCTATATATATATATATATATATATATATATATACATATACACACACACACACACACATATATACACACACACACACATTATATATTGATGCTGTCAAACGATTAATCGTGATTAATTACATCCAATAAAAAATAAAAGTTTGTTTACATAATATATGTGTGTATGTATGCGTTTGTGTGTTTTTGTGTGTGTGTGTGTGTGTGTGTGTGTGTGTGTGTGTGTATATATGTGTACTGTGTATAATTATTATGTATATACAAATACACACGCATGTATATATTTAAGATTTTTTTTATATTTATATATAAAATATTTATATATAATATAAATTATATAAATATATATACACAGTATATACATGCAAATATTTCTTGAATATATACATGAATGAGTGTGTATTCAAGTATACATAATTATACACAGTACACACACATATTTTGTAAACACAAACTTTTATTTTGGATGTGATTAATCGTTTGACACACACATACATACATACATACATACAGACATACAGACATACATACAGACACACACAAACTTATGTTAGAAGCGATTAATCGATTTGACAGCAATAAAAGTAATTGTAACTTTTTATTTCACTATTTTATTTCTGACTTTTTTCCCCTCAAAATTGCAAATTTATATCACAATTCTGAGAATAAAGTCAAGCCAGGATTGCGAGTTTATATCTGACAATTCTGACATTATTTCTCTAAATTGTGAGATATAAACTTGCAAAGAAAAAAGTCAGAATTTCAAAATATTATATTACGTGACCTACTAGTAAAACTTAATGGTGCAACCAAATTAAGTACAAAAAAACAAACAAACAAACAAACTAGTAGCTGCCTAGAGTGAACTTTACAAACCTTGAAAACAGCTAATGCTACCCTAGCCAGAATATCAGACGCTCTGAAGTAGGCTTTTTTTGACATGGACCAACTAAAAAATACTCTAGCAACCACATAGCAACGACCCCACAACACCCCAGCAGTGTGGCGGTGGGTTTTGCACAAGCTCATATATTTTTAAGGGAATGCAAAAATGCTGTTGTTTTTGTTTGTTTAAAAAGCGAAACTTGTTAAAATCTGTGGACATACAACTTATAATCAAATTCTGCAGCATATTGAATCTCTCCCCCAATTAAATTTTCCTTCGGTTGCTGCAAAATCATTTTGTGAAGGGCTAAAAGCTCAGGTCAGGTCTGGATTTGAGCCGTACCATCTGCTGGCAATGTGCCTCTGCAGAATCTCAGAACACCGCGCCAAAACTTTCTTAATTCAGACACGACAGCTTGACTTGTTCCTCATGCTTACTAGGTATTACACAGTTAAGCGCTTCACTCTCAAAATGACAAACCTGTCCTCACTCAACCGTCCTTCCGGCTAACGGCAAGGTGCTTAGCATAAGTGGCAGCTTGGAGGAGGAGGAAGAGGAGCCCACCGGCCGGATCCGGTCCTGCCGCGCCCTGGCACAGACGCTCGCGGCCCAGCCTGCCGTAACAGCTTGGATAGTCGCAGGGGGTGATGGGATACTGGAGGGCCTGGACTTCGTGTCGGGGCTGGGGGGGGAAGGAAAGAGGTGTTTTATAGCGTCCGCCCTGCAGAGCACACAGTTGCAGACGGAAAACTACGACAGCGCCTGTAACGACCCTCGGCATCATGGTAACCTTAGTTTCAGCTAAAATGTCAGTACAGTTATTACTTTTCTTGTTCATGCTTGCGATTTTTGCCTGGCGGACAATAAAATGGGTGAGGAGGGCCTGGACTCCTAATTACTGCTTATTAATAATTAGTAAGGTAGTTGTTAAGGATGTAGCATGCCACTTTATAAGTACTAATAAACAGCCAATATCCCAGTAATATGCATGCTAAAAAGCAACTAGTTAATAGTGCGAATTGGACCCTAAAATAAAGTGTTACCCATATTTCAAATCAGCAACAATAAGTGTCATGAACTGTCCTATAAATGTTGTTTCTTATGCTCAAATAGTGTTAAAAAAAAGCATATTTTTCAAATAGGGGTGGGTAATATGACCAAAAATCTTACATCACGATATGAGTAATTTTATTTCACGATAACAATATATATCACAATAGTTATTTTAGCTTTAAATAAGGTTTTTATGATCTTTTGATACCTTTATAATGTCATAGTTCTTATCACCATTTTCAATATCATTTAAAAAACTAATACTACCCTAAAAAAACTCTCAAGCTTACTGAAGACAAGAAAGAGCAAAGAAAACAAACTACAACAGAACAGACACAAATGAAATAGACCTGAACTTCAAACACTAGAAATACTACATAAAATGTATAAAGTAATCAAATGTATAAAACATGCATTGTCTTTACTGTGTAAATTAAATATACATTTATTCTTATTAAAGTTACAAAAGTGATTCAGTCGAGAGCAGTGAGATTCAGTCTCTTTTGTTGTTGTTTGATTAGCATTAATACTGACAGCAGGTACATTTGGATGCTGTCACTTTAAGACCGGCTGCACGGATCCATTATACACGTGCGTTGTTCTTTCTCAACATTAAGACATAAACAACTATGTTTACTTGCAAATACATGCCACTTTGACACATAAGTGTGTATATTTAACAGTTCAAGACCAATTAGGTGTCAAAAAGCACTCGGTTCAGTTCTCACACGCTCCATGAGCAGCAGCTTCATGTTGCGTGTTTCTCAGACAGCGCTGAGAAACAGTCTCTCAGAGAGCGTGTGCATATACTGAAATGTATATGTTGTCTTTCGCTGTTAATTGCGCCTCAGCTGTTTAAAATTGCATGCAAACGATAAGCTTTCATGACCTCACAGCAACGCAACATGAGCGTAACCCCAATAGAGACGACAGTCCAAAATCTCTACCGGTTTTGACAAATTACTAACGGTTAATCGTGTCTACCGGTATATCGCCCACCCCTATTTTTAGGCTGGACCTGCCAATGCGTATGTGCAGTCCTAAACGCGAGTCTCAGAACACTGACTGTTTCTATAGAGTTCAACAGTCGGGTTCCGGAAGCAAGAACTCCATTCATTTTCTCCATAGGGACATTGATTTTTAATGACAGCATAAGCCCTATTCGGACGGTAATTGTTTCTCATGTGGACGTCTGTAAGAAATGCCACCTCGGATGGCGATTTATTCACACAGTGGAGGAGCGAGTTTTGTGATCATACGAACCTGGGAACACTCTGCTCAGTCGCATGATTGTCTGCTGTAAATAAAATGTCATATGCTTGGAATAATAAGAATAAATTCATATTTAATTTAATAATAGGAAAATACTATTCTGATTATCATTTAAATCTTCTGTTTAAAAAATAGGAAGATATAGACACATTATAGTTAAAATGCTTTTCTGTCTTGTATTTTATCTCAAAATGATGTGTCATTTTAAAAATGTGGAAATGAGTAAGTTAATACAGCCTCTTATTTACATGAGGATGAGGTAAATATAATGCTGCTTGGTTATTTTAAAGTATTGCTGCCGTAATAACGGCCCATTTCAAAAGTTTACGTGCTTTTCTTCTCTTTCCCTTTTGAGTGGTAATAAAAGGATTCAGACGGCAATAAAATCTCCAACTAGCCCCTGTAAATGATGAAAATACCTTACGACCCCATGAGAAACAATTACCGTCCGAATAGGGCTTTAGAAACCTTTTTAGACAGCCCTACTGTGAGCTACGTGGTTGTTAATCGATGGTATTTGCTTCTGTTGAAGCCGTGAGGCCGTATTTCAACTTAGTTTCAAAATCACCGTTTAACAGTGGAATTTGTTGCGACTGATCTTTTTTGCGGAAAACTACATTACCCATGATGCTGTGCAGAAGTCAAAACAAGCAAACCATGCCAAAAGAGCTCTTTAGCTCCGCCCACTCCCGTGAAACACTGCGAATGACTCCCAACACTCTCAAAATACTTAAATACTAAGTACATATGTAGTATATACATACTACAAATACTTAAAAAAAAAAAAAAACAAAAGTATTTGTAATATGTATATATGCAAATTTTGCAATAAAAACTTAAAATATATTGTTTCTATAGATATAGTAGTAGTAGTAGTAGTAGTTTTATATTTCTACATTTTTAATTTTATCATGTTGTTCGCAATGCTTCATGGGATTGTAGTTCTTTCCCTCACTAAAGCCGTTAAGTACTCAGTCTTGTACCTTTGTATTTTTGTCTGATTTTCAAATTCTTTTTTGCTTCAAATCAAAGTTTGTAATATTGCGATTCACCTCGTAGCTGGTTGACTTGGTTCATGACTTATTACGCTTCAACAAAGACTTTTTTTTAAATCCCTATGGGAGAAATGAATGGAAAAAAATGATGTGATGAATTTATCAATCAGCGACTGGCTCTTTTATTTAGAAGGCGGGGCTTATTCCACCATATTATCAATATCAAATTAAATAACTAACAATGATAGACCTGAAAACCGATAAAAAATTAGACTAAATTAAGGACAAATTGATAAAAATATAAATACATTTTTTATCAAAAAAATTAAATTAATATTTAACAATGATTGACTGAAAACCGACAAAATTTAGACTAAATTAGACAAATTGAAAAAAAAAAAAATTAAATTAAACAAAGTATAATTTTGTAAGTTATAATAACCCTGTATGGTGGCAAGTTTTGGAAAAATTCTATAAATCTATAGGTTTTTCACAATAAAATGGAGGTAAGTCATCAAAACTGTCATCAGAAAAAGAGCACATATCAAGTTTGATTTCACAGAATTAACAATAACTGTAGTATTTGAGTGGAAAATATGGTTACCATATTAAATATTTTGTAAAAAATGTAATAACTAATGCCATCATGAGTGCAATTAAAATCTATACACAGCTAGAACAAAACCTGTTAAATGAGGTGAGGCCAGCCGACACAGTCACTGCGCAGGGGTCGTGGCATGATAGAAACGGGTTCATAACGCAAGACAACAATTAAATTAATTGCAATCAAAGGTTTCGTGTCACAATTACACTACTCAGATCTTCACGGTTACGTTTAAAAGGATACATTACCCATAAACGAGGCCATTTTCACTTGGACAATCTTCAAAGTTCGCACCTACAAACCATGTTTTTCCTGAAGAATATCAGGCACTTGGAAATTAGTCATTTTATAATCACAGACAATGATTTGGTTCCCTTTCTCGCACACAAATGAAGTGATAAAAACCGCTCTATTAGGCCCTGAATAAATGAGGTATGGTAATATTCACTCTGGTTCTGCCGGGGGCCGAAGCGTCATTCACCAATTAGCCAAACAGCGGGACGAGAGGGACCGCCGGGGGGATCACCTGTCATGGAAGAGGAGAAAACCTGCGAACGGTTTTCATTCCTGCAGGTTCAAGAGCCCGCGACTGACAGCAGGTGGGAAACCATGACAGCATCAATCTCTGTGCAAAAATGATGGAGGCTTTCAGAGAAAAAAGAAAGGGGGACAAATAGTACAAGCTTTTAAATCTATGATGCAGAATTCACATGCTTGTGAAAATTAAATGCTTCAGCATCTGAAGTGAAGCTTATATCATCATCCTCTTATACTACCAGAGCATTACGCCTTTAAAACAAGAGCTTCTTTAAGCCTGCTTTTGTTTGATCAATCAGACAGATGCATATAAACAGACTTATGTGTCCTGACCAGGCACAACACGTTTCGAATGACAAGTAAGTTGTCTGTTCACATGGAAATGCAGCACAACAAAAATCTGAATTTATACAGTGTTTAATATACAGTTATGTGGAGTGGAACCAATGAGATTCTGCTGTGGGCGGGGCTACCCAATGAGATGACCTATAGAAATTGAACCCAACTGGTCAATAAAATAACCTGTCGCTGCTGCTGCTTGGGACAAAACCATCAGATTAAAATGGAAGAGATGGCTTTTAAATCGCTTTGTCACAGTGTTGGACTGGTACAACAGGGAAAAAATGGGATCCTCTCAAAGAGCTTATGCCAGGAAGACAAGTTTGGACCTGTTCAAGAAAGCCAGAGAGCCGCCAGAAAACTTTTGCAACGATTAAAATCAACAAAAGCGAAAAGAGATGGTTGGCATTACACATCCTAACCAGTTGCAGCGTGACAAATTGTCAGCGCCAAACAAGTTTTCTATCTGCACCGAAAGTGAAAATGCTGAGAGAAGCAACGAAATCAGATTAGCAGACACTATTTGATGTTTTATGTACAGGACAAAACAATATTAAAAGGAAAACAGGACAAAATTGCAAACGATAAATTTTCTACTTGCACTTCACTACAGTGTTGTTATTGGTAACTAAGGCTTAAACTGTTAAAATCGTTTTCTGTAATTGAAATAAAGGTCAAATAAAATAAAATATAAATATTAGATGAAAAACTTGAAATTAAAAAGGTTAAAAAACAACTAACTGAAATAAGTTTCAGCTATTAACAGTAGCAATGTTAAAAAAAACTAATAAAAATGACAAAAGCACATAAAATTGCTTAAATTTCGACTAAAATTAAAATGAATAAAAAGTAATAAAAAGTAAAAACTAATAAAAATATTAATAAATACTATAATGGTATATATATATATATAGAGATAGATAGATAGATATAAAAAACTAAAAGTAAAACTGCTACACTAGTTAGCACACAAAAATAAATAAATAATTCAACATTTATCCCCAATTCATCACTTTCTGCTTATAGTTCACTTTAAAATGAAAATGACCCCATGATTTACTCACCCTCAAGACATCCTAGGTTTATATGACTTTCTTCTTTCTGATGAACACAGTTATATTAATAAATATCCTGATGTTTCCAAGCTTTATGATGGGATGGGACACACGAGTTGGAAGCTCAAAAAAAAGTGCATCCATCCCTCATAAACGTACTCCACACTGCTCCGGGGGCTTAATAAAGGCCTTCTGAAGCAAATTTATGCGTTTGTGTAAGAAAAATATCCATATTTAAAACTTTATAAAGCTTCCGTAAGTTTTTCCGTAAGTTGAATACGGAAGACAGTCTGGCGGCTTTGCAATCACTGGAGCTGTCAATCAAACAGAGTGAGTTTATCAGTGATTCGCGCCAAACCTCCTGTAATAATCAACGAATCTCTGCACTGTGAGTTATGATGAAAGCATTCGTGAGAGTGCAGAAATCGAGTTGCAATGACGAGATGAGACGAACACGTCTGTGATCGGCTACAATACTCATGACTGCAACCATTCATGCCAAAATCGAAATATAATGCTACAGATCTAAATATAATGCTATAATCAACACTTTTCACAATTAGTTAACCGTGAGAGCTGTAATAGAAAAACGTGCTTTAAGTTTACGAGAGAGTTCCACATGTAATACTATTCATATTAAATAGCTATTTCATATGCAAAGATGTCAGACAATCACAGCAGTGGGTGTTTACACTGAAGTCTCACAGCAGCCAATCAGAGCAGTGGGTGTTTACACTGAAGCCTCACAGCAGCCAATCACAGCAGTGAGTGTTTACACTGAAGCCTCACAGCAGCCAATCAGAGCAGTGGGTGTTTACACTGAAGCCTCACAGCAGCCAATCACAGCAGTGGGCGTTTACACTGAAGTCTCACAACAGCCAATCACAGCAGTGGGCGTTTACACTGCAGTGGGTGTTTACACTGAAGTCTCACAGCAGCCAATCAGAGCAGTGGGTGTTTACACTGAAGCCTCACAGCAGCCAATCACAGCAGTGGGTGTTTACACTGAACCCTCACAGCAGCCAATCAGAGCAGTGGGTGTTTACACTGAAGCCTCACAGCAGCCAATCACAGCAGTGGGCGTTTACACTGAGGTCTCACAACAGCCAATCACAGCAGTGGGCGTTTACACTGCAGTGGGCGTCTACACTGAAGTCTCACAGCAGCCAATCACAGCAGTGGGCGTTTACACTGAAGTCTCACAACAGCCAATCACAGCAGTGGGCGTTTACACTGCAGTGGGTGTTTACACTGAAGTCTCACAACAGCCAATCACAGCAGTGGGCGTTTACACTGCAGTGGGCGTCTACACTGAAGTCTCACAGCAGCCAATCACAGCAGTGGGCGTTTACACTGAAGTCTCACAACAGCCAATCACAGCAGTGGGCGTTTACACTGCAGTGGGTGTTTACACTGAAGTCTCACAGCAGCCAATCAGAGCAGTGGGTGTTTACACTGAAGCCTCACAGCAGCCAATCACAGCAGTGGGTGTTTACACTGAAGCCTCACAGCAGCCAATCAGAGCAGTGGGTGTTTACACTGAAGCCTCACAGCAGCCAATCACAGCAGTGGGCGTTTACACTGAAGTCTCACAACAGCCAATCACAGCAGTGGGCGTTTACACTGCAGTGGGCGTCTACACTGAAGTCTCACAGCAGCCAATCACAGCAGTGGGTGTTTACACTGAAGTCTCACAGCAGCCAATCACAGCAATGGGCGTTTACACTGAAGTCTTACAGCAGCCAATCACAGCAGTGGGCGTTTACACTGAAGTCTCACAGCAGCCAATCACAGCAGTGGGTGTTACACTGAAGTCTCACAGCAGCCAATCACAGCAGTGGGCGTTTACACTGAAGTCTCACAGCAGCCAATCAGAGCAGTGGGTGTTTACACTGAAGTCTCACAGCAGCCAATCAGAGCAGTGGGTGTTTACACTGAAGTCTCACAGCAGCCAATCACAGCAGTGGGCGTTTACACTGAAGTCTCACAACAGCCAATCACAGCAGTGGGCATTTACACTGCAGTGGGCGTCTACACTGAAGTCTCACAGCAGCCAATCATAGCAGTGGGTGTTTACACTGAAGTCTCACAGCAGCCAATCACAGCAGTGGGTGTTTACACTGAAGTCTCACAGCAGCCAATCACAGCAATGGGCGTTTACACTGAAGTCTCACAGCAGCCAATCACAGCAGTGGGCGTTTACACTGAAGTCTCACAGCAGCCAATCACAGCAGTGGGCGTTTACACTGAAGTCTCACAGCAGCCAATCACAGCAGTGGGCGTTTACACTGAAGTCTCACAGCAGCCAATCACAGCAATGGGGGTTTGCACTGAAGTCTCACAGCAGACACGCCCCTTCAAACAGAGCGTTCAAATCAGAGGCTAAAATCAGGGTAGGAAAAATGCCCTTTATTTCTAAATTACAACTATTTTTGATGTAAAAATCATACTAACATTATAAGTGCACCCCAGGAAACATTACGAAACAATGCAGTTCATGACCCCTTCAAGATTTGATTTGTTGAAATTTTGACCTTATGAACGAAAACAGCTGTGGAATCGGCTCATGAGATGGCAAAGAGAGAAAATACTGGGCACCTTTTCCTTTTCACATCCACCATGTCATGGGTTACAAGGTGGACCACACAGCCAGGGGTTTCGGAGATTCATACCCAATGTTTTTTAGGGATGGCATCCAAGCAGAGTAGTGATTTTTCTAGGCCGTTGGGAAAAATAAAAGAAGAGATTGAGTGAAAGATGTGCTCTGAATGAAACAGGTCACTGTTTATCCGGCTCCAAGTTTCCACCCTTACACCCCCCCCCCCAATTCCGCGCTGTTTCCCTCAGGATGTGGCAGCCAAACAATAGCAGCAAGAAACGCCTTAACGAGGAGAGAGAGAGAAACGGTGAGAAAGAGAGAGACGGAGAGAGCGACTCAGCTAATTACGGTGCACCTCATTTCTCTGACCCCTCTCAATTTGTGTCTCTCTCCCGCTCTTGGTGTTGGAGAAATGCTGCCAGAGGAGACTTTACACTGGCAGCACTCCAACAAGCCTGTGGAAATCACTTAAGCAGAGTGATGGGAAGAAACTAACTAAAATTAGCAACAATACTTATCTAACTACATTGTTCAGTTGCTCTTGACATGTACTGTACTTTTGAGAATACAGTACATGTAGCTTTTCAAACAAGTTACTTTTTCCATTGAGTAGCATGAAAAAACATATGCAATTTTTATGTCATGTAACATGTTATATATTGGGAAAACATTTGTTTTCATTTGGATGGTTCAATAGAACCTTTTCATATAACGATTCACTGATTCTTTTCATATAACGATTCACTGATTCTTTCAGTTACAATAATGGAATTCAATTAAGAGAATCAGTTTGGATGATGTACTAGAACCTGTTCATAAAAGCATTCACAATTCATTTGATTACAATAATGAAAACTGGACATTTTTGTTTCATTTGAGAGAATCAGTTTGTTTGGATGGTGTAATAGAACCTGTTCAAAAATGATTCACTGATTCATTCAGTTACGATAATGGAATTATTTTTGAGAATCAATCTGTTTGGGCAGTTCACTAGAACGTACAAGTTCATAAAAGCATTCATGATTCATTTGATTACAATAATGGAAACTGGACATTTTTGATTCATTTGAGAGAATCAGTTTTTTTTTGGATGGTTCACTAGAACCTGTTCATAAAAGCATTCATGATTTATTCAATTACAATAATAGAAACTGGACATTTCTGATTCATTTTAGAGAATCAGTTTGCTTGGATGGTGTCCTAGAACCTGTTCATAAAATGATTCACCTATTCATTCAATGAAATTTAAATGGCAATCCATGAAAAATCTTTACATCTGCTGTATTAGCTCTCCTTGGTGTTCATTAAGGTTCATGAGACAAGTAGCAATGCCTGATTTGTGAACAAACTGAGAATCAGATCAATCTGATTTGTAAATGACTCAATGACTGAACGATTCAGTCGTAGTGGAACTCACAAACAACTCAAGGATAGATTATCAAAAAAAAAAGCTTCTCACACAAAGCTATCATATTGATATAGATTACTTGGAATAGCAGAGGAGTCATATGAACCACATTTACTATACTTTTAGGGTGCTATACTTCCTTTTTGAAGCTTAAAAGCTTCAGTCCCCAATTGAAAATGCTTAAAGAACAACCAACAAGTCTTCAAAGTTTACTTTCAGTGTTCCTCTAAAAAAAGAAAGTCACATGGGCTTTTAACAACACAAATACAACATTTTTTGGTGAACTATTCTTGTAGTTTGGCAAGCTTCAGTTCCAAACAAGCTTCCCCAGCATTGCCAAATCCCACACACCCTTGAATATGTGCGTCTGGGAGAGAAATGGAAAAGCGAGGTGGAAAACAAGAGAGAGAAATCATGCTAAACATCAAAACAGTAAAACACATAAATGAAGCCAAAGAGAGAGAGATTCTCCAAGCAGAATGTTGGGGTTGGCTTTAGCCGCACAAATTTTCCTCACGATTCGGTGAGTTTGCCAACTGTGAGTGTAAAATTAGCATTTCAATACCTCTAAGGGATATTCATTACAAAAGGCTGAAACCTACTATCACTTCTCATTTTTATAACCCCCTCTTTCATTCTTCTGGCGCTCTGTCTCTTTGATAAGCGCGTGGAAATGAGGGGGCGTTTGGAAGAGAAGAGCTGGAAGGGAAATGTTTAGGAGAACAAGCGGCACTTTGTTGAAAGGGTGCTGCAGTTTTGCTGACTCACGCAACAATATCAGCTGACGATCAAACACAAATCGGCTGGAAAATGTCATCACAATGAAGCTACTGTGGAAACGAAAGTCTGAAGCGCATCGCTTCAATGAGTTTATGCCATTGAAAGCTTCGACATGAGACTGATCTCTTGACAGAAGATCAACAACTCAATATAAACAGACCACTCAGATTTAAAGGGATAGCTTACCCAAAAAGGAAAACTCACTTACTCACCCTCATATCATTCCAAACCTTTTTGAATTTCTTCGGTGGAACAAATAAAGGAGATGTTTTGAAGAACGTTGAGGTCCAAACAACACTGGACACCATTGACTTTCATTGAAAGGACAAAAAAACACTGAGGCCCTGTTTACATCTGGTTTTAGGATGCGTTTGGTCGATCGGATCACAAGTAGACGAGGGAGACACATTCCCGTTTACACCTGGTGTTTTAATCCGTCTCTTTTGTCCACTTTCAACCACTTTTGTCCTGATTTCTTCGAGGGGAGGGTCTACGGGCGGAAAAATGTATGGGTTTTTCAGATTTTTCAATTTAATGGACGAAATAAGCTCACGCAATTTACATATGAACGCAACCGGAGACGATGTAAAAACATACGAAAAGCATCAGCTTTAGTTTCTGCTCTGACAGACACAAGACCAGCCGAACACTGTGAGTGTGTTAGAAATCAGGAATGGTGAGAGAACATTGTGCTTGGTACGTTTTTCGTCTTTAAACCAAACTTGGGTCTCCAGCCGACAAAGTTTAAATCCTGTCTGGCTAGCGCGCTTCCCATAATGTTTCCGCATTAGGTCAGTAAGTGGAGAGAAGGCATCTTTTGTGGCTGTTCGACCACATGAGCGTTTACACTACGAAAGCAATCCGGTCATTTTCAACTACCTCTGGAAGTGGTCAAAAGTGGACAAGCTCAAAATGTTTTAGACCCCCTTTACACCTGTATTTAGCATCATCCACTTGTTATCCGATCGACCAAAATGCATCTAATGCCAGTGTAAACAGGGCCTGAGACTCTCCTCAAAATCTCTTTTGCGTTCCATGGAAAATCATACAGATCTGGATCGTCATGAGGGTGAGTAAACAATGACAGAATTAGCATTTTTAGGTGAACTATCCAGTGATTTACAGCAACAAAGCAACTAGAATTCATTCAATTTCAACGAGTGTTGGCTATTTGAGAAAGTATGAACGACAGCAACTGGTTACGATTCAACAACGCTGAGTAACGTTCGACTTTATGCAAATGTGCGGTGACTGTGCTTATAATCTACAACATATTGCAGTAGGATACAAGATTTTCAACAAGAATCGGGGAATTAATAACTGTGAACATCCCATTAGATGAGAAGCGTAAAAACCCACATCGTTTTTTACGTGACATTTAGAGTAGGTAAATCTAAAATGGACAATACTGTAATAATAAACATGCAACATGTAGATTATTCAAACAATGTCGAAGCAGCGAAATTTGCAAGCAAAAAGCTACATTTTAGATGAAAACGCACTTAGCAATCAAATTCCTTGTACATTCAAAAGTAAAAACCTGATCACATTTAACGTTGTTCTGCGAATTTCCGCAGGCAATTTAAAATAGAAATCCACGTGATTTGGAATTTCGTGTCAGGGCAAAAGATTTCATGGCACAGGATCAAATCGGCCACACAAAGTCGCAGCATTGTCCAACAGAAAGCTGCTGTGCTTCATACATTGTTACACTATTGACAATACACAATGGACCTTTCTTGCCTTAGAAATGTCACAAAAATTTTGCACACACACCTTATTAACTCTTTCCCCGCCAAACACGGCATTTTCCGGGTTTGTGTGTTTTCACTGTTATACGCTAGGTGGCGCTATGATGCATCTTCTGAAAGAGTACTGAATCTCCTGATCAAAAACACAGGCAAAGAAGTTGCAGAAACAAGCAATATCATATGTAATCATATGCATATGTAAAATAACGGCATCAACATTAAACAGCATATAAATCAAAACTGCCTAATGTTACTGAATGAAATGTGGACCCAGGATGAGCTATAGGACTGTGAAGCTTTAGGGGTGTTGATGGACTCGATCTACTCCATTTTGATCATCGTTCTGAATCCGATCTGGATGTAGTTTTTGACAAAAACAAGATTTTTTTTTATGAAACTTACCCACATTCAAGTGTTGATAAAAAAAGAATGCATGAAGCTAGAATAAAACAGGTTTTTTGTTAAAAATCAGATGCTGTCCTTTCTTTTGATATATTGCATGTTCAGATATTCAAACAACAAAATATTCTGGGGGTTATGAAATTTTTGTAAAAATGATCAAAAATGCTGGCGGTGGCTGGCAACATATTAAAAAAAAAAAAAAAACACTGGCGGGGAAAGGGTTAAGCACTGGCTAAAGTCACGTTCACTGATGTGATAAAATCGCTGGATTTGTAAGACACTCCTACTCTGACTGTATGATGTGGCGAATCAACATCTGCATTTCCATTGGTTGTGAAGCTCACAACCTCTAAACTGACTTAACTGAAAGAATAAACAAATGAAAACAAAGCATAAGACACATTTGTGCTCAAATATATCACATTTACTCAGTTAAATGCCTCAAATGAAGCTTTTGAATCATTCAAAGATTCAAACCCAAAAATTTTGCAAACTCTATTTTTCATCAGAAATGCTCATTGTAGCAGCCTGGGAACATACTTTATTTTGTGGAGAGTCAGTGATCTGCAAGAGGAAGGGGGTTTTCAGACTCGGTCCGAACCAGATCTCCCTGGGCCCTGTTGAAAATTGTATTTCTGGCACCAAACTGAAGAAGTGCATAAATCAACTTAAGTAACACCAAGTACAAACGGCAGCTGTTCGCAACATGAAGAACTACGTAATGAGTTAGGCTGAGAACATGCCAGTTTCACTGTTTTATTCATGTGTTTGTTGTGTCAGATTTACCACCAAATCCTTACATATACACATGGAGAGAGAGAGGGCACTTTTAGTGGATGTATTGTGAGAAATTCAAGAAGAGCTATTCTCTGAACACAAATGTATTCAGATGAGAACTACTCATTACTATAAAATGACCGGGAGCACAAAACATATGCATAACATATTAATTAAATTATGACATTTGGACAGATTGCTTTCAGATCGCCCACTTCAAAATCTCTAGTATGAAAGCACCCAAAATATACGTCAGATCAAAATGTCGAATGTTTTTGCCTGAGCACTAAAAGATGCATATTAAATTAATTAAATGAGGATATTCAGGATGGACAGTGTTCATATCAATCTTTTCAAGGAGAACCAAACTTTGACAAATGGAGTCAAGTTTGCTTCAAAACCTCTAGTAGGAAAGCACCTTAAATAATGTCAGTTTTGTCCTGAATCATGACTCTGGTTGGCTCCTTTTGAATCATCAAATTCTGGTGAATATTATGAAAGGGTTCAGGCTGAGCATTTTGAATGTGTTTGCTGTTTAATCACTTGTGTCTGTGTGTGTTTTCTCATTTGAGGTGAAACACAGGAGAGGCTGATGCTGGCAGCTCAACCAATTAGCTGCTCTCTACCCTCACACACACAATCACGCATACAACCTACCTCACACACACACACACGCACGCACAATCCTGACCCTGCCTTCATTAGAGCAGAGGGTCATTGTGTGTGACAGCCGGGGGCAGATGAGACACAAACACACTCTTCACTAGCAGGTCTGATGTTCTGGCAGAGGTGAGCAGCTCTCTCTCACACACACACACACACACACACACACACACACACACACACACACACACACACACACACACAGACAGCAACAGGTGCAGTGGACCACAGCCATACAACCAACACACAGAAGGAATATGAGGGGAGGAGAATGAGAAAAGAATGAGTTGGGATGAGACAACAAGAGGCCAGAAGAGACAAGAATGAGAGATGAAGAAGCAAGAATGCAAGATGAGACAAACATGAGAAACAAGATGAGTAAAACTGAGATAAGATGAGAGGCGAGATGACGAAGACGAGATGAGAAAACAAGAGGCCAGAAGAGACAAGAATGAGCCAAAGCAGCAAGAATGCAAGATGAGACATAAAAAAAAATGATAAACAAGACATGTAAAAGTGAGATGGAGGTGAGATGATGAGAGATGAGATGAGAAAAGAAAAGAAGAGGTCAGAAGAGACAAGAATGAAACAAAGAAGCAAGAATGCATGATGAGACAAAAATGAGAAACAAGACCATTAAAAATCAAGCATAAGATAAGATGAGAGGCGAGATGAGATGAGAAAAGAAGAGGCCAGAAAAGAAAAGAATGAGACAAAGAAGAAAAGAATGCAAGATGAGACAAACATGAGAAACAAGACAATTAAAATCAAGATAAGATAAGAGGCGAGATAATGAGATGCGATGAGAAAAGAGGCCAGAAGAGACAAGAATGAGCCAAAGAAGCAAGGATGCAAGATGAGACAAAAACGAGAAACAAGACATGTAAAATCGAGATAAGATGAGAGAGGAGAAAACAAGGTGCGAAGAGAATTGGGAAGGGTTGACAAAATGAAAGGTGAGAAAACAACACATGAGAAGAGACGAGATGTGATGAGAAAACAAGAACTGAGATCAGAAACAACAGAGACAAAAGAGACAAAAATAATAAACAAGGCGAATAAAATCGAAATAAGATGAGAGGCGAGATGACGAGAGATGAGTAAACGAGAGGTGAGATGAGAGATGGGAAGAAATAAGATGCGATTAGAAAACAAGAGGCCAGAAGAAACAAAAACGAGAAATAGGACGAGTAAAATTGAGACGAGAAGAGACGAGAAGAGAAGAGAAGAGAAGAGAAGAGAAGAGAAGAGAAGAGAAGAGAAGAGAAGAGAAGAGAAGAGAAGAGAAGAGAAGAGAAGAGAAGAGAAGAGAAGAGAAGAGAAGAGAAGAGAAGATGAAATGCAACACGTCCTCTGGCTGCTGGACTGAGAGTGTGAGTGAGTGAGTGAGAGAGAGAGAGAGAGGAGAGAGAGAATAGAGGAGGTTTATTATGGAAGGCTTAATTAGTCAGAGCATTAGAGTATTCACATGCCAGAAATAGACAAAAACATCTGATTAGCATTCACCATTTTCTTTTGAAGATTTCTGAGGGTGTGTGACGCTGTCTGGAGATTTGTGATCACACGTGCTGCTGTGTGTGTGTGTGTGTGTGTGTGTGTGTGTGTGTGTGTGTGTGTGTGTGTGTGTGTGTGTTTGTGTGTGTTTGTGTGTGCGTCATATGGCTGGTGTTTGTAACCAAATCTCTGTTCTGTTCCAGTGAGGGTTGAGATGAGAGCTCATCTCCCATTACACTTTCATTCCACGATCAATCCCTACAGCTGGAAACTCTCTCACACACACACACACTTGCAGCACATCTGAGCCGTTCGCTGTGCATTTGAGTGTTAGTAATTGAACAATATTGTGTGTGTGTGTGTGTGTGTGTGTGTGTGTGTGACTGACCAGCGATCACCTGCGTCCCTCAAAAATGACCTACATGACCACGACTGAGCTTCATGTGAAGACGGACGATTAGAGAGAAGAGAGGCGAAGAAAGATGAGGGTGGAAAAGAAGAGCTGTGACAAAGTGAGCAGATGATATGAGAAAAGTAGAGATGAGAAAACATGAAATGAGACATGAAGCCACAAAAGAAGAGATGATGAGAAACTGGGGGGGGGGATAAGACCAGAAAGAAGAGCTGTGACAAAACGAGACAAGCTAAAGACGTGAGAAAAGAAACAAGATGAGAAGAGATGAAAAGTGAAAACAGGAGAAAATAACAAGAGTTAGAGTTAGAAAGTGAGAAGCAAGATGTGAAAGTCTAGACTAGAAAAGACATAAAATCCGATCAGAATACCACAAAAGACATGAGAAGACCTGGGCCAAACGAGTAGAGACAAGATGAGATGAGAAAACTGGGGAAATGAAAAACGAGATGATATGAGAAAAGAAGAGATGAGAAAAACATGAAATGAGACAACAACAAAAAAACAGAAGAGATGAGACAAGAAAGAAGATCTGGGACAAAACAAGCAGAGACAAAATGAAGATATGCGAAAAGAAGAGATGAGATCAAATTAAATGTGAAAATATTGAGTTGTTTATTGAGAAACAAGTGAGAAACAAGATAAGACTAGATTAAAAAAGAAGAGATGAAATGAGAAAAGACATGAGGCCAGAATACCACAGAAAAACATGAGACTGAAAAAGAAAAGAGATGAACCTGAAAAGAAGAGCTGTGACCAAACAAGGAGACATTAGAGGACATGACAAAAGCTACAAGATGAGAAAATGAGAAGAGACATGAAAATATTTGAAAAAGAGGAGAAAATTATTAGAGACGAATGAGAAAGGAGATTACAAAGGCAAGATGAGATGAAATTAGACATGAAAACAATGTGAAATGGGACAAATGAGAAACAAGGTGTGAAAAGAAGTGACAAGAGGAGAAAAGAATACATGAGAAAAAGATGAGACGAGAGAGAATGAGACGAGATGAGATGAGACAAGTGAGAAAAGAAGAAACGAGATGTGAAAAGATTTGAAAAGAAAAGAATCCAGGAGGAAATCCAGGAGAAAAAGATGAGATGAGACGAGATGAGATGAGAATGTAAAAACTGAAAGACAATAACGAGAGATGAGACGAACAAAAAAACAGACATGAGACGGGGAACTTAAGAGAGAGATGAAGCGGTAAAAAGAAAAGACAGATGAGAAAACAAAAGATATGAGACATTATGAGAAAAAAGACGATAACAAGAGATATAACAGCTGAAAAGAGGAAGAAATTAGATGAAAAACTCATAATGAGAGACTGAGAGACAAGGGGAGAAACAAAAATGAGAGAAGACGAAGAAAAAAAAAGTAATGAGGCGAGATAAGAAAAGAAGAAGAAGAGACAAGAAGAGTCGAGATTGGACAAGCCAACTTGAGATAAGAAAAGACAACATAATGATGAGAGACATAAGTGAGATACGAGATGAGAGAAGTATAGCAGATAATGAGAGAGCAGATGGGAAGAGAATGAGAGATGAGACGAGACACGAGTGACTGAAGGAGCCAAAGCGGAGCAGATGGAGAGAAGTAAAGTAGAAACGGAGAGCGGCAGCTCGGTCTCACTCATCTGGTGCTAGTGGTTTATTGATCGCAGACAGCGAGTCTCAAAGTCATTTATCACCAGCTCCTCAAGCCCCTGTATGTGTGTGTGAGGGAGATAACTCTTGTGATAGCAGCCATTGCATCCATTATTCCTCACAATGGGCTGTGCCTGGACCTGCCCAACAGCTTGACACACACACACACACACGCTCGCTCGCTCACTACCCCCGACACAACGACAAACAGCCTCTTTCTGAAAATAATAAATAAATAACAGCACGTATTGTTTCCCAGGCTTGGCCGAACGGCGAGAGCGAAGCTGCTCTACTGCTGATAGTGAAGCAGAAGCCTGAAATACAGCCAGAACACTGGAAAGTGCTGTCTGTGTGTGTGTGTGTGTGTTCACACGCTCAGGTTATAGTACATCATATTAAGCCAAGCTAGCAGAGACAAAGAAGGATTAAAGTTACAAAGGAAACATCAAACTGCACTCGGTTTGCTTTCTTAATACATGTTTCCTGGTCTTAATGTGAACGATTCATTGGTGCACATTATTACAAAGAAATAAACTGTCTTCATCACAACCTAACAACTTGCTCCGCCTCTGAATCATCATATCAGAATGATTTCTGAAGGATCATGTGACACTGAAGACTGGAGTAATGATGCTGAAAATCCAGCTTTGATCACAGGAATAAATTACATTTTAAAACAAAATTTTTATAATAATTTACTGTATTTTTGATAAATACAGCTTTGGTGAGCATAAGAGTTTCAAAAACATTTCTGTCACTGACTTTTGAATAGTAAGTTAACTTGGTATTTTAGCAAACATGCCCTAAATTTGGCTTAATTCTAGGATGTATTGGTCACTTTTCATGACCCAAAACAATTCACAAATGTATCAAATAATTTTTTTTTTTGTTTACCTTGGAAAACTACCACATTAAAGAAGTAAAATGGGTTTAAAGACATGAAACGGCATTTGCAAGACATTTAATATTACGTGTGGCAACGCAATATTCAGAAGAAAATTGTGTGGGTGGGACTTGAATTTAAAAAAGCCCCACCCACATGATTTGATTGGATCTTGGAATTTTAGTCTTTAATATTATTGGTTCACATTATTTTCCCTACCTGTGGAGCCTTGGTCTACATCAACAGAGAAACAGTTATTTCAGCGGCGGAGATTCAAGCGTGTAGCACTGAAACCCTATCTTAATTGTTAAAATTTCCAAGGATCAGGGCAGACCAAACCGTAAGTCGTAGAGACTTTAAACTTTGAGGGCTGGTAGTACTTACACCATCTACAACGTCACCAAGGCTCGCCCTGATCGGCCTGATGGGGGCGCTACAGCGGGGAAAGTACAAAATCGCTCATAACTCCAAAATTTTAGGGTATTTTGGATTTTTCGAAAAACCTACTTTTGCGAATTAGTCCTAGGTTTTTGGCCCGATCGGAGCCAAACCAGTGCAGCAAGAATCTCTGGAGTCTGATTGTCAATAATTATCAAAAAAAAAAAATGTAAGTTTCGATTCACAGTCTCTAAGGGCCGCCAAAATGTTTGAAGTGGGCGGAGCCACTTTTACTAAAATGGCTATAACTCGTGAACGGAATGAGATATTTTCGCCAAACTTGGCACACATATGTAAGAGCTCATTCTGTGGTCACGTGAAAAAGCATGTGGCGACTGGCCACTTGGTGGCGCTATAACATGGGAAAAAAAACAAAAAACAAAAAACAAAAAACATAAAAATGGCTATAACTACGCAACGCTAAGTTTGATTGACTTGAAAATTGGCATGCTGTGTCTTTGTCCATGGTGCCAAAACTGCCTCTGAGGACACTCTCCTATCTCGAAAAACACGGGCGGCGGCGGCCAATGAAGTTTGAGCAACTATCAGACAAGGTTAACGGAGGCCAATTGGAACAATACTCGCTGGGCCTGTTTGACTCACGGCCCCAGAGGCCTGTGAGTAATTTGAAAGAAATCGGCCACCGGGCGGTGCGCCTTCGCGTTTTTCAAGTGCGTAACGAGTTTTGCAAACAAGTCCTAGGTTTTTGGCTCAACCTCAATAAAACCACTGCGATTCTCAATTCTCGGGACTCTCTAGGTCAATAATTATCAAAAAAAAAAAAAGTGTTGAACTTTGGCCCTTGGATAGCTATAGCTGGGTCCTTTAGAAAACAGGCGTGGTCAAGTCTACCCAAAAGCCTATCATTCCTAAACGAAAACCCAGAACCTCACGAAATAGCCGAGCACATGCAACATATGATTCTAAACAAGCACGCAAACTTTTATGGCAATCAGGCCATACCATGTATTTCCTTAGTAAATTGCCTGTATTGGCTGTAAATGGTCTTTTCCATCTCTGATCTAAGTGGTTACAGGCTTGTTAAATAAAACACAATGCCATGTAGCTTAAAGGCCTTAAAGCGCTTGAACCCCTATAATTGCTGCTTGCAGCTATATTTTCTAGTTAGTTTTTGTTTAGAGTAACATTATAAATTGTGCACAATAAGACCAAGGACATGAAGTAAAGAGAAAGTAAATAGGGTCAAGTTGCATTTAATGTAATCTTAAGGAAGAAGCCTGATTTCAGTTACTTCAGAAAGGCAGTTTAGCATACGGTCATCCTCCACTAGCCTGACTTATCAAACCCCCAGCTCAGCGCTGAGAGAGCCGGTAAGGATGATTAAACGAGAGGGGGGAAACAATGAACATTTTAAGCTATCCGACACATTCTCGTTTTCCTTCCAGCGGCTCTTTCCACTGAGATCCAGAAGTCTGATGTGTGTCAGGATGAATAAAGGTTGTGTGGGAACCTAACCAAGTGCTGCATAACCATTTCGGCGACAAACACCGGACGGGCCGCCAAGCCGTGGGTCGCCTGCCAACAAGATGAAGAGCGCATCTGAAATCAACCATGTTCCTACCTTAAAGTCTTTCGCCCCAGAGGAGGATGAGTGGGAAAAGCTGGAAAAAATAAATTTCTTTATCAGTATTTGTGTCTCGTTTTTTCTCGCTTACAGCATAAAAATGAATATTCTGACATTATTTACTCGCTTCATTATCTTATGCAACTTTGCTTCAAGTAATTTTATCTTGCCAAACAGACAGAAACCATAATAAAGAGAGATATGTGAAAACAGATAAATACAGGGTAAAACAAATCAAGAAAAAAAGTTCTCTCACACCATATGCGCCATTGATTTCCTATTCTCTCGGAAACATTTAATGAGCTTAAGCGAAGAAGGAGAGATTGAGGGAGAGAGAAAGAGTCAGATAAAGCCTCCCTGAAATTTCCCTAAGAGAGCAAATCATTCAGAAAGACAAGAAGGTGCTTAGCAGAGGAACAGGTGTTGGATGTGATGATTCCCAGACTGGTACCTGAGCCAAAACCAGCGGGAGTCTGTCAACAAGGAGCAAAGCTGGACCACATCTGTCCACAAGTCATTCCCAGAGTGTCAACACATCTTGCAAAAATAGAGAATGAAAAAAGGAAAAGTAATACTAAGAATGATTTGCACCTGCTATTAACATTAACATTGTTGTTTTTGCACCTGATCCATTAAAAGGAATTATGCAAATCAGTTAATGTACAAAATGCAACTTGCATGGTGCAATTTTCCAGGCCAGTTATGACAGCACCTTCATTCAAATATGCATGATTCAGCAGTTTAACCAGCTCTTGGTTAAACTAGATTAAACTTCTTGAACTAAACTGCTTCGTGAACTGACCCTTTGCCTCAAAGAGCACAGCATGGATTCAGATATCAATGTTTCCATAAAAAAAAAAAAAAAAAAAAACAATAACGCAGACATTCATTACACGTCCGCTGATGCCCTAAATCGACGAGCTGCTGAGAGCTTGTTTTAGCACTGAAAACGATTTCAAACGTTGAAAAGCCATTAGAGAGGCCGATTGTGAGTAATGTGAGATTCGGACATTCTCCCAAACGTCGCCCCATTAGCTTCAGCAGTGCAAGAGAAAGAAATCTGTGGTATGTGCAGCCATTACGGCGTCCCTCAGGGCTCGGTATTGGGCCCTGTGCTGGATTTCAGTGATGTGCAGTATTGCTTCATCCTTTCATTTGCAGCCCCAGTGGAACCGCAGCCATGTCACGCTAAACGTTATCAATCAGCTAACAGCAGCCTGTTTAAAATCACTCAAGGCTCACATGGTATTAAAAGCTGCCAATGCAAATGCTAAACAAATACGGTTTCAATCTGTCCCTTATCTACAAGCGTCAAGCCGTCTAAAGACGTCTCAACACAGGGGTGGGCAGTATGAACATAATGTTAGCGTACAAGTAATTCTATACTACGTTAACAATATGCATCACTATCATTGCAATGTTTAGGGTCAGTATATATATTTTTTTAAATTGATACTTTTACTCAATAAAGATGCATTAAACGTGAAAGTAAACATTTATAATATTACAAAAGATTTCTGTTTAAAATAAACAAGCTTCTTTTGAACATTCTATTCATTGAAGAATCCTAAAAAAAAATCTAATTAATAATAAATGTTTCTTGAGCACCAAATCAGCATATTAGAATGTTTTCTGAAGGTCATGTGACACTAAAAACTGGAGTGATGCTGAAAATTCAGTTTTGCATCACAGGAATACATTACATTGTAATAATATTTCACATATTATTTGTTTTTAAAGGGATAGTTCACCCAAAAATGAAAATTCTGTCATTAATTACTCACCCTCATGTCGTACCAAACCCGTAAGACCTTCGTTCATCTTCAGGAACACAAATGAAGATATTTTTTATTAAATCTGAGAGCTTTCTGACCCTTTCTGGGCCTTGAAAGTGTTAATTAAATTGCTACCTATGGAGGGGTCAGAGAGCTCTCGGATTTCATCAAAAATATCTTCATTTGTGTTCCGAAGATGAACGAAGGTCTTACAGGTTTAGAGCAACATGATGGTGAGTAATTAATGACAGAATTTTCATTTTTGGATGAACTAACCCTTTAATGTATTTTTGATCAAATAAATGCAGACTTGGTAAGCATATAAGACTTCTTTCAATGACATTAAAAAAAACAAAAACAAAAAAAAATTTGGAATGGTAGTTTGAAGGAAAAATTTCTGCAAAAAAAATAAATAAAAAAAAATAAAAATTCTAATCAGTATTTCTTTGTTTTCAGAGAATACATATTGAATTATTAAATGATTTTCTTATGGTATTGTCCACCTCACTTTATTAGATTTGTTAATTCTAGAAAAAAAGTTAAATTAAATTCAATATAAATCCTCCAAAAACAAGTCAATTTATCTTCTAAGGATGATCAGATATTTTTACTGAAAAACAAGGCAAAAATACTGATTAATAAAATGATTTTTATTTAAAAAAATAAATTCTAATCAGTATTTCTTGTTTTCAGAGAATACATATTGAATTATTCACTGATTTTCTTATGCTATTGTCAGTTTGTTTTTCTTCTTGTATTTAACATCCACCCCACTTTATTAGATTTGTTAATTCTAGAGAAAAGTTAAATTAAATTCAATATAAATCCTCCAAAAACAAGTCAATTTATCTTCTAAGGATGATCAGATATTTTTACTGAAAAACAAGGCAAAAATACTGATTAATAAAATGATTTTTATTTAAAAAAATAAATTCTAATCAGTATTTCTTGTTTTCAGAGAATACATATTGAATTATTCACTGATTTTCTTATGCTATTGTCAGTTTGTTTTTCTTCTTGTATTTAACATCCACCCCACTTTATTAGATTTGTTAATTCTAGAGAAAAGTTAAATTAAATTCAATATAAATCCTCCAAAAACAAGTCAATTTATCTTCTAAGGGTGATTAAATATTTTTACTGAAAAACAAGGCAAAAATACTGATTAATAAAATAATTCTTGCAGTGTAATCTCAACCTCGAGATTCTCACACAAATGCGATAAATGATGCGAGGAAGACAAAGAGGAGTCTGTAATGGTGTGATGAATGGAAAAAAACATAATGCAGTCGGCAGGCAAACATTGGGATAGAGTGAAAATCCACAGGAGATTCCATACTAAAAAAAAAAAAAGTCAAGTGAGAGAAAGAAATTAGAAGGTGCGAGAGCCAAGTGAAAGAAGGATCAAACCTTACTACTCACTGGAGTGTCGAGTGAATTCGCGGATTCACAGTTTGTGGTCTGTGAATGCAAGCGCGTGAATATTTATAAAGGACAGTGAGCGGACGAGGCTGAAAAGAAACGAGAACATGAGCCAAAAAGTCATCGCTTACTTAAGCGAACATGCGTCTTTCTCTCCTCTCGATTCTGAACGAAATTTCTTCAGCGTGTATGTAGCTGTGAGCCGCTGCCCTCAGAGTAAATCTGAGAGGATTTCTGATGCCGAACTAGTGAGGGGTAGTAAAGGGCATCCGAGAGAGAGAGAGAGAGAGAGAGAGAGAGAGAGAGAGAGAGAGAGAGAGAGAGAGAGAGAGAGAGAGAGAGAGAGAGAGAGAGAGCGTTTGAAGGGATATGAAAGCCTTGTGCAAGTGACTTTTCCGCCCAGACACTATAATACACTGAAGCTTCATGTAAATGCAAGATCGCAGAGCAGCAAGAGTTTCCTGTGGTTTACCAGCCTACACTCAACAATCCTGAATATGAACCTGGTGTTTTGATTCGCTACATTTACAGAACTCATTCCTCCGTGAAGATGCGGTCAACCTGTAGATGTCTTTTGTTCAATAAAAACTTCTACCTGCTTAAATGACTCTGAACATGCCGCAACCTGCAGAAATAGAAATCACTGCAGACTTAGCATGAAAACGTGGACTCGTGTGAGCTTGACAGACACTTCATTGGTCCATGAAGGATAATTCATAAGGGCTGCTGGGACACCTGCTAACACTATGGTGACATGAACAAACCAAAATCAAAGTCTTCTTCACAGCTGGAGAGAGTATGAGGAGGAAACAGACCATTCAATGAAAAATTAATGAGAGAAACACTCACACATGGTGGCTGTAAAAAAGAAGAAGAGCCAATTGGGTAGCCACACACATTGTTTGGAATGGAATGCTGTTTTTCAAAGTAGTATGTAAACAGTAGGCATGTAGCAACAGTAATATGCTACACTGTTGTCACATGACCACATTATATTAATTGTGCATGATGTGCACACTATACTGTACACACTATGTAATTGAAAATGTTGTATGATCATGTATAGTATGCTATTCTAAACACATTCCTGGTCTTGCTCTCAAATGTACATACTACACACAAACCTGAGATGGATATAAACTTATGGCCCTATGAAATCTGTTTAATTTTTTTCCAAATTTCATTTTTTTATTTTTTCCCCATTTAAATTTTTTTTGACTCCAATTAATTAAATTACATTTTATTAATCAAAAAGCATGTTTAATTAATTAAAATAATAATGAAACTTATACAATTTAACAACAATTTATTAAAGGTTTAACAAAAATTACATGTTTAGGGCCCTATGAAATCCATTTTATTTTTTTCCAAATTCCATTTTTTTCCATTTTAATTTTTCTGGATTCCGTTTTTTTCTCCAGTTAAAATTTTTTTGGACTCCATTTTAATGGTTAAATTAAATTTTAGTAATCAAAAAGCATGTCTAGTTATTTGAAATCATGAAACTTATACAATTTAACAACAATTTATTAAAAGTTTAACAAAATTACATTTATGAAATATGTTACATCTATGTTACATGTTACATTACATCTATGAAATATGTTTTTTTTTCTCAAATTCCATTTAAGTTTTCTGAATTTGATTTTAATGGTTTAAATAAATTACATTTTAATAATCAAAAAGCATGTCTAATTAATAGAATTCATAGAAATGAAAAAAAATGTTTTAGTTTTTATGACTTTTTAAAAAAAATTCTGTGTTGTATATTTTAATTTTTCAAATGATGGCATAAAACATTTATTTAATTTATCTTTTAATCATATGAAATTAAACTTTTTTGTCAAATACAAATTGTGATTATTCCTTAAAAAATATTTTAACAATAATTTATTATTATTATTATTATTATTATTATTATCATTATTATTATTATTAGTGCTAGTATTATTATTACACTGAGACATAGCTAAATTCTACTGTACAACAGTAATATATTTGTGTCACAATTTCCTCAAGTTAAACCAAACTTTTATTTTGACAGGTTGCCGTGAAGACCTTTGAGTTTGTGTTTTTATGATATGGCGATAGTTTTTCTAAAAAATGAAACTGTAAAATGCTCATGAAGTGACTCTAGAGCGGCTCTGGTGATGAAGTTCATGCATTCATGTCCTCATATAGTGAGACGGCAGAGGCTGAAAACACCGCGAGCGTCACTCGTACTTCAGTATGTGTGTGGGAGAAATTAAATTAATTTCAATTCACTTTCATTTCATTCATTCACACAGAGACATGGAGAACATGCAGAGTTCATATTTAAATAGTCTCTTTGTGGTGTAATATTCACAGACACTAGTCGTCTACTATTACAATTATTCAGTAAATTCCATTTTTATGACTGGATTCCGCATAGCGGAAATCATAGGGCCCTATATATATATCTCACCAGGGGGAATTACCAAGATGGTCACCAACTAACTTACTTCGAGAATGACATGACATGACATACCCTCAGTCAGTGCAACCACAAAAACACAATCACCTGAGAGAAACAAACCTCCCAACAGAGTCAACATATCGGCAGCCAAAGAGCTCAATAATGGTTTTGAGGGTTTCTACCACTCATTAGAACTGCGCTACTGGTGGAACGAGAAGATAAGCGTTGGGATCGGTGGCCTGTGACACGCTTCTCCTTATCTGACAGACCAATCGATCGTCTATCAATACAGAACCCGGAAAAATTAGCCAGACCAACACCTGTTCGATCAGAACAGCCAAACAGCACCTGATGACCTGCAGGACGGCTAGTTAGACAGCCAATAAATGCACAAAGCAAAGGAAGAGACATGGATAAGCACACACAGAGACCTCTGAAGGAAGTTCGATGCCCTGTGTGACCGAGGCATTACGCTCTGGAGCAGAAGTACCCAACCTTTCTGCTGAGAAACACAGGGCAGAGTCCATGCTACGTTACAGAACGCTGTGAATACACTACAGATCTAGCACATTCCTATTTACCAAATGCTCCATTAGATCTGCCTCTAGCATGCTGTATGAACACAAATTTGAACCACAAGACCTTGATTAGGACAGGTGCTTGATTAGCGCTGAAACGAAACTCTGCAGGAAAGTAGCGCTGCGGGCCAATTTGCATCATATTAACAATGCTATGTTCAGAACAGTACACAACTCTTACTGTTTCTCCAGTATATAATATGTGCATAATATGCTAAATTTCAGGATGCAATGCATTTAAAGGGTTAGTTCATCCAAAAATGAAAATTATGTCATTAATTACTCACCCTCATGTAGTTCCAAACCCGTAAGACCTTCGTTCATCTTCGGAACACAAATGAAGATCTTTTTGATGAAATCTGAGAGCTCTCTGACCTCTCTATAGACAGCAACGTAATTAACACTTTCAAGGCCCTGAAAGGTAGTAAAAACATTGTTAAAATAGTCCATGTGACTCCAGTGGTTCAACCTTAATTTTATAAAGCGACGAGAATGTTTTTTTGGCGCACAAAAAGTAAACAAAATAACTTTATTCAACAATTTCTATAGCCTGTGTCAGACTCTTACTCTGTTGACGTAACTTAAACAGTGCAGCGCTTCCAGAATGCCGGCTTACCTTTGGCCGACGCCGTTCATGTGAGCACCATGACGCATGCGCACGAGTTGTTCTGCTGTAGAACTAGGAAGCGCTGCACTGTTTACACTACGTCAACAGAGTAAGAGTCTGACACAGGCTAGAAGAAATTGTTGAATAAAGTCGTTATTTTGTTTGTTTTGTGCGCACAAAAAGTATTCCCGTCACTTCATAAAATTAAGGTTGAACCACTGGAGTCACATGGACTATTTTAACGATGTCTTTACTACCTTTCTGGGCCCTGAAAGTGGTAATTAAATAGCTGTCTATGGAGGGGTCAGAGAGCTCTTGGATTTCATCAAAAATATCTTCATTTGTGTTCCGAAGATTAATGAAGGTCTTATGGGTTTGGAAGGTCTTCTCGATTTTTGGGTGAACTAACCCTTTAACTAATGCCGCGTTCCAGGCAACCCGTAACCCGTGTTTTTCCAACCTTCTACCCGTGAAAGTGCACTGGAATGGCAGTCAAACCCGTGACTTCCCACCCGTAAACTCGTACTAGATCAATGTACTCCCAGTTACGTGCACTGACGTCACATAGCCCGCGAAACAACAATGGCAGCCCCTACGGATGCGGTGTTTATGAAAGTCGTACATTAAAAACCAAATCGTTTATTAAAATAAGGTATTGCTCTAACGTTTTTTTTCCGCAAATGTTATGCATTATCAGCAGCTTTTCTAGCATTAGCTAGTTTTCAGTCCATTGAGTGCAAGAATAAATTAATACCAAATACATTTCCAAATATACAAATAACGTAAAATAAAAGGTATAACAGCTTCTCTTGCCTTATGCGCCGTTTTTTTCTCCTCCGATTCCCTCAAATAAGCAAGGAGTAAGCACCTTTGGTGATAGAAATGATTGTATATGAGCATAAGCCCCGTACGGTCCGCCATGCTTTGTCTACATTTAGCAACCACAATTCTTTGTGCTCAGGCAGTTTGGCGTGACTTTGCCTGGAACGCTACAAAGTCGTGAGTCGTGGTTTGAAGTCGTAACTTACGGGCTCAAAAACCTGCCTGGAACGCAGCATAATACTAATATTTATATGCAAATGGAGACAATGTGCAATAAGGGGCTCTATTTTCACGATCTAAGCGCATGGCGCAGGTGCACTTAGGGCGTGTCCGAATCCACTTTTGCTAGTTTAAAGACGGAAAAAAAACGGTCGGCGCTCCCGGCTCATGGTCCAAAAGGGTTATCTAGTCTCTTAATGAGTCATGGATGTGTTTTGGGCGTAACGTGCAATAAACCAATCAGAGTCTCATCTCCCATTCCCTTTAAAAGTTAGTTGCACTTGCATCATGGCAGATTCGCTATTTACATGGAGGAATTTGGGAGCGGAAAGATTGAACGCTTTTCCAGAGCTGCGCGTCCATGTGTGTGTAACAAGCAGAGTGTACGTGCGTTGTTCACCCGCCTGTAGGCGCACATTACTAATGCGCCCTTTAAATAACAAAAAAAAATACTGCACTATTGACTTTAGACCAGGTTTTTGTTGGTCAATGGCGCTGTCATTTTCATTTCCTCAAAATAGCAACGCGCCAAAAACACACTTCGTTTTCAGACCAGCACGCCCATGGGCGAACAGATGGGCGCGAGTGCATTTGCTATTTAAACAACATGGAGATGGACGTGAAAATGATAACTGCGTCGGGCTAAAACTAGCAAAAAACATTTGTGTCACACCTGCCATCGCATTGCGCCGGGTGTATGATAGGGCACAATGTTCTAACACACGTTGACGACTGGATTTTTTTGAGAGAATCATATTTAACGATACAGATGTTTATAAAAGAAAACACTTTAAAGCTGCTCAAATGTTGACATATCTTACCAAGATGCAATTTTATAGACAGTTTATACTCTTTATTACTTATATAAATGGACCAAGGTGAACATATTTAAACAGGTTGTGAACCCTGTTTTGTTTGCAGATAATTTAAAAAAAAGTCCAGTACAAACATTACTGCCGCTTGTTCACGGCAGCTGTCACATTTACTAGGCGACAAGCAATGCTCCGTAGGCTAGAACGTCCCATTTAACAACGCTTGGGCTGAATCCAAAATCGCCCCCCTAAACCCTCAATCACTATTCCCTGCGTTAGTCTACTAATACAGTTCACTTGAAGGAGGGAATGAAAACGAGTGAGCAAATTCAGACAACGGTTGAGTGTACATTGTCTGTACACTCGTTATTGTGATGCATTGTGGGATAGAATGAGTGCACTCGATAAAATCCACAATGGTTTCGGACACCACTACAAATGGCCATCCCCTCAAATAATGCCCTATTTGAGGGTATAGGGGGTGATGTCAGATTCAGCCTTGGTTTTGCACTTCAAGGGGGCGTGGCCTATAAAGTATGTGTCCTTCAAAGGATGCAGCCTCTGAATTAAAACACAGCTTATCTGATAAGGTCATCTAGCTAATGCTAACGTTCACATGCAAGCGGAAACAGTATGTGATGAGGTCATTTAGCTAATGCTTATGTTCACATACAAATGGAAACAACGAGATAAATTCATCTGACATTGTGTCCCAATACTGGTGTACGGTCTACTCAAAAGTATGTATTAACTTTTTGTGCAAGTATGCAAATTGAGACTCCGCTGTTGATTAGCTAGTTCAGGTGTGTTTGATTACAGGCAGATCTCAACTCTGCAGGAAGGTAGATCTCCAAGAGCATGTCTGTTCAAAAATAGACCATGATTACTGCCAATGGTGAAGCACATTTGCTGTAGGCTACGGTGTTTGTTCGAAATAAACATCCGCTAGGAGGAATCATGCAGTACAGGCCTGTTGCATGAAAGCTGCCATTTCTAAACAACACACACAACAAATGCCTCCACACTTGTGGCACAAATGACTCTGGGTTGTTTTGAATAAATCAGGCTATTGATTTATTGGCTCATGATTGTTGTAAAAGGATTGCGGCATCACTGATGTATTAAAACGTGTAAATATCCATTACTAGTAATGGATCTCTCAAGCCACTTGAGTGAAAATAAAGAGGTTGAACGTTTATAGACACACTTAAACCCAAACATCCTGCGCTTTTACTCCTCTTGGCGAGAAACGCCTTCTACCCCACTCGGCGTCAGAGTCTGGCCCCGAAAACTCGCCCGGTTTTCTGCAAGAGCCCACAGCCGGCCAGTAATGAGGGAGAGAAAGAGAGCATGTCAAGAAGTGGATTCTTTCTGCTGAGCGCCATCTGGAAAAGGCGAGCAAGATAAACAAAAACACCGCTCGTATCCCCTCCTCACACAAACGCACACGTACACACAAAGCCTTTTGGATTGTCAGGGATTCTGGCTTATCAATTTCCAGCCAGATACAAAACCAAAGATGAGAAAACGCACAATAGTAGGAGCGAGCGAGAAATAAACGAGAATTGTGGGTTTTCAGGCAACAATGGCTGATGACAGCTATTTTTTTTTCCCTCCATAGACCTTTTTGGATTTCAATCTGGTCAAACTTTGCCCCAAAAATTCACACGGTAAATGGAAAAACAGTGCGATCCAACACACAATCCCAGACAAAAGAGAGCGTAAAAATGAGACCTTGATTATACAGTACAAAAAACACGCAGTAGAAAGAATCACATGGAAAAAAGGGATTGTGTGAACCTGAAAATGCTTCCAGGTACAAGTGTGAAGAGAACAGGAAGTCAAGACGACATGTGACGCATTCAGAATCCTAAAATGACATTTAAGGGCACTTAAACACTAAAATAGATGTATTCAACTGGACAAACACAAGAATTTGAACTAAGGAATTGATTGAGACACACCACCAATTCATTGTATTCCCTCTTGATTTTACAAACTCAATAATACTCTTTCTACACCCTCAAAACTGGGTAATTCCCGGTAGGCATTATAAGATTTTGCGCTGTCCAAGATGAAAGATGACCAATCGTGAAGATTCCTGTGGTCGTGGCTTAGTGCTAGGCGGTATACCGGTTCATAAAGAATACCGGTGTTTATTTTTGTTATGATATGAATTTTGATTATACCTCAATACCGGTGTATGTCGCTTAAACAACGTTCGGAACGCGGCGCAGCGAGACACTGTTTGAGAGGGGTCCCGTTTCACTGTTGCACTGTAGTGAGGGCACAGCTGAGATCGCATTACAGCCTATGGCTGAATCCGGAATCGCCCCCTAAACCCTCATTCACTATTCCCTACGTTATCCACTAATATAATTCACTTGAAGGAGTGAACGAAAACGAGTGAGTGAATTCGTTGTGTGTACACCGGCTGTACACTCATTATTGCGATGCAATGTGGGATTGAATGAGTGCACTCAATAACGTCCACTATGGTTTCGGACACCACTACAAATGGCTGTCCCCTCAAATAATGCCCTATTTGAGGGTATGGGGGCGTTTTCGGATTCAGCCCCTGATTACAGCGGAGAATTCAGACAACACGCGGCGCGAGCAAGAGAGCGGTTTCTGCGCGGAGCGCTGCGATGAGATTAACAACGCTCACCACATGGATCATATAGCACAGATATAGACCGGAGCGGGCGCTAGTGGTAAACAAATAGAGCAAGATGAATCGCACTTTGGCAATTGTGGTTACGTGCGCTGAAAAAAAAGGAGGAAGAGAAAGAGGAGAATATGAAGGTCAAGGCTAGGGAAAAGAGGCCAACTTGGCATGCCAATTTTGCAAATGGAGCTAGAGTATATGAAATACGCCCATAAAAAACTTAAACGTTTAAGTTTTTTATGGGCATATTTCATATACTCTAGTGCTCTAAACACGAACCAGCAGCGTGTATGCGCACATATTTCATCACGTCTTCTTCAAATTAAATGTATGCAAACAAGGACACTGATACTACATCCATAGGCCTACGTCTGATCACGACCACGATGACACGATGGATTACTCTGATACACAGAAGACAATGATGTAAATTAATAAATAGACTGACAATTCAAAGAAGAATGGGCAAAAAAGTAACTGCTTTATTCTTTCTGTGTTAAACTTACGTGTGTCATTTGTTCAGAGACTGTAGTGCTCTTAAATGTATTAAAAATATCCTTAGACCTTTTAAATGTTCTTCCGCGTTTCTCCCTCGTTTTGGCAGTTTGTTGTTATAAAGGGTTAGATTTTTTAAATGCTTAAGGTGCCCTCCTCCGTGGTCATATTTTAATATTCAGGTGTCTGTAATGAGCATGTTGCAGGTCTGTGTTTTATTGGTTGTCATTTTGTGGGTCTTTGCAAACCTGTATTAATTCTAGTGTGGAATTTTTCTACAATATTCACTCATCATGACAGTAAAACAGGGCATTCTAGTCAATCTACTGCAGTATTTCCTCTCTCAATCAGTAGAAAATGTGGTTAACACCCAGTCATGCATAGGGAAAAAAAAATAATACCGTCATATACCGTGAAACTGGTATAATTTAGAAAAATACCGTGATATAAATTTTTGGTCATACCGCCCAGCACTATTGTGGCTCCTAAACGGTGGTCCGTCGTACAGTGAGAGAGGTTCAAAGATGGCCGTTGTCATGGTCTTGCGACCAAAGATAGCCTGCAATAATTGATAGACTGTCATAAATTTAGCATGATCATCTCACAGTATGTTTGCTGCTAGCCAATAAAAATGCAACATGAAATGGCGTATTGATCAACGCTAGGGCTGGGCGATAAAACGATAACGATAATTATAATAAATAAGCTAGTTATTTTAGTCTATAAAGTTTTAAATATGGATATTTTTCTTACACAAACGCACCACTTGGCTTCATAAGGCCTTTATTAACCCCCCGGAGCCGTGTGGAGCACTTTTATGATGGATAGATGCACTTTTATGGACTTCAAAACAGAAACAAGGACATTTTTTAATATAACTCAGACTGTATTTGTCTGAAAGAAGAATGTCATATACACCTAGGATGGCTTGAGGGTGAGTAAATCATGGGCTAATTTTCATTTTTGGGTGAACTATCCCTTTAAAAAAGAAATAAAGATTTGACATTTATCGTGATAATTATCAATATTGACTGATATGAACATTTTTATCGTGATAATGTTTTGGCCATATCGCCCAGCCCTAATCAACACGACATGGCGCTAAAACTTAAAACTACTTCTCAAGCTCCATTTGCAAAATTGGCATGCCAAGTCGGCCTCTTTTCCCTAGCCTTGACCTTCATATTCTCCTCTTTCTCTTCCTCCTTTTTTTTCAGCACACGTAACCACAATTGCCAAAGTGCGATTCATCTTGCTCTATTTGTTTACCACTAGCGCATGCTGATGACAATTTATTCTTCTACTAACTTGCATTGTAGCCTACGTGTCAGGTGTCATCATTGTACTGTCTACATACATGTCGTACCCAAGTGTATTGAACCCATGTCGTACAGTGTGATTTGTAATGGATTGCCGAAATCGCACAGTCTGTAGCAGGCATAACGCTGCTCGCTTTCTCAATTATGTGTGCAAGAAACGAGACGACGCCTCCCTCCCAAACACACACTAACATCAGCTGACCTGTATTGTTCAAGCGTCGAGGGGCTCAGGTGGCAGGTGAGATCTCGGGGCGTTTCACAAACAAAAGCAGTCAGATAACAGCAAGCCAGCATCTCCCAGAAGAGGACGCAGACGGTGAAGAACCAGGCGGCTGTCCGTTTGCATTGAATCACAGGTGAAGAGTTTGACCTGATTACTAACCTGCCTGTTCAGCCAGAGCTTTGAAGACACACAGCGACACCAGAGACTGATCAAATCAAAGAGAGAGCGGAGGCCAGCGACATAGAGCGGGAACTTTGTTTTGATATCTTTAATTGAGAAGATAAGAAACAGATGATAACGTGAAATCACAGCACTTGAGGACATGTCTGCTGTCTACGGACGGCGATTCCATCAATCTCGAAGCAACTAAAAACTAATTACAGCTCAACACACACACACACACACACACACAGTGGCTGAATCCCATTTCGCATACTTCTACCAAGTATGAAAAGTACTGTGCTGGTTGGAAATACACTCACCTAAAGGATTATTAGGAACACCTGTTCAATTTCTCATTAATGCAATTATCTAATCAACCAATCACATGGCAGTTGCTTCAATGCATTTAGGGGTGTGGTCCTGGTCAAGACAATCTCCTGAACTCCAAACTGAATGTCAGAATGGGAAAGAAAGGTGATTTAAGCAATTTTGAGCGTGGCATGGTTGTTGGTGCCAGACGGGCCGGTCTGAGTATTTCACAATCTGCTCAGTTACTGGGATTTTCACGCACAACCATTTCTAGAGTTTACAAAGAATGGTGTGAAAAGGGAAAAACATCCAGTATGCGGCAGTCCTGTGGGCGAAAATGCCTTGTTGATGCTAGAGGTCAGAGGAGAATGGGCCGACTGATTCAAGCTGATAGAAGAGCAACTTTGACTGAAATAACCACTCGTTACAACCGAGGTATGCAGCAAAGCATTTGTGAAGCCACAACACGCACAACCTTGAGGCGGATGGGCTACAACAGCAGAAGACCCCACCGGGTACCACTCATCTCCACTACAAATAGGAAAAAGAGGCTACAATTTGCACGAGCTCACCAAAATTGGACAGTTGAAGACTGGAAAAATGTTGCCTGGTCTGATGAGTCTCGATTTCTGTTGAGACATTCAGATGGTAGAGTCAGAATTTGGCGTAAACAGAATGAGAACATGGATCCATCATGCCTTGTTACCACTGTGCAGGCTGGTGGTGGTGGTGTAATGGTGTGGGGGATGTTTTCTTGGCACACTTTAGGCCCCTTAGTGCCAATTGGGCATCGTTTAAATGCCACGGCCTACCTGAGCATTGCTTCTGACCATGTCCATCCCTTTATGACCACCATGTACCCATCCTCTGATGGCTACTTCCAGCAGGATAATGCACCATGTCACAAAGCTCGAATCATTTCAAATTGGTTTCTTGAACATGACAATGAGTTCACTGTACTAAAATGGCCCCCACAGTCACCAGATCTCAACCCAATAGAGCATCTTTGGGATGTGGTGGAACGGGAGCTTCGTGCCCTGGATGTGCATCCCACAAATCTCCATCAACTGCAAGATGCTATCCTATCAATATGGGCCAACATTTCTAAAGAATGCTTTCAGCACCTTGTTGAATCAATGCCACGTAGAATTAAGGCAGTTCTGAAGGCGAAAGGGGGTCAAACACAGCATTAGTATGGTGTTCCTAATAATCCTTTAGGTGAGTGTATGTCTACCTAGGCTGTGACGCATCATTTTTGCATGACTCTTTCCTGATACAGTGTCAGATCAGAGTCTCATTTACTGTGAATCAAGCCGTTCTGAGACGTTGTGAGCTGAATGTGTAAATGAACATACTGGCTTTCACTCTGAAACAGATGTATGAACGCCCCAATTTTTCAAATCTTTCCCAAATTGTACAACCCTAAAACGATTTCACTTGTCTGGCTATCACCAGACCAAGCTCAATCTTTTAAGATTGAACATTAGTCTGGGGAGTCTGCTCTGTATTTTCTACTGCACACGAGGCGTGATCAAGGGGCATTGTTCAAATGACTCTGTACGCAATTGGATAGTCCTTCAACCAATCAGACCAATGATCCATCACTTCTCTATCCGTCATCGTGTTAAACCCGCCAATAGCACGCCAGGTGGATAAGCCAGTTTGTAATTGGTTCCTGCAAATTTGTAATGGAAGCAAATGCAATCCCCAACAAAATTACCTCAATTATTCTGGAATGATCAATTCTAGTGCTATTTAAGTAATCTGGTGTACTTTCTGTGTTTTTTCATATTGCAATATATGAATCGCAGTAAAACTAAATATCGCAAAGTCAGTTTTTTCCTAAATATCATGCAGCCCTAATTTATATCCAAAAATTATAAACATTTTTATAAAACATAAAATAAAATAAAATAAAATAAAATAAAATAATGCTATATAGCTTTCCCAGTGTTGTGTTAAAAATATTTTTAGGTATATATATATATATATATATATATATATGGCCGTTTAAATATAATAATCAATAAACAGGATCTTTCTGTTCATTTAGAGGAAAATGTGCAAGAATTATTTGTTTTTTTTTACATTTTACTGTTTTACATCTTGCATGTAACCAAAAACAACCTATTTTGAGCATTTTTTCAGAACAAATACAAAAATATTGAGACAAATTCTAGAATGATTAATTCTAGTGCTATTTAAGTAATCTGGTGTACATTCTGTATTTTTTCATATTGCAATATATTATTATAATATATTATACAATATAATAGTAAAACAAATTATCGCAAAGTCAGTTTTTTCGTAAATATCATGCAGCCCTAATTTATATCCAAACATTATAAATAAACATTTTTAAAAAACATAAAATAAATAAATAAATAACTAAATAAAATAAAGCTATATAGCTTCACAGTGTTGTTAAAAATATTCTTAGGTAAATATTGCCATTTATTACTGTACACAGGCATAAATAAAACATTAAATATCATAAATCAATAAATAGGATATTTCTGTTTATTTAGAGGAAAATGTAGGGGAAAAAAATTTACAGTTGTTTTACATTTTACGGTTTTACTTCTTGCATGTAACCAAAAGAACAAATGCAAAAATATTGAGATGAATCAAAATTGAGATGATCATCAAAAAAATGAAAAAAATATTGAGATTAAATTTAAGCCCTAGTAATTCTAGCCCTGAAAGTATACAAATAGTATGCAATCTGGCCATGATTGGGGACTCACTAATCCTAAACTTGCATACTATGTAGTAGGAATAGTTTGCAAACTGGGATTTAGGCACACGCACACACACGCACACACACACACACACACACACACACACACACACACACACACACACCAACCTGAAAATGAAAATCATGTCACGTTGGTTTCAAGCATCTAATTTTTTTATGTTATTTTGTTATTGTTGAGGAAAGGTCTTCTAATAACAACTCTGTGTGGCGTCTGGTTTACACAACATCCTCTCACGGCATGATATTACCAGAGAGATAAAGGGTCGGCATTCATTTTTAATGTCAGAAATGTAATGCATTATGAAAAGTCCAAACACACACACACACATACACACACAGAAACGCACACCTCATTAAACAGTGTAGGAAATACTCTGATATCCCCAAGTCCGTGTAAGATCCGCCGTGCCACGAGACTAATGCGACTAATCGTTTGTCTGGAAAGCTCACTGATACCCTTAGGTAATGGGGCAGCACCTCTAGAGACAGACGGAGGGGGGTTAGTCGTCCTGCTGTGTAAATCATCAGTGGAGGTCACGGTTACAATACGTCTACAATGAGAGCAGCAAAACCTGATTACATCATAATCAGTGAGAAACTGCAGGCATGTGACAAACTTCACACCACCTTGATTAATAATAATGTTTTGGGAAACCTGTTATAAAACAATTATTATTATTATTATTATTATTTAAATGAACCTTTGCTAAGGTCCGCCCCCTTAGCTACTTTTGCTTATTGCAGCTTTAGAGAACAAACCATAGAAATGAACGAGAGATGATTTTCAACTATTATGATAAAAAAATTTTATCATTTAAAATTGAAATAAATAATACATACATACATACAGTGGGGAGAACAAGTATTTGATACACTGCCGATTTTGCAGGTTTGCCCTTTTACAAAGCATGTAGAAGTCTGTAATTTTTATCATAGGTACTCTTCAACTGTGAGAGACGGAATCTAAAACAAAAATCCAGAAAATATCACATTGTATGATTTTTAAATAATTAATTTGCATTTTATTGCATGACATAAGTATTTGATCACCTACCAACCAGTAAGAATTCCGGCTCTCACAGACCTGTTAGTTTTTCTTTAAGAAGCCCTCCTGTTCTCCACTCATTACCTGTATTAACTGCACCTGTTTGAACTCGTTACCTGTATAAAAGACACCTGTCCACACACTCAATCAAACAGACTCCAACCTCTCCACAATGGCCAAAACCAGAAAGCTGTGTAAGGACATCAGGGATAAAATTGTAGACCTGCACAAGGCTGGGATGGGCTACAGGACAATAGGCAAGCAGCTTGGTGAGCTGGCAACAACTGTTGGCACAATTATTAGAAAACGGAAGAAGTTCAAGATGACGGTCAATCTCCCTTGGTCTGGGGCACCATGCAAGATCTCACCTCGTGGGGCATCAATGATCAAGGTAAGGGATCAGCCCAGAACTACATGGAGGACCTGGTCAATGACCTGAAGAGAGCTGGGACCACAGTCTCAAAGAAAACCATTAGTAACACACTACGCCGTCATGGATTAAAATCCTGCAGCGCACGCAAGGTCCCCCTGCTCAAGCCAGCGCATGTCCAGGCCCGTCTAAAGTTTGCCAATGACCATCTGGATGATCCAGAGGAGGAATGGGAGAGGGTCATGTGGTCTGATGAGACAAAAATAGAGCTTTTTGGTCTAAACTCCACTTGCCGTGTTTGGAGGAAGAAGAAGGATGAGTACAACCCCAAGAACACCATCCCAACCGTGAAGCATGGAGGTGGAAACATCATTCTTTGGGGATGCTTTTCTGCAATGGGGACAGGACGACTGCATCGTATTGAGGGGAGGATGGATGGGGCCATGTATCGCGAGATCTTGGCCAACAACCTCCTTCCCTCAGTAAGAGCATTGAAGATGGGTCGTGGCTGGGTCTTCCAGCATGACAACGACCCGAAACACACAGCCAGGGCAACTAAGGAGTGGCTCCGTAAGAAGCATCTCAAGGTCCTGGAGTGGCCTAGCCAGTCTCCAGACCTGAACCCAATAGAAAATCTTTGGAGGGAGCTGAAAGTCCGTATTGCCCAGCGGCAGCCCCGAAATCTGAAGGATCTGGAGAAGGTCTGTATGGAGGAGTAGGCCAAAATCCCTGCTGCAGTGTGTGCAAACCTGGTCAAGAACTACAGGAAACGTATGATCTCTGTAATTGCAAACAAAGGTTTCTGTACCAAATATTAATTTCTGCTTTTCTGATGTATCAAATACTTATGTCATGCAATAAAATGCAAATTAATTACTTAAAAATCATACAATGTGATTTTCTGGATTTTTGTTTTAGATTCCGTCTCTCACAGTTGAAGTGTACCTATGATAAAAATTACAGACTTCTACATGCTTTGTAAGTGGGCAAACCTGCAAAATCGGCAGTGTATCAAATACTTGTTCTCCCCACTGTACATACAGTACTGGTCAAAAGTTTGGAAACATTACCATTTTTAATGTTTTTGAAAGAAGTGTCTTATGCTGCATTTATTTGACAAATACAGAAAAGAAACAGTAATATTGTGAAATATTATTACAATTTAAAATAATGTTTTTTTTTTAATATACTTTAAAACATAATTTATTTCTGTGATGCAATCCTGAATATTTTACTGATAAAAATTGATAGTAAAGATTTATATTGTTAGAAAAGGTTTCTATTTTGTAATAAAGGCTGTTTTATTATATATTTATTTTTTCTGAATACTGAAAAAAAGTATTACAGGTTCCAAAAAATATTAAAGGGATAGTTCACCCAAAAATGAAAATTCTGTCATTAATTACTTACCCTCATGTCGTTCGACATCCGTAAGACCTTTGTTCATCTTCGGAACACAAATAAAGATATTTTTGTTGAAATCCGATGGCTCAGAAAGGCCTCCACTGGCAGCAATGACATTTCCTCTCTCAAGACCCATAAAAGGTACTAAAGACGTCGTTAAAAAGTCCATCTCACTACAGTGGTTCTACAATAATTTTATGAAGCAACGAGAACAGTTTTTGTGCGCAAAAAAAAAAAAAAACGAAAATAACGACTTTATTCAACTTTATTCTTGTCTTCCATCTGGGCCTCTGACGTGAACTCACGAAGCAGCACGACGTATGCGCGAGAATATGACGTAGAGCCGGCGTTCGGGCATCCAGGAAATGCACACTTCAGCACCATTTTGAGCACTACGCCAAGACCTAAAGCACAATCATTGTAGAATTCAACAGCTTAGATACAGCGCGTCTTCCTCTGCTTGTAAACAAAGTTCCTCGCTTCCGCCGGCTCTACGTCATATTCTCGCGCATGCGTCGTGGTGCTTCGTGAGTTCACGTCAGAGGCCCACACGGAAGACGAGAATAAAGTTGAATAAAGTCATTATTTAGATTTTTTTTTGCACACAAAAACTATTTTCGTCGCTTCATAAAATTATTGTAGAACCACTGTAGTGAGATGGACTTTTTAACGATGTCTTTAGTACCTTTTATAGGTCTTGAGAGAGGAAATGTCATTGCTGCCAACGGAGGCCTTTCTGAGCCATCGGATTTCAACAAAAATATCTTTATTTGTGTTACGAAGATGAACAAAGGTCTTACGGGTGTCGAACGACATGAGGGTAAGTAATTAATGACAGAATTTTCATTTTTGGGTGAACTAACCCTTTAAGCAGCACAACTGTTTCCAACACTTAAATTATATTAGAATGATTTCTGAAGGATCATGTGACACTGAAGACTGGAGTAATGATGCTGAAAATTCAGCTTTGATCACAGGAATAAATTATATTTTAAAAGTATATTAAAATAGAAAACAGTTATTTAAAATTGTAATAATGTTTCACAATATTACAGTTTTTTCTGTATTTTTGATCAAATAAATGCAGGCTTGATGAGCATAAGACACTTCTTTCAAAAACATTAAAAATAGTAATTTTCCAAACTTTTGACCGGTACTGTATATAGAATAGGAAATATGAATAAATAATTAAAATATATAAATAATACAATAGTGGAAATATAAAAATAATAAAATAGCTTGTGAACTGGCAACAACATTTGATTATTTTTTTTATCATTTTCATAAAACTGTGTTTAAAACAGTCCAAACACACGTATCCTCAATTGACTTACAGTGCATACGGAAAGTATTCACAGCGCTTCACTTTTTCCACATTTTGTTATGTTACAGCCTTATTCTAAAATGGATTAAATCCATTATTTTCCTCAAAAATCTACAAACAATACCCCATAATGACAACTTGAAAGAAGTTTGTTTGAAATCTTTGCAAACTTATTTACAAACCCGATTCCAAAAAAGTTGGGACACTTTACAAATTGTGAATAAAAAAGGAATGCAATAATTTATAAATCTCATAAACTTATATTTTATTCACAATAGAATATAGATAACATATCAAATGTTGAAAGTGAGACATTTTGAAATGTCATGCCAAATATTGGCTCATTTTGGATTTCATGAGAGCTACACATTCCAAAAAAGTTGGGACAGGTAGCAATAAGAGGCCGGAAAAGTTTAATGTACATATAAGGAACAGCTGGAGGACCAATTTGCAACTTATTAGGTCAATTGGCAACATGATTGGGTATAAAAAGAGCCTCTCAGAGTGGCAGTGTCTCTCAGAAGTCAAGATGGGCAGAGGATCACCAATTCCCCCAATGCTGCGGAGAAAAATAGTGGAGCAATATCAGAAAGGAGTTTCTCAGAGAAAAATTGCAAAGAGTTTGAAGTTATCATCATCTACAGTGCACAATATCATCCAAAGATTCAGAGAATCTGGAACAATCTCTGTGCGTAAGGGTCAAGGCCGGAAAACCATACTGGATGCCCGTGATCTTCGGGCCCTTAGACGGCACTGCATCACATACAGGAATGCTACTGTAATGGAAATCACAACATGGGCTCAGGAATACTTCCAGAAAACATTGTCGGTGAACACAATCCACCGTGCCATTCGCCGTTGCCGGCTAAAACTCTATAGGTCAAAAAAGAAGCCATATCTAAACATGATCCAGAAGCACAGGCGTTTTCTCTGGGCCAAGGCTCATTTAAAATGGACTGTGGCAAAGTGGAAAACTGTTCTGTGGTCAGACGAATCAAAATTTGAAGTTCTTTTTGGAAAACTGGGACGCCATGTCATCTGGACTAAAGAGGACAAGGACAACCCAAGTTGTCATCAGCGCTCAGTTCAGAAGCCTGCATCTCTGATGGTATGGGGTTGCATGAGTGCGTGTGGCATGGGCAGCTTACACATCTGGAAAGGCACCATCAATGCTGAAAGGTATATCCAAGTTCTTTTCCCTTAAAATGATACATTTTCTCAGTTTAAACATTTGATATGTCATCTATGTTGTATTCTGAATAAAATATTGAAATTTGAAACTTTCACATCATTGCATTCTGTTTTTATTCACAATTTGTACAGTGTCCCAACTTTTTTGGAATCGGGTTTGTAAAAAAAAAAAAAAACACACACGTGCATAAGTATTCACAGGCTTTGCTCAATACTTTGTTGAAGTCGAGTCTTTTTGAGTATGATGCTACAAGCTTGGCACACCTATTTTTGGGCAGTTTCTCCCATTCTTCTTTGCAGGACCTCTTAAGCTTTATCAGGTTAGATGGGGAGCGTCAGTGCACAGCCATTTTCAGATCTCTCCAGAGTTGTTTAATCGGGTTCAAGTCTGGGCTCTGGCTGGGCCACTCAAGGACATTCACAGAGTTGTCCCATAGTCACTCCTTTGTTATCTTGGCTGTGTGCTTAGGGTCGTTGTCCTGTTGGAAGATGAACCTTCGCCCCAGTCTGAGGTCCAGAGCGCTCTGGAGCAGGTTTTCATCAAGGATGTCTCTATACATTGCTGCATTCATCTTTCCCTCGATCCTGACTAGTCTCCCACTAAAAACACTTTCCTGCCGCTGAAAAACATCCCCACAGCATGATGCTGCCACCACCATGCTTCACTGTAAAAATGTTATTGGCCAGGTGATGAGCAGTGCCTGGTTTCCTCTAGACATGACGCTTGCCATTCAGGCCAAAGAGTTCAATCTTTGTTTCATCAGACCAGAGAATTTAGTTTCTCATGGTCTGAGAGTCCTTCAGGCGGGCTGTCATGTGACTTTTACTGAGGAGTGGTTTCTGTCTGGCCACTCTACCATACAGGCCTGATTGGTGGAGTGCTGCAGAGATGGTTGTTCTTCTGGAAGGTTCTCCTCTCTCCACAGAGAAACGCTGGAGCTCTGTCAGAGTGACCAAATTGTAGAAACATCTCAAGCATGATCAGTGGAAACAGGATGCACCTGAGCTCAATTTTGAGTGTCATGGCAAAGGCTGTGAATACTTATGTACATGTGATTTTTTTCATTTTTTATTTTTAATAAATTTGCAAAGATTTCAAACAAACTTCTTTCAAGTTGTCATTATGGGGTATTGTTTGTAAAATTTTGAGGAAAATAATGAATTTAATCCATTTTGGAATAAGGCTGTAACATAACAAAATGTGGAAAAAGAGAAGCGCTGTGAATACTTTCCGTATGCACAGTACATTAGAAAAATGTGAAAGGCTTTTCTCATGATGGATGGCAATGGTTGCTAAGGTAGGATTGGTCAGTAACATTTTTAAGGTGGGCTTAGCAAAGGTTCAATTCCATTGGGTGTCACTAATGGTGCAAACCACACTTAACCTTGAATTGCCATGTAAATTTCAGTTATAATGGTTATTTGTGAGAAATTCATGTCAAAATATGATCAAATTGAGCTTTTATTCATCGCATACAATCAAATAAATCCCAGTAAACTTAATCACTATTTAATCACTACTAGTTAATTATCTTGTTTTAAGATCTTCACATATTTGTACTGTAAAAACAAGACAAAAATACTGATTAAAAACATCTGTTATGGAGCTCAACATCTGGAAAGCATCAGCTTCTATTTTAAGCACCATATATGCATTAAAAACATCTGATAAATATCTTAAATTGAATGTCATTGTAACATTTCAACAGAGACCCTTTTGAGGTGATAATACCGTTATAATCAACAAAGCCGTCTAAACTGGGGCATCGATCGTTAATTAAAACAGAAACGCCCACGTCACAGACGTGGTGCTACATGCAAGACGGCAGGAGAAAAAAGCGCAGCACTCTAATCCTGTTGACGGTATTATAAAACATATAGAAATGTCAGGGCCTGTCGACATGGTTCAGTGCCCAGGTGTCTGGAAAAGTGATTCTTGTCCTGACTGAAATGATTTCTGCACAAGCTAAACACATTGTACTCGTGCTTTTCTTCAGAGGGATTTGGAAGTTTTAACTTTGTGGAAGGTGGCAGCGGCCGTCCCTGGTAGCCTGTCGAAATGTTGCCATGACTGATGGCATTTAATCCCAGTACAGCGAACACGTTCTTCTGCGTCTGGAGACAAACAGGTAAAGATCTGCTCGTCTCTGAGCTGCTTCAGGATTTGCAAGCGAAATCATTCTGCAAGTTCAAAGTGAAGTGTGCCATTTTTTTAGATGCCAAAAAAAAAACTAAAATACCATTTAAATGTGTAGAAACAACTACAAGTAAGCTATTTTTGAAACAACTACAAGTAAGCAATTTTTTTAAAAGCACTGTGGCGCCTTCAAAAACATTGCTTCAACATACCCAATCACATGAATTTAGGGCGGGGCTATCTGTTTATCCAACCAATGAGAGATGTTTGGGGAAACCTGTTTGGAAACAATCATTATTTTCGCAATTGGCACAGAAATACACACTTCATCTTGAAAGACTGAGAAATTCATGTCACAGATCTGCTAAAATGAGCTTCAAGCTGCGTTCTAGTAAGCAAATATATATCAAATGGTTGAAAAATGTAATCCGGAAAGCCTCACAATCTATTTTAAAAGTCATATTTGTGTACAACCATCAGCATCATAAAAATTATGGATTGCATTCTTAATCTTAAAGGGGACCTATTAAATTTCACTTTTACATGGTGTTTGAACATAAAGTGCCGTCAGAGTGTGTACACAACCACCCTATAATGGTAAAACTCCACCCACTCCTCTTAATCCCCATAAATCATAAGTGTCTCAGAACAAGGCGTTTGCAATTTCTATGCAATGTGACATCACATGTTTAGGCCCCGCCCACACCTGCTGACAGACTCCACCCTACTAGCTCAGCTCCGCCCCTCAGCGAGCTGTACTCAGTCCGCAATGTTTATCTCCTCTCCAGAGCCTTTAACAGCTGCATTGAAGAAAGAAATGTATTCTTATTAAAGCTACTAAAGTTATTTAATCAAAAGCAGTGCGTGATTTTCTCTTTGTCTTTTGTTGTTTGATTCATATTAACAGCATATTCAGCAGTAGGTGCTGTATATTACACTGCTTTCACTTTAATACACAGATCTAATATACACATGTGATTTCCTTCCCATGCTGTTTATGTTCAGACATAACCGACTGTTTATGTGAACTTTGTGTGGCATAACCATGTGTGTATTTGACCGTTTAAGCGCAATAAGACGTGAAAGAGAACTTAGTTTAATACTCACGGGACGTGCCGTCTGACATTCAGCTTTCTGTGCGCGTGCTTCGGATGTGTGCGCTCAGAAAACCATATCAGAAGTTTAGACTGATATGGCTTTAAAAATGCATGCAGATAATAAACTTTCATGATGATGAAGAACTGCAATGTCACGTGAGCATGACCGCGATAGAAATGATTGTCAAAAACTAAAACCTGTGTTTGGTTTGATTGAGTACCAGAGGCACGAGCTGTACAGGCTCTGCCCTCTTCTGGAAAGCAGGGCGGGGAGCAGCAGCTCATTTGCATTTAAAGATACATGCACGAAAACAGCATGTTTTCCTTCTACTCAAAAATGGGCATTTACAACATGTTATAATAAATGATCTGGCCGGTATTTTGAGCTGAAACTTCACAGACACATTCTGGGGACACCTGAGACTTATATTAGCCTACATCTTGTAAAAAGGGGCATAATAGGTCCCCTTTAAAATGTCAAACACTGGAAAAAAAAGTTGGTGAAAAAATTCTCACTCAAAAAATTAGTAAATTTCACAAACAATTACAAAGAAATGGCAAGTAACACAATGAATAAAACATGACATTTTGGAGTAGAAAAACTGAAATAGTATTTTCTTGTAAAATGTACTCCAAAAATTGGTTTTATACACTTTTTTACAGTGTAGAAAACTCCTAAATGTTGTTCTAACATCCAAAAGGGAACATTTAGCATTGTATTGTAGATGCAAACGTTTTTTAAATCGTCAAAATCAAAGTGCACATGACAAAATCAATTTTCAACATGGTACAGGTGTTATAAAAGGTGGTGTTGAAATTGTAAAGCAATCATAAACACAAACGACTTGAGGATTCAGTTAGATGTAATTCAGGAATCGGCTTGTTTAAGGCAGTATTACTGTTAAACATTGGTGAAAGTTTTGGGGCGGAGCTAAAGACTGAGGCTGCGTCCGAAAGCGCATACTCTAGTGAGTAGGTACTTATTTTGAACAAGTAAGTACTAAACGACCGCTTAAAAAGTACATTCTATATAGTATGAATATAATCCGGATGTACTACATTCGCCATGTTGTCATTGTCATGTGACCTACCAGCGTCAGTTACGCCGCTTCACTGCCATTTATAAATCCTCTCCCGTGGCCTAATGGGATAGTAAAGTGTCCATCATATACACACTTCAGAATCTCGCAGTAGTAGTAGGTCATCTGGGTACTTTTTGCCTCTTTTATGAGTATTGTGAATTCGGACATACTACTTTTGTCACATACAGTTTTTTTGGAAGTATGTGAGTGTTTGAAACTTTTTTGAAAGTTCATTTGATGCTGCTAGAAAAGAATCACACACTTCACCATTAAATGCTATACTATGGCCTTTCACCTGTCTTAAATGACTTTATATTTAAATGCATTTTTCCTCCTGAGATCTTCATTTTAGCACAAAGGTCATTATACCATCCGTTTGTAATTTCGGCAGCGGCGTCTAATAGCCAGCCATAATTAACTTCAACTACTTAATTCTCTGAATGAATCAGCATTTGATCATTATGCTCTTACAGAACACGTTCAATTCACAGATGCTTAATAATGACTCAGCTTTCTATCGTAATAACATTTATAATGCAAACACGGAACTTCCTCTCCACTCTCCCACGGTTTGGGTGCTTTAGGGTGAGTTGGCCCTGATACTTGCCAAAAAAAAAAATCCACCTGAGCAGATTTAAACGAGGAATGACAAAAAAATGATTTTTTATTTTGCTCTTTTGAAGTAAAAGTGATGGATGTACTATGTAGACATACTCTGACATTCAATACTGGAAAAGCAAGAAAAGGATGCTGTCTGGAGAAACTTCTTTAGTTTTATGCTCTGCACCTCTGAAATTTCTCACAAAGGAGCAAATAAGGAACACTGCATATCAAATCTGAGACAAGATGGTCCCATGACGGAAGAATTTTTAATTACAATATCATAATGCTCAAAATGCCGCCTGTAGGAATGGAAGCCCCGCCCTCCAGTGAAAAGAGCCAATTGTTTGTTTACACTAGAACACAAATTCAAATTAGCTCTACCAGCCTGGGGAAAAAAAACACTAATTTTGTACCCACATTCAAGTCTTTTTTTTTTTTTTTGTTAAAAGCAGAGGCTCTGTTCTTTATTTTAGATAGGGTTAGGGTTTCAGATATTCATACAACAAAATATTCTGGGGACCATGAACATTTTGTGAAAATTATCAAAAATGCTGGCAGTGGCCAGCAACTTTTTTTTTTTTAAATGCTGGCGGGGAAAGAGTTAAAATGCGCAATTTACTTTTAATTTTAAATCAGTCAGTGACAAAACATCCATTGCTAAAAACTTGCGGATGAAAAACCCTACAAAAGTGTGCATCCTTTACTGCTACCAAAAGTGTCAGTAGTCTGAACAGAACAAAAAATTTGAAAAGTTTAAATTTTTTTGTTTTTTTTCATTTTAAATGTTTTTTTTTGTTTGTTTTTTTTTTATGTAATTTTGACAAACAGGTACCAAGATGGCCATCGAGTGAACTGACTTGCCTTACAATGATGTATTAATTTTTGACATTTTCTAAAATAAAAATAAAAATAGTAATCAGTTCCAATTAGCACATTTTACTACAATACAAAACATGCCCATTTTCTTTTAAATCAGTGTAAAAATGTTCACAGAATCCATTATTGACATGCACGCCCAGACCAAATCTGCAATTTTTTCACATTTCCTGTATTGATTTGTTTAGGAAAATCTGTGGAATTCCGTGCAATGGATTTAAACATGGAAAAATAAGTTTCAACAAGCAAAAGTGTTGTCTTAGCTCGGCTTAAAGGTGCATTCACACCATCAGCGACACGATCCCATTCATTTCAATGGAGAGCGGGCGATTTCCAGTCGACAAGAGAGCAACTGATTTGTTGTCTACAACAGAGTATCATCCATGAATGTCATTCACAAATGTTACTAGGCAACCAGTAGTGGGAACGCCCACTAGCGACCTCACCGCCAGCCACTGGCGACATGCAGCGACAAAGTTGCTGGTAGTGTGAATGCACCTTAACTCGGCTTTATCCAAAATATTTCACAAGGCAACATGGGAATTGCAGAAATTCTTGCGTTTCAATTCTTCCAGGTCCCGATTCTGTGTGCGCCTACATATAAGCGACAAAAACAAACATGTTTTCCTGAGAAACCCTGTCTGTGCATGTGTCATGGTGTAGTGTGAAACAGACCCAACATGTACTGAGGATGACAGGAGAGACAGAGATGCCAGACCAGGTTGAGTTGTTTTCATACAGATGCTTGCCATTCCTACCAGCTCACATCCCCGCGTTCCTCACGGCAGAAATTCATTGCAAATGCAACAAGAGCGAAAACAAACCTGGATTCAGGCAGACTTTCACCCTCACCTCTCATTAGAGAGGCAATATTGTTGGAAACGAGAGAGGCGTGTTTGCTGCATTAATATGAGAAGAAATAATCTGATTTATTGGCCCACAGCTACAAATTATCACCAGCCAGGAACGCAACACAAATCACTAATTCAGGAAGGAGTAGGACACGTACGCTGACAAAAACTGGTCTAATTGATATTCTGAACTGACTTTGTTAATTAAAGCGCTGATTATCGTGCCAAATGGGTCATGACAACTGGAGGCGATGGCTTGTCCTTTACAGCAATTGTTAAATTTGTAACAATTTGTCTCTGTTCCCAAGAGTCCTTATCGGAGGTGACGTGACGTGACGAGTAAAGGAAATACTTTGCTCTCAAACCACAACAAATGATCCACCTCAAAGAATTCCCTCAAAATCTCCTAAAACCTTTAAATGTACTATAAACCGACCCCACGTTCAGATATGCCAACCTCCCCACTGTGAAGTATGCTAAAAGCAGCACATCAATTGGCATTAGTAGAACAAACTAAGTGGATAAATACTCTGAAATGTGTATTCAACGGACACTTTACTACAGGGTCCCGAAATCAAAGGTTTTCCCGCGTGACTGGGCTTTTAAACTGTTGCCGCGGGTAGATTTTTCCTCCACGGGTTAAAGGTTTGACATACTGCATAAATTATATTTGACTGAAATGCTTATATTGAAATATTTTATGTTCTACCACTGATAAAATTATGGAAGCTTGTTTCAGCCACAGAATAAAAAAATAAAAAGATAATTGTGACTTTTTATCTCGCAATTCTGACTTTTTTCTCAGAATTGCGTAATTTTTTTCTCAGAATTGAAAGACATAAACTGCAAGAAAAGTTTATAGTTTATATTTCCGACTTTATATCTCGCAACTTTATATCTCGCAATTCCGACTTCATATCTCGCAATTCCAACTTTCTCATTATAAAAGTTTATAAAGTTTATGAATTTTTTGTTTATAAAAGTCAGAATTGTGAAATAAAAAGGTCGCAATTATCTTTAAAAATTATTTCATTGCGGAAACAAGCTTCCATATAAAACTGTGCTAGATGTTAAGTTTTGTGTTCACTATGATATAGTGGTTTTCATTTTGCATAACAGTGACTGTAAAATATGTATTTTAGTTATGGGAATGGCAAATTTTGAGTTTTGATATTTGGAATATGGTCATTGGGCTGCTTTTGGGCTATTTTTGTTATGTAGACCTGGCAACCCTGCTTTACTATCCCATGAGGCCACGTAAGAGGAATCGTCATTCGAGAACAGCAATGAACATTGCCAATGTTGACATTGCCAGCATGGCGGATCTAGTATGTTTAAACTGTATTCATACTGCACATCTGTATACTTAAAGAAACGTCATTATTAACAGTAGAAAAGACTAGAAAAGTACTAATGCAGTACATACTCTGACAGTATGAGAATTCAGGCACAGCTCATTTATAAGCTTATTTTAAAACATTTTATTTAGTATTTAGAATCTAAAACATTTTATTTTGCATTTTTACCCAGATAAAAATTGAAACATCTTTAAACAACTAAACTTAGTTAAATTCAAGGTCGAATCACAAGTCTGATCGCTAAAATCCAAACCATTTCAAACGTATGCAAACAGAAACAAAGATATGAAATTTAGATATGGATACTGACCTCATGATAAACAATCAATGATGAAACATCTATTGCTCATGAAAAACAAAGATTGAATCATAACGACCAATGTGAATGTGACAAAAAAAAAAATTAAATAAAAGGAAAATTTGAGAAAAATAAAGGTTAACAAAAGATAAGAAAAAATTAGATTTTATGAAAAATGAAATTGATTATTTTCTAACTTAAAAAAATGATAGTAGTAATAAATAGTGCTGTCAAATCGATTAATCATGATTAATCGATTTGACAGCACTATTTATTACTATTTCATTATTTTTTTGCTGTGTATAATTATTATGTATATATAAATACACACACATTCATGAATATATTTAAGAAAAATGTGTTATATTTATATACAAAATATTTATATTTACATATAGTATAAATTTTATATATATATATATATATACACACACACACATACATACATATATATATACACATACATACATATATATATATATATATATACACACACACACACACACAGTATATACATGCAAATATTTCTTAAATATTTACATGAATGTGTGTATTTATATATACATAATAATTATACACAGCACACACATATATTATGTAAACATGAACTTTTATTTTGGATGTGATTAATCGCGATTAATCGATTTGACAGCACTAATAATAAATAATAATTTCAAAAATTGCATACAAAGACTTAAATGCAGCATGATTTGAAGTTTCATTCATGTCTGTAGCACAAACAGCCTATTAAATATTAAAGTTTGTGATTCTTGTCATAGCAGCACAACTAATAAAAAAGGAGAAAGGTTTCCAAAAGTTTCCTCGTTTTTGAGTAAACTAAAGCAGAGATGGGCATCGTCAGTATGAGGTCTCTAATGGAGTCAGCAGGCTGGTGATGTACAGAGTGTGCGAGAGAGTTAGTATTGGCTGGAGCGTCTACAGTTCAGCCTCAAGCCTCCCTTTATTGGCCTCTAAGAGAGAGAAAGAGAAAGAGGCTTCTGCTAGAGATAAGATAGAGTGTACTGTTCAGGTGGAGAACGCCGCTTGTTTTCAAGACTGAATGACACAAAGGACATTCAGAGAGCTGGACGTAAATAAAAAAACACCCAGCTTTTGATAAAGCCGCTGGACAGGTGTGGATGCAGATGAGAAGAGAGCGGCGGTTTGATATGAAGCGGGGCTATCCGTGCCCTTGTCCTGTGACCGTGACTCCAAGCGGACATCACTGGAGGAAACAACTCTCCGCTCGGTGCTGGAAAGAGATGAGACGGTCGCCGTCAGCAGGGGTCCGGACCCCCCCCCAGCTCTACTAATCACAACGGTTAGATTGGCGCCACCACACGTCCCATACCTGGTAACGAGATCGCTTCCTTTGATACGCCAGCGCGCCTACGGGGAACGTGAGGCGGACACAAAAACACGCTCTAATGCGCTTGCGCACGTGTTCGGCTCAAGGACGTCTGCCTTGTTGACGCGAGGGCTGCGGAGACGCAGGTGAGATTGGATCGAGACTGAATTATTGATCAGCTAACAGATTTAGCAATGAGGAATTCATGGATCCGTCTGCTACACGCTCCCCCCTCAGGCTCAGGAACAAAAAGCCCTGGATGAGGAAGAGGAGAAGAAAGAATTCACAGGATTTATAAAAGCAAAAAGAAATGTAGGGATTGTGAACATGTGAGCTAATACTCAGGTAAACAAAATCGATCGGCGTTGTTGTGAATGAAAACAGCAGGCCGATGTTTGGTTCGAGCTTTCAGTAAGAGCTCTTGTCGGTCGAAATCGAATCCTCAGGTCTTAAAACCTATCAGCGAGAGAAAGGTCTTGCTGCTGGGCTCGACAGGGGGGCTAGCCACACCATTAGCCTCTCCACCGCAATTACATCTGGAGTCGCGGCGTTATTTTTAGTTAGTCACTTAAAGCATGTGCTTATAGAAGCCATTTAACCCAGCAGGAGTTTTGACCCTGAAAAAGACGGGACTTTGCTGCACAAATCAAAAGTGCTTCATGGAGCATCTGTTTGTCTGCAGCTTCACACAGGAATGCCTGAACCAGTCTTCTTGCTAAGCTCTGGTCACTCTCTCAGTCACTGACTGCATGTCATACAGCGCCAGCGTTTTGTTTAATGAGCTTACAGGGAGATTTCTAATGAGATCTGGTGTCATTGAGGAAAGCGGCCAGCACAGACCCAATTTGGAGCTTGAATTTGCGCCACAAATCCAGCTGCTTCCCTGTTCGGATGCTTTAAATTGGGGTGAAGTTTGTTAAAAGTGCCTACGGGAAAGAAAAAAATGCTAATGAGATCACTGCGATACGTCAAACGTTTCTCTGAGGTTCAATAGAGAGCCAATGGAGACTTCTATACTGAGAAAAAGATACGAGTAATCTCATGTGATTTCTTCAGAAGTGATCTGATGCAAATGTCAGATCTCAATATGAACTCAAATAATTCTCAATCCAATACCAAATGATCTCAAACTTTTCCAAGATGCAAACATCAGAGATCTCAATATGAACTCAAATTATCAAATCCAATACCAAATGACCTCAATCAATATGACCTCAAATAATTCTAAAATTGAATACCAAATGAACTCAAACTTTTCAAGAAGCAAACGTCAGATCTCAATATGAACTCAAATTCTTCTCATCGAATCAATACCAAATGACCTCAAATAATTCTCAATCCAACTTCTCACTTTTCCAAGAGACAAACATCAGTTATTATTTCAATATGAACTTGGTAATTGATTTAATAATTCATTAAATCAATTACCAAATAATCTGAGCTGCTATTCACATTCATTTTATAGCTCTAAACTCTTACTGCATGCCATTAATAATCTCAGTGTCTGTTTTTGAGGAGAAACATCTGAGACAGACCTGATATTTCAACGAGACATGACCGAGAACTTCATAAGAACTCCTCAGGGTAGGATGAATACTCATAACACATATATTTCAAATCCACAGAAGCACTTCACACACATTTCAAACCATAAAAAGGTGTATTTTGTCTTGTCAAATAACCTTGTTTCCAAGAGCAGCGGTGAAGAACTTCTTAACTCTGAAAAACCCATAATCACCTCAGATTCAAATTTCTCACACTAAAGCCCTGAGCAGGTCTGAGAGGAGACTGTGAAACACAATATATTGTGGATTAGGGTGAAGTATCATCCACCCCCAGACCAATAAAAGCATCTCCTCAGGAAAACCGAAGAACTTACGGTGAAGCTTCTGACTTATGTTTTAAGTTTTTACTTTTTACTTCCTATACTTTACATAGGAAGGTCACAGATTCGCTAACAAAATGCTGACCTGGTTCTGCACACTTCTGTAATGGTCACATTCTGAATGTCATTTTAGTGTTACATGCTGAAGAGCAGACCATTTTTATTACTACTACAAATAAACAACATCCGTCACTAAACACAGCAGAAGGACTGACTTAACGACAGTTGGAAGAGTAGCCAATACGCCCAAAAACCACCTCTACAAAAAGGAGAAAGGGAAGTTAGCTGCTCCCTAAATATCCAAACAGATGCAATCATTCAACACAATATGATCAGCATCAGAGTCTACAAATAGTTTCAAAATCCTGGTAGGCCTTAACATGACAAGTCTGATTTAGCCGATTAGCAGACAAACAAGCTAATCTTGTGCAGACGAGCCTGTCCACATTTCCTGAGAGAGCATCTGGAAAAGCAAAACGCTTATTTCCCATTTAGCCATTGCGTTAGCTTAGCGCCAACAGCGTATGATACTGGATTTTAGGAGACAAGAGCTCAGTTGTAATTCTCCCCAAACCCACCACAGCCCTTCTAAAGCTAATCATGATAATTAAAGGTCTAAACAGCAACAGACTGAAACGATGCTGACCTCAAACACATGCTAACACCTTAACTACAAAGTAGGAAATTGTTTGTGCGCAGGTTTGAGAAGTGTGTTTATTCCTTGGTTTGCGTGTAAAACCATTTGGTGTCACATCAAATGCAGGGTGGCGTGTTTTTTGCGTCTGTGAGCTGTTGCTATCGTGTGTTTAGACATGTTTATGGGGTCTGCGGCACAGACTGTGATGTAATTTGCTTAAAGGCAACCATTTGTTTGAGTTTAAAGTCAGGAAACTAGTCCACAGAGACTGGAGCTTTGCTAAACGCTAAATCTGAATTCTGGGATACCACCTAAAGGCAAAGAATTCTATAGCATTAGCAAAGACCTAGAATGTGAAATACACAAGAGCAAAGAATAAATCTCATAACATCAAAATAAGATGAGCTGTAGTTGTGCATTTAACATACCCTTACACTTACAAAACAGTACCGTAACCATGGTATTACCATGTTTTTTGGGCATGTACAAAGCATAGCATTTTGACTTACTCAGCATGTATAATTCAATAGACTATTTCCCTTTTTAAAAGTACTATAATCTTACCATGTTTTTGGGACATGTACAATGGTAAAATCATGGTAGACTGTGAGATGGTAATACTATGGTGCATTTAAATATACCACAGTACTGAAATTCATGTACAATGGTATTTACCAATAGGTACCATGGTGCTACCATGGTTTTTTAGACATGTACCAAGGTAATGTTGTACCAACCATCACAAAATACTGTGGCAGTATCAGATGGTAATCCTGTGGTACTTTAAATTATACCAAGGTACTGAAATTCATGTACAATGGCATTTACCTAATGGTACTACAGTTGTTTTTTGGAGTTTACATGGTACTACCACAGTATTTTGGACATGTAGCAAGGTAATACCGTAGCATTTTTACATACTTAGCATGTATAATTCAATACACTTTTGTACTTTTTTAAAAGTACCATAGTTTTACCATGTTTTTTGGGGATTGGTGCCTTGCTATTACCACACCACCATATTCTTTTTACATATACCATGGTAAAACCATGTTTTGGACATGTATACCAAGGTAAGGTAGTACTAACCCTCACAAAAAGTCCAATTTTTTTGTGGTAATTCTGTGGTACTTTGAAATACACCACGGTACTGAAATTCCTATACAATGACATTTACCAAAAGATACCATGGTACTAACATGTTTTTTGGACATACATGTACCATGGTAAAACCAAGTTTTTGGATATTTATCAAGGTAATGTTGTACCAACCCTCACAAAAAAGTACTGTGGTTGTATCAGATGGTAATACTATAGTACTTTGAAATATACTACGGTACTGAAATTCATATACAATGGCATTTACCAAAAGGTACCATGGTACTACCATGTTTTTTTAGACATGTACCATGGTAAAACCATGTTTTTGGACACATATTAATTTAATGTTGTACCAACCCTCACAAAAAAGTACAAACCCGATTCCAAAAAAGTTCGGACACTGTACAAATTGTGAATAAAAACAGAATTCAATGATGTGGAAGTTTCAAATTTCAATATTTTATTCAGAATACAACATAGATGACATATCAAATGTTTAAACTGAGAAAATGTATCATTTTAAGGGAAAAATAAGTTGATTTTAAATTTCATGGCATCAACACATCTCAAAAAAGTTGGGACAAGGCCATGTTTACCACTGTGTGGCATCCCCTCTTCTTTTTATAACAGTCTGCAAACGTCTGGGGACTGAGGAGACAAGTTGCTCAAGTTTAGGAATAGGAATGTTGTCCCATTCTTGTCTAATACAGGCTTCTAGTTGCTCAACTGTCTTAGGTCTTCTTTGTCGCATCTTCCTCTTTATGATGCGCCAAATGTTTTCTATGGGTGAAAGATCTGGACTGCAGGCTGGCCATTTCAGTACCCGGATCCTTCTTCTACGCAGCCATGATGTTGTAATTGATGCAGTATGTGGTCTGGCATTGTCATGTTGGAAAATGCAAGGTCTTCCCTGAAAGAGACGACGTCTGGATGGGAGCATATGCTGTTCTAGAACTTGGATATACCTTTCAGCACTGATGGTGCCTTTCCAGATGTGTAAGCTGCCCATGCCACACGCACTCATGCAACCCCATACCATCAGAGATGCAGGCTTCTGAACTGAGCGCTGATAACAACTTGGGTTGTCCTTGTCCTCTTTAGTCCGGATGACATGGCGTCCCAGTTTTCCAAAAAGAACTTCAAATTTTGATTCGTCTGACCACAGAACAGTTTTCCACTTTGCCACAGTCCATTTTAAATGAGCCTTGGCCCAGAGAAAACGCCTGCGCTTCTGGATCATGTTTAGATATGGCTTCTTTTTTGACCTATAGAGTTTTAGCCGGCAACGGCGAATGGCACGGTGGATTGTGTTCACCGACAATGTTTTCTGGAAGTATTCCTGAGCCCATGTTGTGATTTCCATTACAGTAGCATTCCTGTATGTGATGCAGTGTCGTCTAAGGGCCCGAAGATCACGGGCATCCAGTATGGTTTTCTGGCCTTGACCCTTACGCACAGAGATTGTTCCAGATTCTCTGAATCTTTGGATGATATTATGCACTGTAGATGATGATAACTTCAAACTCTTTGCAATTTTTCTCTGAGAAACTCCTTTCTGATATTGCTCCACTATTTTTCGCCGCAGCATTGGGGGAGTTGGTGATCCTCTGCCCATCTTGACTTCTGAGAGACACTGCCACTCTGAGAGGCTCTTTTTATACCCAATCATGTTGCCAATTGACCTAATAAGTTGCAAATTGGTCCTCCAGCTGTTCCTTATATGTACATTTAACTTTTCCGGCCTCTTATTGCTACCTGTCCCAACTTTTTTGGAATGTGTAGCTCTCATGAAATCCAAAACGAGCCGATATTTGGCATGACATTTCAAAATGTCTCACTTTCAACATTTGATATGTTATCTATATTCTATTGTGAATAAAATATAAAAGTTTATGAGATTTGTAAATTATTGCATTCCTTTTTTATTCACAATTTGTACAGTGTCCCAACTTTTTTGGAATCGGGTTTGTACTGTGGTGGTATCAGATGGTAATACTATAGTACTTTGAAATATACTATGGTACCAAAATTCATATACAATGGCATTTACCAATAGGTACCATGGTACAACCATGGTTTTTTGGGCATGTACCATGGTAAAGCCATGTTTTTGGACATATACCAAGGTAATGTTGTACCAACCGTCACAATATACTGTGGCAGTATCAGATGGTAATACTGTGGTATTTTAAATTATACCATGGTACTGAAATTCATATACAATGGCATTCACCTAAAGGTACTACAGTGAGTTTATGGACATGTACCAGGGTCCTTCTAAGAATATCATGGGTACTTGTTCAAAATACTATGGTAGTACCATGGTACATATCCAAAAACATGGTAATACTATGTCCAAAACCCATGGTACTTTTTTGTGCCCATCCCTTATTTAAAGTACCATTACTTAGAGTACCATGTAAATACTATGCTACATGAATCAGTACCATGGTAAATCTTAAAGTATTACCATGTGATACCATCACTACTGCTACAGCACTTTTTGGTAAACAGGTGTAAACAGGAAAGACATGAGAAATGTGCGTTTATATAAAGAGCTGAGGGTCAGTGTGGAGTCTCGACCCAGATGAGTCAGATGTAGTTTGGTGCGTGTCCGATCGGATCAGGCTACACACACCCGGACGGCTGGAGACATACTGAAGACACACAGCTGTAACGACACCATCAGCCAGCCATGGATCTGAGGACGGATCCTGAGCCCGAGGCACCGCGGCAGCCGGATAAGGGAGGGGGAGAAAAATACAAACAGAGAGCATGACAAAAGACTGAAAAAGAGAAGGGAAGCAAAACCATGGGGATGTGAGGAACAAGAAAATTACGCAAAGAATATGAATAAAGCACAAAAGGGCCAGAAGGAGCTGTTTTTGACTCATGCTTCTCTTTCATTTAAAGCTGAAGTGTGTAATTTATTTGGATGTTAAAAGGCTTTCTTCTGTCCCAGTTTAATGTGTTAAGAGACTATAAGCAAGACAAAAAGTTTATTGGTTTGAGCATCCCGAACAGACCAAAACAGCAACATTGGCTCGACCAATGGCATGACTTGGAGGTGGGGTTATCGAATTGGCTGACCAATGGCAGACAGGCGCATGTTTAGGTGTTAATTTCTCAAACCTATGTTGATGCTACAATTAGGCTCTGTCCCAAACTGAACCCTAAGCCCTCACAATCTTCCTCCAAGACCACACTTTTTATTTACGTGTGACTGACAAATATGCAGTTCAACACAAATTTTAAATTTAGGCCTAAATATTTTGAGTGTGTGTACTAAACAATGAGAAAAGAACATGCAGGAAGGAAAGGAGTCATTCAGACGGGCAGTTACAGAGGTCAGGAAGCAAAACAAAAAACACGAAAATCAAAGGCCTCGTCATCTCGGAGCGGCCACCTCTCTGTCAGTCTGGTTTCATGCACATAGCTGGAATTCCTGGCTCTGAATCAGCTCTGGAATGTTTCCGCAGAGAGTCCCAGAGCAGCACAAGTCTTCCCCTCCACCTCCGCGGGCCCACGGCCTGCTGCTAAACGCGTCAGGGTCACCTCCAAACACACGTCTGGGTCCCGGCATGTTCTATAGTACAGACGCATCTCCCCACCTAACGCATTACTGATATGAGTGGTATCGGTTATAAAAGGTCATGACCTCATAAAATAGAGAGATTAGGGGTCTCATTACAGAACAATGGTTTCAATTACAGATGGATCGCAGCTCTATGATGTAACTCTTAATGCAAAAAAAAGCAATTAACCTTATTATCTGTTGATGTAAAAGCCATGAATGCAACATGTGAAGCATCACAACATAAATATCTTGAAATATACATACATACACTATATATACACATATGTGTGTGTGTGTGTGTGTGTGTATATGTGTGTATATATATATATATATTTTTTTTTTTTTAAACACGTGCATGTATATATTTAAGAAAAATGTGTTATATTTATATATAAAATATTTACATTTTTATATAATATAAATTATATAAATATACAGTATATACATGCAAATATTTCAATTCAAATATATACATGTATGTGTATTCAAATATACATAATTATACACCGTACACACATATTGCAAATAAACTTTTATTTTTGATGCGATTAATATGTGTGTGTGTGTGCGCGTACGTATCTATATTTTATAAATTATCCATCTATAAATTATGAGGATAGATAGATAGATATTGTATTGTATTGTGTTGTATTATATTATATGAGATGTATTTTAGTTGCTTTGACAACAGCTACAACATTTCTAATATTTTTTAATAATTCAATATTCACCCAGAGCTTGTGGTGAGTTTGGGAAGTCACACTTCTGCTGTTGCTTGTGCATTTACAAAAATGCAATTTTCTTATTCAGTCTATGTCTTGTTAATAATTTAGCAGTGGGCCTATGCAGTTCATAATAATATAACTAACATATATTATAAAAGGGCATTTAGGGACATTCATGCTGGTCTGAGCTGGTCTCTTCAGCAGGGAAGGAAAAACAACAGCATTCCCATGATACCCCACCACCCTTTTAAGACATGCTGAAAATACTGTGTGAACCAGTTCTGCTTTTCTTCGAGTGTCTTTCACACTTGAGTCCAAGGAAAGCCACCGTAAAGCCTCAGATTAATGTCGAAAATAAAATATTGCAACCACCTCCTCCTTTGGCAACTGCCTCAACTCCTCACAGACTTCTTGCCAGGTTGCCCCTCCTTCTTTCTGTCTTTTTCGCTCAGGTTGGTGTGACCTTGGTTTCCAGCTGTTTGGCAAATGTCTGACCCCTCACTCATGCGTTTTGGCTCCGTCGGGACTCGTCTATTCCTTAATTAACAGCCTGGAGAGTTACCCGCTCCTCAACGTGCAGAGAAACCCCACAAACATTACCCACATGGAACCCCACATTATGAGAACTGTAGTGTCAGTAATTAAAACCAATCTCCATGTTAAGCAACAGCTCTGTTTGAAGACTGAACAAGACATTACTCGGATCTGTAGAAATGAATTACACCCTTCAGTGCCCAAGTGAACTCCTCACTGGAATGGCAATGAAAAAAAATGAAAAAAATGAAACAAAGGTGAAGTGAATGGGGATGTCACGCACATCAGGGGGATCTATCATTTTGCACTTATCCATTTGACTGAGGCGGGTTCAACCGTAAAATCTCTCTGTGTGCAAAAGATAAATAAAGCATGCATCAGTTCACCTGAGCTTATGAAATAATACCCCAACCCGCCGTTACTTAAACTGTGCTGGAAACATTTTGGCAGCCTTAATATACCATCAAAAAGTCAGACAAGTATGAGTTTTCATCTGATAATAGGCAGGCCCAGACACAATCTGTAGACAAATTTTGGTGCTGTTTTCATTTTGAGGCCAAATTATGCATTAGGAATGCACTGATATGAACATTTTGGGAGGTAATAATTTTCATGTTATAACTGATAAATGTCCCATATTATAAATCTAACTACTTTGGTAAATAAATAAATAAATAAATAAATCTTTCGTATGCTACATGTGACTTTAGGCATCACAAAATAAATATTCCTTATGAAATGTGCAATAGATATATCAACAGATACATACATACAAATAAATAAATAAATAAATAACTTATGTTACTTGTGAATTTAGGCATCATAATAAATGTTACTTTTGAAATCTGCTATAGAAATATTTTTTGATGGCTGATAAAGAAAAAAAAAGTAAAATTATTAATACATTAATAACATTAATAATTAAAATTAGAATAATTAATGATGTAAAAAATTCATGAAGCATAATTTTTTTTAAATCTGCTATAGACATTGTTTGAATTGATAACTGATAAATTAAAAAAAAACAGTAAAATTACTAATACATTTTAATAGCATTAATAATTAAAATTAGGATAATAAATAATGTAATACATGAAGTTAAACAAGCATTTTAAAAAACCTGCTATAGAAATATTGTTTGATACCTGATAAAGTAAAAAAAAAAAAAAAAATGCATTATTAATAATTTTACTGTTTTTTTTACTTTATCAGATATCAAACAATATTTCTATAGCAGATTTTTTTAAATGCATGTTTAACTTCGTGTTTTTTTTTACATTATTATTCTAATTTTAATCATTAATGTTATTAAAATGCATTATTAATAATTTACTAATAACATTAATAATTTAAATTAGAATAATTTAAAACATGTACAAACTATGTAAAAAACACATGCTTAAACATGTATTTTAATTTATAACTGATAAATTAAAAAAAAAATAGTAAAATTATTAATACATTCATAATTAAAATAAATTATAATATTAATAATGTAAAAAAATACACGTAAGAAGACATTTTTAATATTTAAAAAACGTAAAATTAATAATAATAATAAACAAAAAAAGAATGTAAAAATATTAATAATTAAAACGTATTAAAAAGACATTTTCAATTTAAAAAAGCCATAAGAAATCGATAACCGATATGACAATGAATTTAAATGTGTATTTAAAACATTAGTTTAAAATAATAACATCAACAATAAAACACATTAAATAAAAACCCATTCTCAGTCAATAACTGATGTGTTGCATCTGTTCAATGAATTTAAACATGGTAAAATGTATTAAACAAAGAGGTAATACTTTATTTTAGGGTTCAATTCTCACTATTAGTTGCTTATTAGCATGCATATTACTAGGATATTGGCTGTTTATTAGTACTTATAAAGCACATATTAATGCCTTATTCTGCATGACCATATTCTATATTCCTTAATCCTTCCCAATACCTAAACTTAAACGCTACAAAAACTACCTTACTAACTAAGCAGTAAATTGAGTTTATTGAGGCAAAAGTCACAGTTAATAGTGCATGTGTTCCCCATACTAAAGTGTTACCAACAAAACTGAGCACTGCACTCTTATTGACAGCTGAAAGCATTATCAAATTAGCCAAAATATCTAATATATGACCACCCATGGTGCGAAAAATATCTCGATCTTTGTGGATGACGGGTGTCAGAGTCTGCACACTTCTGCGGGGGCCGTTAATAGGCAAAAAAAAGCTCATTTATGTTTTATATTCTTGAATTACGCCACTCAACCCAAGTTTCCAACACAGAAAGAAACAGCTCGTGCCTGAAAACTCTCTGTCTAATCTAACAAAAGGGCATGTTTGGAATCGGTAGCGCTCAAGTGGAAGCCGACTGGATTTTCCACTATAATAGTCAAGGACCTGGCAGTTTCCCAGAATGAGGCAAGTCTTAGACTAATTAAGGCTGTCAATGGAGGCTCTCCTTTTATTCTCAGACTGGGTTTAATCCCCGCTTGCCCCATTTGCTCCAAAGGGAGCGCCCGCCTGGGCTCAGTCCAACTCTCTATCCGTACAGTACAGCGTTTCTGTAGGTTTGACACGAATGCCATCGCTCTGTCTTGAGGGGGAGAGCGCTGGCTTTCTCACACGCCGCTGTAACGTTACGCTATAGTCTCGGCCTGCGCTGATAGCGTGTTATGCTTGTAACGAGACTCTTTAAAGCAAAAGCCGAAGATCTTGTTCTCCTGCGGGCGAAGGTTTTGTGTGCATGTGCAAAAGTCCCTCCCACACATTCCAGTGTCTTATTTTCCCTAGAACACTGACTATTTTTTTCACTCAGAATCCATCTGCGTGACCAGAACGAAGCTGAGGAAATGGTTTTGTGCCCATCAGCAGATGGTATGAAGAGAGAGGGAAAAAGATGAAGTGAAAGAACAAGAGTGGGGAAAAGGTGCAACTTCCTTAGTTTCGTCAGTGTACAGCGGTTTATATATATATATATATATATATATATATATATATATATATATATATATATATATATATATATATATATATATATATATATATATATATATATGACACTCAAGCGATGCTGCATAAAGACCCCTGGGCAGCACAGATCTGCGGCCAGCTGTTGATTAGCAAGCGTGAGAATGAATGCGATCTCACCTTATGCCCATCATTTCCCATGATGCTGTTGTAATCTGATGTAACTCGGCCCTTAGGGGGTTTAGGGGCCTTAAAACTACTCTCTTGACTTCGCACATCGTCAGGATGCCATAATAACCAGATTAAACCGTAGATGAGACCTTATAGGACTGACACACAAGCCTAAAGACAAAATTAAAAATTAATTATACAATTATGGCCAATAGCGATAAGCCAATAACTATTTTCATGTTATAAATCCATTCTACTATTCAAAAAAAGAACACATAAATACTTGTTTTACACATAAAAAATATTTTTGAAATCTGCTTTAGAAATAATGGCTGATGCCAAATATAATTTTTTTTTTTTTTTTTTTTTGGCAAAATAATAAAAAATAAAAAAAAATAAAAAGTTTTAAAAAAGCCACGTGAATTCGGACATCAGAAAAATACTGCATAAGAAATTCGCTATAAAAAATATTGGCTGAAAAAAGTACATTAAATTAAAAATAAACAGGTTTTCATTCAAATTTGATATTGTTTTGTCTAAATAGCAAAGCACTGTAACTAAATTGTTTTAAATGCCTTAAAGTGAATTTAAGCATCACACCGTTATATGAAAATTGAATATTCATTTTGAGATTTGCTATATTAACAGTTGTTACATTTAAACATTAAATATAAGTAAGCATTAGAAAATGGCAAATTTAATAAACATAAAAATTGAGATCATAATCATGCACAATTAAATATATAATATCTAACAACACTGAAATATCACCAAATAACCGATATGATACCGATACAGTGGGGAGAACAAGTATTTGATACACTGCCGATTTTGCAGGTTTTCCTACTTACAAAGCATGTAGAAGTCTGTAATTTTTATCATAGGTACTCTTCAACTGTGAGAGACGGAATCTAAAATCAAAAATCCAGAAAAATCACATTGTATGATTTTTAAATAATTAATTTGCATTTTATTGCATGACATAAGTATTTGATCACCTACCAACCAGTAAGAATTCCGGCTCTCACAGACCTGTTAGTTTTTCTTTAAGAAGCCCTCCTGTTCTCCACTCATTACCTGTATTAACTGCACCTGTTTGAACTCGTTACCTGTATAAAAGACACCTGTCCACACACTCAATCAAACAGACTCCAACCTCTCCACAATGGCCAAGACCAGAGAGCTGTGTAAGGACATCAGGGATAAAATTGTAGACCTGCACAAGGCTGGGATGGGCTACAGGACAATAGGCAAGCAGCTTGGTGAGAAGGCAACAACTGTTGGCGCAATTATTAGAAAATGGAAGAAGTTCAAGATGACGGTCAATCTCCCTCAGTCTGGGGCACCATGCAAGATCTCACCTTGTGGGGCATCAATGATCATGAGGAAGGTGAGGGATCAGCCCAGAACTACACGGCAGGACCTGGTCAATGACCTGAAGAGAGCCGGGACCACAGTCTCAAAGAAAACCATTAGTAACACACTACGCCGTCATGGATTAAATCCTGCAGCGCACGCAAGGTCCCCCTGCTCAAGCCAGTGTATGTCCATGCCCGTCTGAAGTTTGCCAATGACCATCTGGATGATCCAGAGGAGGAATGGGAGAAGGTCATGTGGTCTGATGAGACAAAAATAGAGCTTTTTGGTCTAAACTCCACTCGCCGTGTTTGGAGGAAGAAGAAGGATGAGTACAACGCCAAGAACACCATCCCAACCGTGAAGCATGGAGGTGGAAACATCATTCTTTGGGATGCTTTTCTGCAAAGGGGACAGGATGACTGCACCGTATTGAGGGGAGGATGGATGGGGCCATGTATAGTGAGATCTTGGCCAACAACCTCCTTCCCTCAGTAAGAGCATTGAAGATGGGTCGTGGCTGGGTCTTCCAGCATGACAACGACCCGAAACACACAGCCAGGGCAACTAAGGAGTGGCTCCGTAAGAAGCATTTCAAGGTCCTGGAGTGGCCTGGCCAGTCTCCAGACCTGAACCCAATAGAAAATCTTTGGAGGGAGCTGAAAGTCCGTATTGCCCAGCGACAGCCCCGAAACCTGAAGGATCTGGAGAAGGTCTGTATGGAGGAGTGGGCCAAAATCCCTGCTGCAGTGTGTGCAAACCTGGTCAAGAACTACAGGAAACGTATAATGATCACTGTAATTGCAAACAAAGGTTTCTGTACCAAAGTATCAAATACTTGTTCTCCCCACTGTATATTGTGCATTCCTAATCAAACATATTGCTTGTATAACATAAATAAGAAATCCGTTTTTGTGTGTGTGTGCGTATATTATATACACTTATATACACTTCAGATGCGCACTGTTCGCCATGATGGTTTTAAATTGCTTGAAATATGATTAAAATCACTTCAAAAAGGAAAATACAGTGCAAGTCTGTCATATAGGCTACATGAAATTATAATGAGAATATTATAATTGTGTGCTTGGGACATGGCTTTTAAATGTGGAGACTTTTGTTTTTGTAATTAGTCTCTCAAAATTATATAAAAATTTGGAAATAGATTTAATCGCCCAATATATCAGTTTTTAGCTTTCAAGTACAAAGAATTACCAGTTATAAGTATCGGCCAAAATGTTCATATCAGTGCATTCCTAATAGGCCTATATATACACCGATCAGGCATAACTTTATGACCACTGACAGGTGAAGTGAATAACACTGATTATCTCTTCATCACGGCACCTGTTAGTGGGTGGGATATATTAGGCAGCAAGTGAACATTTTGTCCTCAAAGTTGATGTGTTAGAAGCAGGAAAAATGGGCAAGCGTAAGGATTTGAACGAGTTTGACAAGGGCCAAATTGTGATGGCTAGACGACTGGGTCAGAGCATCTCCAAAACTGCAGCTCTTGTGGGGTGTTCCCGGTCTGCAGTGGTCAGTATCTATCAAAAGTGGTCCAAGGAAGAAACAGTGGTGAACCGGTGACAGGGGCGGCCAAGGCTCATTGATGCACGTGGGGAGCGAAGGCTGGCCCGTGCGGTCCGATCAAACAGAGAAGCTACTGTAGCTCAAATTGCTCAAAAAGTTAATGCTGGTTCTGATAGAAAGGTGTCAGAATACACAGTGCATCACAGTTTATTGCGTATGGGGCTGCATAGCCGCAAACCAGTCAGGGTCCCCATCCTGACCCCTGTCCACCGCCGAAAGCGCCAACAGTGGGCACGTGAGCATCAGAACTGGACCATGGAGCAATGGAAGTATAGGTGGCCTGGTCTGATGAATCACGTTTTCTTTTACATCACGTAGATGGCCGGGTGTGTCGCTTACCTGGAGAACACATGGCACCAGGATGCACTATGGGAAGATGGCAAGCCGGCGGAGGCAGTGTGATGCTTTGGGCAATGTTCTGCTCGGAAACCTTGGGTCCTGCCATCCATGTGGATGTAACTTTGACACGTACCACCTACCTAAGCATTGTTGCAGACCATGTACACCCTTTAATGGAAACGGTATTCCCTGGTGGCTGTGGCCTCTTTCAGCAGGATAACGCGCCCTGCCACAAAGCAAAAATGGTTCAGGAATGGTTTGAGGAGCACAACAACGAGTTTGATGTGTTGACTTGGCCTCCAAATTCCCCAGATCTCAATCCAATCGAGCATATGTGGGATGTGCTGAACAAACAAGTCCGATCCATGGAGGCCCCACCTCGCAACTTACAGGACTTAAAGGATCTGCTGCTAACATCTTGGTGCCAGATACCACAGCACACCTTCAGGGGTCTAGTGGAGTCTATGACTCGACAGGTCAGGGCTGTTTTGGCAGAAAAAGGGGGACCAACACAATATTAGGTTATAATGTTATGTCAGATCGGTGTTATATAATACATTGGTATTCACATTAGTATTTACATTTAAATGTGGAGTGGGAGTTGTCTAATGACATTTCACTGTGTGCGGGGCTACCTAAATGCGCGACCAAAACAGAAACAAAGCATTCAACAACATGCCTGTCACTTGCCACAGTCGGATAGAACAAAAACTCAGCCTGGAACCTGGAAGAGATGCAATTAATTCCATCACATCTACTTTACCTAATTATTAGAGCATGCACTGTTAAATTAAAAACTAGGAGAAGAATCTAAAGTGGAGGCTTCAATGTCACTCTCTGGACTGAATCATCGGGACTGGGTTAAGAAACACTTGCCAAACTATTTCAGAATATCAGTGCGAAAAAGCCATTTTAGAGCAGCCAGACTCAACACACTGCTGGTACCAGGAAAAGCATCCAAGAATCTCCAATATCAACATGTATTACTTTAAGTGCAGAGCAGCCTGACATGTTGAAGGCAACAAAAATGACCAATCAAAGACGCTCAGACACAAGCTGGCAACATGAGCACATGCTTAAAAGCCTGTAATGGGCCAAACCACAGGGGGAAAAAAAAAAAGGAAGTTCTTTGTGTCATTTCTTCTTTGGCAAGATATTCTGAATAAGTCGTTGTTGGTGGAAAAACAGGCCCCTCTGTCTGAATAAAGGAAGTCATGGGTGGTGCTACAGAGAAAAGGTGAATGTACAACATTAAACATCACCATCCTGCTATCCTCCGGGCTAACGTCAGACAAATGCTACTTCTTTATTTAGCTTTTGATAAACCCAAGTGCTCCAGCCAAGTGCTTTCGCTGACAGCCCTGCAGGTGATTGTGGGTAATAGATGATTTCTGAGTGTAAAACACAGGGACATTTGGAAGGTGAATGAAATCATTCAGCTCCGTGCAGAGAGGACATTCATCATGCGTTTCGTGGCTCAGATAAGGGACAGTCGCTCTATTCTAAACGCTCGCAGGATGGCAGATAAGCCCGAGCGCTGTAGGCAGGAGCAGGACCTGATTTCACGCCGACTACGTGGTGTATATATGTGTGTGTGTGTGTGTGTGTGAGAGTGAGTGCAGATGGTATGTATTTATGAAGACGCTGCCTCTTGCTGCTGGGGTTGTTCTTTTCACCACACCACACCCACCCTCAGCTCTGTTGCCCCCACATGGAGAACGATCCCGGCTAATCTGGTTCGTTTGTTTAAAGCCATTTAATGAGGATAATTCCCCCGAGATGTCTCCTCCCTTTCACTGTAGAGCTCGGCATAGAAATACAGGAGAGCCCAATAAAGACGCAATTTAGAGGCACAACAAGGCAGTACAATGTGTGAGACGCACAACTTCAGAGCTCCGGCTGAAAGGAGCCAGTGTGCAGAGACAAACAGCGGGATTTACACAGTTAAAGACACATAGAGAGCTTGTCTACGGACCTGTTGTACTCACACTGTACACGAGCACACATGCAAACAAAGTCCTCTGCTATTAAACAAGCACAATCTATACTTTTACCACAGAAACCTGATACATAACTAACTAGTGGTTCTAAATCACAACACTGTGAACTTAGAGCAGAGCAAAGACTAAGAAACTATTAGCCAGATTCAACCCATTAAATATTAATCCATCCATTAAGACAAATCAAGGTCATAACTAGTAGTCGACCCATATGGGTTTATAGCATAAATAATTAAATGGAAAATGAGACATAAAATTGGGGGACTCAACCCATACACTACTCGGTTGTTTTGGAAGTAATACAGAGGAACTAGGCTAACTAATTTTTATCAAATGGATGGTTCTCAAAACAGCAATCAATTTATTGCCATGGTCTATATATAACAAGATTCAGGACACTAAACAATATCATTTAAGAATCGGACATAAACTGGTCAACCATTGAAAAAGAAAGAATATTTTAAAGCTATTTAGAAACAATGGAACATACTCACCGCTGCTGGGATATTTACTAGCAGCAAAGAGACTAACTGATGCTAGTCAATAATGAATACATACTAATGTTAGCAGTGTGCGAATTATCGGGGTTTTGGGTGTCTGAACCCCTCGAAATAAATCAAAACAAAGGGTTGAGGGTCTTTAAAAGTATGTTTTCATTTTGAATACATGTATACGTTTTAACATCATTTTCAACCTTAAGTAAGTTAGAGTGCTAAATAGACGCTCGCGATGTCACTTTCACTTTGTTTCTATAGCAACAGCACGACAAACGAGCACTTTCCGTTATCATTTTATCGACAAACCAACTAAACTACTGTCTGTCATTACTAATCACTTTAACATAGATATACAAACAAACAAAATGTCTTCAAGATTTGACGGTTATCGCCAGGGCGCCACAAGACATTCTTATCGCGCGAAATGATGCTGCCTTCACGTGCGATCGGAATCGTAAATACTAGTTTCCTACTTCAAAAATTGGACATGAACGCACGTCAAAATTTGAATGCGACGAGCCCGTAATCACGACTTCAGAAGTGGGGAGTCGGAAATATTTCCAATAGCACGTGAAGGCAGCATAACTCAACCGATATCTTTATTGCGCGCGAAAATGACAGACAGAAAAGGTAGACCCATACACTAGTTCGTACACTGGGTATTGCTACAGTCTATTTAAAGCTTACTAGTGGGGTAGAAAATTACCTATTAATAATTCAATGAAAAGTAGTAAGAACAAAAAATGCACTCTAGTTTCAAGGAATGAATGTTAAAACGCCTATGACAACACATGAACCCAATCGGTACATCATCTCACATGCAACATGCGTCTCAGTCAGTCAGTCCGGGGTGTGCGTCCCGTCTGAAACCAAACACAACCGTAAACTGCTGTATACGGTCTTTTGGAATGTGCAACGCAAAATATTCCGCGTCAGACACGCAAATACAGACTTACTTACCTTGGTAGTACAGTAGTTGCAGCGTCCAGACACACGGATTCCCTTAAGATTGAGAGGAATAGATTCCCGGTGCACGGAAAGTTCACATGTCACTCACGCGCGGAGAGACACAGATCTTCGGTTCCGTGATCCCCGTTACTGAATAACACACTGAACACTAGCTCCACGCCCAGGTATCTGATCACATGATGCATCCAGGTGTGACTGGTGCACACACATACATCTACACACACCTGGAGGTCTGATCGCGCTCGCCTCCTCCTGCCCGGTTACTCGCGAACGGAGCTGATGTGTATGTGTGTGTCTCCTCCCCTTCCCCGCGCTGAGAGCTTTAAACCACAGAACAAGCGGAGACCTGATGGAAGAGAGAGCTCGATCTTAAACGCTTTCTTTTTAATCTAGTGTAGATTAGTGAAAAGTGCAGCTTTTCCAAATCAATGATTACTTTTAATGCTCTGGTCTGGCACTTATAAAAAAGTGTTTTTGGACATGGTACACTCTAAAAAAAATGCTGGGTTAAAAAAACAACCCAAGCAATTGGGTTAAATGTTTGCCGAACCTGCTGGGTAGTTTTATTTAACTCAACTTTAAATTTAACTTAAAAATTACTGTATTACTTTGCTTAAAATGAACCCAAAGTATGTTGGAAATTAAAATTTTACAACCTATTTTGGGTTAATTTTAAGCCAGCCATATAGCAATTTTTAAACAATAGTTGGGTTAAATAAAACTGCCCAGCACGTTGGGCAAACATTTAACCCAACTCTTGGGTTAAAACAACCCAATCGCTGGGTTTGTCCATTTTCAACCCAACTTGGGTTTCAACGCAGAATTTTTTAGAGTTGTTTTGGACATGTACCACGATAATACCATGCATTTTCTTAATGTGTACCACCATATTTGAAGTATATAGGGCTACATATATTTTTTGGTACTTTACATAGTAAATGTTCAAAATACTATGATAGGTGGTTAAAGGGTACATAACACACAACACAGTTTCTGCCAGTCTCATGTTAATATTGAGTACCTATAGAGTAGTATTGCATCCTTCATATCTCTGAAGTCTTTAGTTTGATCATATTTATAAAAGACAGATACGCTGTACCGATTCTTTCCGAAAACAGCCGAGCTCGTGGAGGCGTGCAGTGGGCGGAACTAAAGAGTCACGAGCACACACACACACACAAAATACATATGGCATTATCCCTGGATAACTTTCGATTCACTATACGTTGGTGTTGTTTACATTATATGCACTTGCGTGCCGATTGCCGAAACAGACATTTGATGCAGTTTCACTCACCGCCTGCGGCTTGACTTGTGACCGGGAACAAACAAACACACTTGCAGAACTCTGTTGCTGCTCTGGAAAAACAAACTGCATCCACTGTTTCCTTAACGCTGGGTTATTTGAGAAGCTGAACAAGGTGATCTTTCCCTCACAACCAAAAACACACTTCTTTAGTAACATTGTTGATTTCGTGGTAAAAACAAAATGACAGCGCTGCCGACGGCTCCCGTAACCCGAACGAAGCTCGTTGCTCTGGTCGATGTGCGCACGTGCTCATCTGGGAGAAGTGACCATACAAGGAATTCCACCCTTTGTGACGTCATACAGGGCAATACTCGAAAAAACTTTCCGAAACTTATTCGAATCCTGAAGGAGTGTATTTGACACAGAAATACTCCGTCATACATCCAACTCATTTTTTGAAATTTTGGCCATGCTTAGCATGAGAATCCAACTCTTTAACAGTAAGTCAGAATGCATGAAATAGCATTAGACATCCACTTTAGTATGGATGTAAATATGGTAATCATTCAGTAACATGTTTTATATCAAAGTATCATGGCATGATAATACCTTCTGATACCATAATTAACTTTGTGTTTTTATATCTGCTTTTAACATTTATGCAGCACCGTCAGCATTCAGCTGAACTCAGGCAACTTCTACTCTTCTGACAGATCAAACTCTATTGTGTGTATCATCTGTCAACAGTTCAAGTCACCTGTGAAAGTGAAGCACAGTCACATCCATCCCCCGCAGTGGGACGCGGTGTAGTTTATTCCTGTCAGGGGTCGTACAATAAATTATCCTATTTCTGCTGCTCTGTGTGGGGAAGCAAAATATGAAGTGTTCAATCAAACATGCAGTGTCAAACCCGGATCTCTATATGGGATTCTATTGTATGGGGCTGTAAATTTGAAAGCTGTTTCTAAATGCTTTCTGCCAGCATTCTTGAGCAGGGCCCAAGAGACTCCGAACAGGTCGTTACATGCACTGGATATCCACCCTGACGTCATTTTCCATGTGCACATGCACAAAATCATCTTCCACATATACACCGGCAGTTTTTCTAGTTGATATGTTGCAAAACAGAAAATTAAGCCTAGTTTAGGAGCATTAAAAACTTTTGGTTTCTTTTCATAAAAATTAAGCCCCAATTCTCACTACCATAATCTGTCTGGATGTTTTATTTTAAGTTTTTATATTTTATTTGTTTTATTTTTTTACTATTTAAGCATAACATTTTATATATTTTACATTTATAATATAATATAATAATTTATATAACAAAAAACTAAAAACAAATATAATAATTAATTCATACTTCAGAGAATGAGATTTCTTTGCATTACAGTAATGAGAATGGGAGGAAGGTGGTGCTTATCTGTGTTGAAAAATGTCAGAATGCAAAAAAAAGTTAATTTATAGTTCATTCATATTAATAATATTAATATTATTTAAATAATATAACTCCTATTACAGAGAATGAGATTTGTTTGTATTACGGTAATGAGAAAAGGAGGAAGGTTGTGCTTAACTGTGTTGAAAATAATGTCACAATGCAATTTTTTTTTACATTTATAGTACATTCATATATTATTATTATTTAAATAATATAATTCCTATTACAGAGAATGAGACTTCTTTGCATTACGGTAATGACAATGGGAGGAAGGATGTGCTTAATTGTCATGAAAATAACATCACAATGCAAAAAAAATTATATAAAATATTACTTTATATTTTAGATTAATATTATAATGTTATTTAAACAAATAATAAAATTAATATCACAGATAATGATATTTATTTGCATTACGGTAATGAGAATGGGAGGAAGGATGTGCATAATAATGCAAAAAATAAATATAAAATATTACTTTATATTTTACATTAATATTATAATATTATTTAATCAAATAATATAATTACTATTACAGATAATGAGATTGCTTTGCATTATGAAAAAGGTTGGAGAGATATGCTTAATTGTCATGAAAATAATGCAAAATATCTTAAAGGGATAGTTCACCCAAAAATTAAAATTCTGTCATCATTTACCATCATGTTCCAAACCTGTACAAATGTATTATTTTTATTTTGAAGAATATGGGTAACCAAACAGTTGATGGGCCCCATTGACTTCTATAGTATTTTTTTTTCCATACTATGGAAATCAACTGCTTTGGTTACCCATATTCTTCAAAATATCTTCTTTTGTGTTCAGCAGAAGAAAGACATTCATACAGGTTTGGAACAACATGACAGAATTTTTATTTTTGGGTGAACTATCCCTTTAATGGTCCTAAAATAGGTTTTATTTTCTTTGCGCAAAAATAATTTTATATGTCTTTCTTTTGATTTTGAGGGTGAAATATGATTTAGACATGTCCTTTAAGTCATGTGTTGTAAGATTCATCTCTTTATTTTAATTGAAACCTGTAGCTGTCCAGAAAGAAAGAGAGAGGCCAAGATCCAGAGCCTCATTGTTTACTGAGTGTCACTTTTGGTGAGTGATTTATGGTTATGCAAATGTACATGCCTGAGAAGAGAGCGGGCACTTCCCCAAAGACTCATGGGATGAATCAAGAGTGGCGGCCCTGAGTCAGACTTACAGCTGAGGCAGCTGTACACAAGATGGAAGTGTGTGTGAGAGAGAGAGAGCGACAGGGAGAAGAGACACGGATAGCAAGATAAGGAAATGAAAAAGAGAGCGATCGGGTAATGAGATCCGTGCAGAGAAACGGCCTTCACTGGAAACCATGTGAGTGATGAGTAACAGGCCAGAACAGACAGACACATGTGCGTCTGGATTATTTTTAAAGTGTGACTGGATTGTTAAACAACACAGTTTTGCAAAACAGCAGATCATGACGCTGTAACAAAAATATTTAAGTCAGAGGTTAAACCCAACAATACATTTCTAAACTACATCTACACAATTTTTTTTACCTGTATCATGCTAATACAATGGTATTTTTTGCAGCACCTTGCAGTACCATGTAAATACCATGAACATAATAAGGCCTATTTAAATTACCAACACATTAGCCTATCATGGTACTGTTTACATTGGAGGACTAAGCATTTCATTTGGGAAAATATAGAATATTTTATAATATTTTATATTAAGGCATAGCCCTCAGCTCAGTTTCTATTTGAGTTTAATAAGTTGATTTTGAGCCATTAATGACAGCGCTGGATAGTGTGAGACTTCAATATGACACGATTGGCTGCACTCTATGTAATGTTTAGTGCTGTTTGTTGAAAGTTGTGTATTTATGCAGACTTTATTTGATGTTGCTGCCGTTTTGCACAAAATTTCCCTTCAGGGATCAATAAAGTATCGTTTCCATCTGTCTGTTTACGTGCGCGCGCTCGACGCCGCTAGAGAGCCCTCTGCTGGCCGAGACGAGCAACACGCGCTCTCCGTGTGTCCTAAAGCAGAAAAAAGGCCTTGGTTAAATTTAACTACCCATAAAAGATGTGAATTCCTCATCCATCCTCTTTCAGACCTTGAGACAGAAAGTCAATACGGCCTTACTGCCGATTCCGTTTTCATAGCCTGATTCATAATGATTTACTTCCCTGACAGCTGAGTTTTCCAGCGTCTTTTTTCCCTCTATGAAGCTTCAGACTCGATGTGTTCAAGTGAAGGATCTTGGCGCCTGTAAATCGTCCCAGTAAGGTGGCTTCCCGGGCCGGTGGAAAGACTGTGTGGCAGATGGAGGCTCTTGCACGCGGATAGGTGGCATAGCGTGAGATCGCACATTCTAAGGCGGCTTATTTTAGACACACATTTCACTAAAGCGCACAGCTCTGCTGTTCAGTTGTGTACAAAACGAAATTCTGAATAGGTCGTTCAAACAGATGTCTGTGCTTTTACAGTTTTTCTCTCAAAGCGCTGGACAGACATTTTGACTGTTGCCTTATTAACTATTTCCCGCCACAAGCTCCACAGATTTATATCGAGCTATATGTTATCTTCTAAAAAAATATAATAATAAAAAATACGTCAAAGAACAGTACTTCAAGAGACTTTAAAGAATACCACCGTATTACAATGGAAGCTAAAAGTAAAAAAATAAAAAATAAAGATATCCCTGCTAAAAGAAACGCTTAATCATGGTTTCCCAAGATGGTCCCCCAACCTGACAGGCTGAAAAGTGCCCAAAACTCCTCAACAACCAGATCAGTAGGACCAGAACTGGCTTGTTTAAGGGGCCGTTAACACAGAATGCGTTTTTCCATTCCAATGCGGTATTTTTCCATTGTTTTTCTATAAACACGCGCTAGACAGACGTGTATAACTGTTGCGATCGTGTCTTTTGCAGCATCTCGCGCATGACATGGCATTCTAAAAACGCGGCGCTCAAGTTAAAATAAAGTCCCTTTAAGGCACGTGTTCTGGCGATTAGACAGAACGATTTTTGCAGTGAGAGGCGCCTTTTTTTTAAATAGTTTTCTATTGGCAGTGGGCGTTTTGCGCGTTGTTTATGCACCCCGGGCGCCTCGCGTTTTAGTAGGAGCGCTTTGATTGCCTGAATTTGAAAAAAAAAAAAAATCAACTCTGAGTAGATAAGCGCTCAACGTCATTCACGTTTTTTTCCATTGTCTAATGGAATGAATGAAGAGGTACTGCAGCTCACTGCTCTTTTCTAAATTTAAAAAAGTCAACCAAAAAAAGGCAGTGTGGTGCGCCTAGCGTTTTCAAATCAAACTGAAAAATGCATTCTGTCTGATCGGGGCCTAAGAAAAAGTAATTTCATTCGGCGGCCATCTTTAAAACGCCTCTCGGGCATGCAAGTGCAGCTCCTATCTATTTGAATGGGCAAACATCAATTTCTCCAAAACTGTTCGCCAAGCTTACGATTAAATTTATTGGTTAAATCAAGACTTCATATATAGGAAGACTGTGCACTCCGATTACTTATGAATGGGAAAAAGTGCAACGCCCAATATGGCAAATAAGCCCGCCTTCTAAATGAAAGAGCCAATCGTTGATTAGTAAAGACATCGCGTCACTGCAGCTGCCGCTCAGAAACGGGCAGTTTTCTGAGATGCCCGTTTAGGTCTGCACATGCGCATTATCTTTGTCCAGGCTGAAAAATGCAGTTTTTTGTCATGATTCAAGCATTTAGAAACCAAATTTATAAGACAGTTGTTGTCAGATTTCATTGGTGATTTCAAATATGAAATTTAATTGTAAGCTTGGCGAACAGTTTTGGAGAATTTGATGTTTGCCTATTCAAAGAGATAGAAGCTGCACTTACATGCCCGAGAGGCATTTCTAAGATGGCCGCCAAGTGAAATTACTTGTCTTAAAGGGACTTTGAATCAGTCCAACTTTTAAAAAACGTGTCTAAAAAACCTTGCGTTTTTCCCCCATTTCACTGCCCGCACGCATTCTGTGTGAACGAGTCCTAAGAGGGTTTTCAACAGAGATTGGTACATATCCAAACACATTGTATTGTCAAAGTACCATCCTGAAAATAACTAGCTATACTATATACAATGTAAAAAATAATAGCCTAGGACCGTTACAGTGCAAGTGATTGTAAAGACTGTACATCTATCCCTCGCAGCCTAGTTTTCATCTGACTAAGGTCTATAGCTGCAGTTTAGATAGTGGTTTTTGCTGTAGCCCCATAGCAGTTTGTGTGACAGACAAGTTCCACACAGTCTGTGTGTGTGTGGCTTAGGTAAACCCTAAGTTATGGGGACAAAATGCCCCCACAAAGACGGCAATATCCAAAATCCTTGACCTTGTGGGGACATTTTTTGGTCCCCATGACGAAAACAGTTTATAAATCAAAGTGATGTTTTTCCGTGATGGGTAGGTTTAGAGGTGGGTTAGTGTAAGGGGATAGAATATACAGTTTGTACAGTATAACAATCATTACGTCTATGGAAAGTCCCCAAAAAACATGAAAACACATGTGTGTGTGTGTGAAGACTAAGATCCTGCTTTTGACCAGCTGCATGTACTAATTGTGTTGCTCACCTGTGTGCTTTGAGATCAGCTCCATTCATGCGTCCACACTTGCATCTGTTGGATTTGTCCTGCGCTGTGTTTGAGAGTTGTGTAGCTTTATGACTCAGTGAAGTGAGAGATGATGTGACATTATAGTCAGTCCTCCACTCAACCTGATTCAATTCTGGTTCCTTATTCACCCAGATCTAATGCAAGACTTCACGCCGACTCGTACATAAATAACCTGCGTTTGGGAAGCCGAAACGGAAATGTCAGTGTTATTTCTTGATAATGATCCCAACTTCACTGAATTGGCAGACACACAGACTCATAGATAACTAGGTTGTTGTCATCACTTTGATCAAAGAGCACAAAAGCATCTTCATTTTCATCATCCACAGTCTTCATTTTTAAATCAGTCTAATACCTTATACTGGGCTTTGATCTCTGTGATTACCGTTTCTTTCTGTTCTCATGCATTTTTGCTGCATTTCAGTTGCTTAAAGTAACAAAATAATAATAATAATAATATTTTATAAAATAATTATAATTTGTTTTTATAATATCCATAAATAATGTATTAATAATAATAAAATACTACTTTTATTTCTCTAATATTTCTTATTTTATATTTATTTTATCATATTTATTATTAATAATAATTATGATAATTGACTTTTGCTCTATTATGCAATATAATTGTTCTATGAAAAATTGTTTAGTTTTATACTATTAATAAGTAACTTAATATTTTCTAATACAATTATATTTTATATTTATTTTTAATAATATAAATAATAGTAACTTATTGGTAATACTAATAATAATTATAATCATAATAATAAAACTTAATTAAAAGTAACTTTATTTCTCTAATACTTTTATTTTACATTTATTTTATCATATTAGTTACTGATATTTTGTGGTATTATCATATTTCCATTTATTTTATTATATCAATATGTAACATTAATAATAAACTTAATTATAAGTATCTTTATTTCTTTAATATTTTATATTTATCTTAGAATATTAATAAGTAATAATAATAATGAATTATTTTTGCTCTATAGTGCAATATAATTGCTCTATAAAAAAATTATAGTATAGTATTAAGTTGCGCACACACACACACACATTTATATATATTAATACTATTTTTGTAATAATTGTTATATTTATTGTATAATATCAATAACATTTGCTCTATAATTCAATATAATGCTCTAAAAATATTATTTTACTTTTTATAATATTTCTAAGTTACCAAAGGTTGCGGGTTCGAGTCTCAGGTCCGGCAGGAATTGTTGGTGGGGGGAGTGAATATGGCTGCCCACTGCTCTGGGTGTGTGTTCACGGTGTGTTAGTATGTTCACTACTGTGTGTGTGCACTTGGATGGGTTAAATGCAGAGCACAAATTCCAAGTATGGTTCGCCACACGTCACTTCACTTTCACTACTACTAATTGATAAAACAATTGCTCTATAATATTTATACAGTTATATTTGTATTTTATTTCTTTATAACATTAATATGTATCTTAATAAAAGTAAGTAACTTTATAGCTTAATGTAATTCAGCATTTGCTGTGGAGCTGTGAAATGGTGGCGATGTTCCTACATGACATTTTTATCCTTCAGACCAGCAGCTATTTCTCTCAGAGAAAGCAAGAGCTCTCGTGTGGGCTTGGTGCAAAACCCCCAGCGATTTCACGGTGCAGCGGGTACGGCGTGGGTGCGGCCCGGCCCGGCCGCTCAGCCTGATCCAGTGCCATCACTCTGCCATCTGTCTCATCTATTTCCAGCCCTGAGATCCGGATCCAAATCAAAGGAGGGATGACAGGGCCCTCAGGCTGCTTTCATATGCGAAGCTCCATCCTGGACCCATACTGAGAAAATATTGGTAAAAAAATATATAGATATAGCTATATAACAGAAACTCAAAAAAAGAGATTTCTAGAACAGTAAGTGGATAGAGAAACTGTACAACAATAAATCAAAGACAGATGTGTCCTACATATCTCAGCCCTAAAACTATAGAATGCATTTCATAAAATAGGAAAATAGGTTTGAGATAGTTCTTATCGGAATGATTAATGAGTTTAAAGAATGCAAACACAAATGCTTTATGTTATGTAGGTCAGCGTGAGCTGCAGATCCTCCTCATGACTGACTGTTCTGCTGATCATGAAGACTTCATCCTGTCAGTCAAAGTGCTGACATCATCACATCATCAGTCACAGATTCACTGAACCCTGTCAGCAAAAACATCAAACCACAATGAACAACCTATCCATTTTATACACAGTAATATAAAAGTAGTTGCCTAAACTATACAATAATTCTGTATATTGTAACTTCCTGATTATGCTTTTATTGTGGATTGTTTGTACTTTGCTGTGTGTTGACGGTTGTCAGCATATATATATATACGTAGATGCCTCATTAGCGACTGTTATATGGGCTGCTATATGTTAGCCGTCCGCCATTTTCGAACGATCAAAGCCAAAGCCGGTCGTAAACGCGCTTTGTGAACATTGAAAAGCAAGTTGCCTGTGTGTATGCAACCGTAGTTTTAAATTTAAACCGTAAACCGTACTCTTAAATTTAGTTCAAGTTTAATTTAAGCACTTTCAAAGGCCAATGTATGTTTTCACATACATTCCAGTCCTTGAATACTGTGTCTGAAATTCAAGAACCATGAAGCTGTAATTAACTAACAAATGTTACGTGTTTTTGTGTAGATCCAAACATTGTAATTGCCAAACTAACACAATACATGAAGAACGCGACAAGACATTAAAAAGTAACCGTAGTTAAAAACCTGTAATATTGAGTGAACATATAGGCTTTAAAAACACACACAAAAAAAACACATTCTCATCTGTGAAAGGTTATCCCATTTCTTCGGAAATTTAAATCGCGCCGGGTTTTACAGAGGCTGCGCAGTGTTGTTTTGTTTTTTGTGTTTTTCTAATGTGAATGATGACAGCATCTGAAGTGTTGACCGTTCCAAAATGGCGGCGCGCCGACGTGCCGGAGCGGTCGAATGAGGCATCTACGTATACACATCTATGGTTGTCAGAGCTCATAATTGAGCTGTTGCTGACATCTAGCGGTGATTAAATGCACTACATCAGCGTGACGCTCACGTAGCCGTGATGTCACCATGCTGTTTTGCTCTTAAATTAGGATTTATAATTCTCTTATGTCATATTTTGGGTTGTGTTCTGGTATAACTTGTGTGGATAAGCAGGTCCACTTATATCCTCGGACTTACGGTTGCTTATTATTGCTCTGAAACTAAATTTGCCCATTTTACGTCTCTCCTACGTCACTGCATTCCCATGATGCAACGCGAAAGTAAGCGAAAATATTTTTTTAAATGCTATTTTTTGCTTGTTTACACATTTTAGACACACCACTCGATTGATAACCGTATTGGTGTCTTCGTCACTTTTCATTTGGCTAGCTTGTCGTGAGATGTCATTTGGTTACCGTCTGTGTAAAGTGTGGCATGTTTGAGGTACTACTCACCGTATTACAATCGTTCTTTAGCTTTGCGCAGTGGCAGTATCGTAGCCTATGAGGTTTATCCGAGGCGCGATTATTGCTAATTGAAAACTTTACCCAATACCCCGCCGTGACGACTTGAAATATAGTCGGCACTGGCAATTTTTGACGGTCTTTACGGAGACTGATAAAATGGTGAAAGACAGATGAAGAAAGTAATGGAAAGTATTTCGAAACTATGATAACGAAATATCGAGTCGCTTAAGGACAGTGCTTTCGCAAACGCACTTCTGAAGCTTGTGGGGATTAAAAAAAAAAAAAATCACATGAAAGCACTGTCAGAACTTGGTTCGTTTTTTGCTGAAACCACGTGATCTATGACGTCAGAAGCTTAGCTGAAACCACGTGACTGCTTCAGTATCTTCAGAGGTGCTGTTTTTGTTATCTTGTTCAAAAGGAGCCAATCCCAGTGCATTTTTTCCCCCTCATTACCACAATGTTTTTTATGAAGGCCAAATGAACTTTGGCTATGAAATATAGTTATAGAAATTTAGGCATAGTTAAAACAGACATGTATGTTTAATTTTAATCGTGTCAGTGTATTGGCACTAAAATAAGTCAAATAATCAGTTCGATTTAAAATAAAATAAAACCAGCAGTTGTAATGGTGTCATGACAAATCGGGTCCTGTCTTGAAATTGGGTCTCCCTAAACTGTCAGTTAATGAAGCATATACGAATGACGTTAATTTAAAATACGCATAGCTTACTCTATATAATGCGTACGAAAACACATTAGTGCATAATAAAACCAATTGAACAATTTCTTACACTTGATTAACTGTTAATTAATAAATAATAATAATAGCCTATTAAGTGAATAATTGAACATCATTCGTTTGGTTCATAACTGAAATATTTGGACATTTAACACTTAATTTAACACATAATTACATTAAAGAGGATTGAGAATATATGAAGGGTAAATGCAAATGTGTGTATAAACTAATCTATCAGACTAATTGCTTATCTGTATGCTATGCTAGTACATAAGATAACTAATACAAACATAAATGGTCATTATAACGTAGTTGAAACAGCATTTATCATAACATGATTTTGTAGGAATTGTAATCAGGAGCTAAAGAGAGTACATATTACTTATTAAAAGCAATTGGAACCAATGGGATCGCTTGGGGTTTTAAAGGAGACCCAATTTGTCACTACAACCATAGACATAATAAATATGACTACAATGGTGTAGCTCCTTTAGGACCCCAAGCAATCCAATAGGTTTAAATTGCTTTTAATAGGTACTCTCTTTAGCGCCTGATTACAATTCCTACAAAATCATGTTATGATAAATGCTGTTTCAACTACGTTATGACCATTTTGTCTGTATTAGTTAGCTTATATACTAGCATAGCATACAGATAAGCGATTAGCCTGATAGCTTAGTTTATACACACAGTTGCACTATATACCCTACATATATTCATCTTTAATATAATTATGTTAAAATAAGTGTTAAATGTCCAAATATTTCAGTTATAAATAAAACAAATTAATGATGTTAAATTATTCACTTAATAGGCTATTATTATTAATATTACATTTATTAATTAACAGTTTCAAGTGTAAGATTCAATTGGTTTTTATTATGGACTAATGTGTTTTAGTACGCAACATATATAGAGTAAGCTATGCGTATTTTAAATGATTATCATTCGTATATACATAGGAATCATTAACTGACAGTTTGGGGAGACCCGATTTCGAAGGAGTACCCGATTTGTCATGACAACGGAACGCAGTTTGGTACGTGCTGTACCTTGTTATGACCGCTAGATGGCCACACCGTACACCGTATTGAAAAGCCATGTAATAAGAAAATAAATATAGGTCTACATGTCAGGGCAATATACAATAGGCCTACTTTTTAATATTGCGAAATATTATTACAAATTAAAATAACTTTTTTTTCTATTTGAATATACTTTGGTAATTAATTCCTGTGATGCAAAGCTGAATTTTCAGCATCATTACTCCTGTCTTCAGAAATCATTCTAATATGCTGATTTGCTGCTAAGTAAGCAACCGGATAAACAGAATTTTGTTGATAGTTTTGCCAGAACAAACAGGCCATGCTGCCGTGTGTAACCTCCGCCCACCCAGTCCCTCTTTTCCTGGGAGAGAAGGGGAGAAATCCCAGTGCAAAACAAGTTGGTGAGATTTTATATTGAAACCGATTGGCTCAACAATAGATGTGCATTCAGCCACAAAACCACACAAACATTGTGAATTATGCTGTCATTAATAGATTTATCCATGCTACTGTAGATTAATGCTAAAGATATTGAACATGTATTCTTCTGTTGGCATTTCTAATCTCGGATTGACATTAAAATGGACATGGATTTAAATTTTAAACCGTATAATATTTTAATTTTTTTTTTTTTTTTACAAACCCCAAGTCTTTCTGAAAAACAAAATTACTGAATTTTTTAATGACTTTTAGCAACATTTTACATTCACAACTAAAAACGCTCATAAATTCTGAGTGTAAATTCTCTGTAAGACTGACCTTTGATACCCTTTCAAACATGAGAAGTCAAAACCATAAACTGATGGAAACGTTAAAAAAACATAATCATCAAATATGTTTTCACAAGGAAATGATGTAGAGCAGAGATAACATCTAAAATCTGGTGAACAACAGAGCTCCAACTGTGAAAGAAAGAAATCTGATATATGTGAAGAAGAGACAGTTTGTGTTTTGACACAACAAATATCCGTAACAGATCCACTGAAGTAGGGTCGGAGTTCTGAACCCAAGTGCAGTTTATTCCAAAATCCAAAAGTGCATCCAATAAATAAAAAATAATCATAACTTGAACATAAACATGAATTTGGTATGGTGCGGCATAGACATGAAACTCACGACAGCAGGAAACAGCATAACGAGCCAACGCTCGACCAGGAAACATGCTATAAATACACTGACTACTAATGAGCCAACGAGAAACGTCTGAACGCAATGAAATAATGGACAAATGGGAACTTGACACAATAGAAAACAAAATCATATGGCATGTCCGCATGAAGTGCATGGGAATCACATGACATGGAAAACATAACGACAGAAAACCAAACAAAAAACCATGAAAACAAGAGCCCAGCCACACACCAGCCGTGCAAAAATGTTATCCCTAAACATAAAAATGGTCTAGTTTCAACATAGATAGAAATAGGCTACTAGAATAGAAATAACTGGTGAGTAATTTACATACTACTACTACTACTAAAATATATACAATGAAAGGGCTTTTTTATTATTAAAATATTTTTAAAAAACTGGAAATGAGTCATCACAGATCACAGAAAAAAATAATAATATATAAGTATATAAAATAGCCTAATACACGTTTCTGTAGCTTTTTGTGACGTAAACTCCATTGCAGTTGCATATAGTCAGCCATTTTCCCCATCTTCCTCTTTCTTTGTTAATTTATTTATTTCCTTGTCTCATACTTCCTAATTTTAGGGCTGTTAGTCTGATGTCCATTCATCTTCATTTACATGAGAACTGTGCATATGCATATGACCTGTGACCTGGGAGCTGTGCATATGACCTGTGACCTGAGACCTTTGCATGTGACCTGTGCATATGACCTGTGACCTGTGCATATGACCTGTGACCTTTGCATGTGACCTGTGCATGTGATCTGTGACCTAAGACCTGTGCATATGACCTGTGCATATGACCTGAGACCTGTGCATATGACCTGTGAATGTGATCTGTGACCTGAGACCTGTGCATATGACCTGTGACCTGTGTATATGACCTGTGACCTGAGAGCTGTGTATATGACCTGTGCATATGACCTGTGACCTGAGTATATGACCTGTGCATATGACCTGTGACCTGAGAGCTGTGTATATGACCTGTGCATATGACCTGAACCTGTGCATATGACCTGTGACCTGAGAGCTGTGTATATGACCTGTGTATATGACCTGTGCATATGACCTGAGAGCTGTGTATATGACCTGTGACCTGAGAGCTGTGTATATGACCTGTGACCTGAGAGCTGTGTATATGACCTGTGCATATGACCTGTGACCTGATACCTGTGCATATAACCTGTGACCTGTGTATATGACCTGTAACCTGTGCATATGACCTGTGTATGTGACCTGTGCATATAACCTGTGTATATTACCTGTGACCTGAGACCTGTGCATATGACCTGTGACCTGATACCTGTGCATATGACCTGTGACCTGATACCTGTGCATATGACCTGTGACCTGAGTATATGACCTGAGACCTGTGCATATGACCTGTGACCTGATACCTGTGCACATGACCTGAGTATATGACCTGAGACCTGTGCATATGACCTGTGACCTGAAACCTGTGCATATGACCTGTGACCCGTGTATATGACCTGTGACCTGATACCTCTGCATATGACCTGTGACCTGTGCATGACCTGTGACCCGTGTATATGACCTGTGACCTGATACCTCTGCATATGACCTGTGACCTGTGCATGACCTGAGTATATGACCTGAGACCTGTGCATATGACCTGTGACCTGAGTATATGACCTGTGACCTGAGACCTGTGCATATGCAAATGGTTTTGTCGTCAACTAAAGCTCACTTGAATTTGATCTAGATCACAAGACACATCTCAAACCTTTGCTGCGCAACCCGTGGCGTTCTACTCGGAGCTGTTATGGTCCTCGGACTGCGTTTCTATAGCAACACTTATCAACGCCAAAACGAATCTGCAGCGGTCAGGTCGACGCTTTTTGAGTTTGAGAAGTTGGAATTATGGTAATTACGACATGGCATGAACACACTGCCTGTTGTTTACTTTCCTTACGAGAAAAAACATCACCTTAAACCAATGCTGAATGCGTTTCAACAGAAGCAGTCAGAGGTTAAAGTCAAGAGAGAACTATTTTCTAATTTTTTGCTGCTGCTTAAAGTCATAATGAAAGAGGTCATGAATTGAGAAATCAAATTTCCTTGATCTTTTGACTTACAGGAGGTCATTATGCTATAAAAATATCCTGCAAGTTTCAGAACTCAAAACTTCCTTGTTGGTTCAGAAACAGCTTTTATTGAAACCAAGCTCAGAAAACGACTCGTTTCGGATTTTTGTCACATTATTATATTATAGTGCAATGAAAGACGAAGAAGATCAACGCCTACTTTGCTTCTTTAGCCCTACCTACCGATTAATTTATGTGTTACTACTTTAAAGCTTTATTAAGTTATTATGGGGATCTCATTCAGTGCTTTCAGAATCTTTACTTTTTTAAATAATTTTGTTTCTGTATTTTTAAAATAAACAATTTAATGACAATATATTTATTGAACAAAAATATATTCTTTTATTTAGCAAAATAAACCGAAAATAATACAACCTTTGCTAAAGTGATTGTTATGAACAAGTATTAACTTTGACATTATTAAAAACATAATTTTAGCTAAAGTATTTGTATCGATACTGTGTGCCGTTTGCCCCATGCTGTTTACCCTGTGAGTGAGTGGGGTAAAAGGCCCCCCTCTCCACCCCATACAAACCACATTTATGATTTTTTTTCACACAAAATCTGTTGCTCCATCAACTTTCAATAAAAAAAAAAAAAAAAAATTATATATATATATATATATATATATATATATATATATACACTCACCTAAAGGATTATTAGGAACACCATACTAATACTGTGTTTGACCCCCTTTCGCCTTCAGAACTGCCTTAATTCTACGTGGCATTGATTCAACAAGGTGCTGAAAGCATTCTTTAGAAATGTTGGCCCATATTGATAGGATAGCATCTTGCAGTTGATGGAGATTTGTGGGATGCACATCCAGGGCACGAAGCTCCCGTTCCACCACATCCCAAAGATGCTCTATTGGGTTGAGATCTGGTGACTGTGGGGGCCATTTTAGTACAGTGAACTCATTGTCATGTTCAAGAAACCAATTTGAAATGATTCAAGCTTTGTGACATGGTGCATTATCCTGCTGGAAGTAGCCATCAGAGGATGGGTACATGGTGGTCATAAAGGGATGGACATGGTCAGAAACAATGCTCAGGTAGGCCGTGGCATTTAAACGATGCCCAATTGGCACTAAGGAGCCTAAAGTGTGCCAAGAAAACATCCCCCACACCATTACACCACCACCACCAGCCTGCACAGTGGTAACAAGGCATGATGGATCCATGTTCTCATTCTGTTTACGCCAAATTCTGACTCTACCATCTGAATGTCTCAACAGAAATCGAGACTCATCAGACCAGGCAACATTTTTCCAGTCTTCAACTGTCCAATTTTGGTGAGCTCGTGCAAATTGTAGCCTCTTTTTCCTATTTGTAGTGGAGATGAGTGGTACCCGGTGGGGTCTTCTGCTGTTGTAGCCCATCCGCCTCAAGGTTGTGCGTGTTGTGGCTTCACAAATGCTTTGCTGCATACCTCGGTTGTAACGAGTGGTTATTTCAGTCAAAGTTGCTCTTCTATCAGCTTGAATCAGTCGGCCCATTCTCCTCTGACCTCTAGCATCAACAAGGCATTTTCGCCCACAGGACTGCCGCATACTGGATGTTTTTCCCTTTTCACACCATTCTTTGTAAACTCTAGAAATGGTTGTGCGTGAAAATCCCAGTAACTGAGCAGATTGTGAAATACTCAGACCGGCCCGTCTGGCACCAACAACCATGCCACGCTCAAAATTGCTTAAATCACCTTTCTTTCCCATTCTGACATTCAGTTTGGAGTTCAGGAGATTGTCTTGACCAGGACCACACCCCTAAATGCATTGAAGCAACTGCCATGTGATTGGTTGATTAGATAATTGCATTAATGAGAAATTGAACAGGTGTTCCTAATAATCCTTTAGGTGAGTGTATATATATATATATATATATATATATATATAGCAATCATTCACTACGGAAGGTGTGAAAACATTGTTCTTAGGGTGTGCCTTTAGCCCTGTTGTACCCTACGATTTTTTAACTTTATCAAAAAGGATGAACTATGAATAGCCTACAAGAAGGACAGTGCAACAAACGATGGTACATTTATTCATAATTCTGTTTACACTAAACTCCGTACACCTGTGTCAACTGTGTAACTCAGTACTTACTTATTTAAATATGCAAAACTGTTACCCAATCAAAACAGTAGGCTTTTACTTCCAAGTCTTGAATGGCATGTCCATCAAAGAGAAAGTCAAAAACAGAATAGAAAATAGCTTATAACTTCTAAATTAGAGTGTTTTTGACACTGTTGAAAGTGTATCAGATCAGACCTAGTCTCGCATAGCCAGACCTTCAGACTGACGGCAGAAGGTGGTCTCTATCGCAGCTTTCATTGGTCAAGGAACGCCCAAGAGGACGTTTGACCCTGCGAAATGTCCCTGCAATAACAGACTGGTGTGCATCTATAAATTATTAATTCAAGAACATTGTGCAAGTTTACTGAAATTGAGCTGTGAACTTCACATACTTTTGATCCTGGTAAGCGCTCATTGTCACAGTTGTAAACACGACGGTGTTCTTCTTCCACGAGGGAGTTTGGCGTCACGGCATTTGTTTCTAGGCGGACCGTTAAAGAACGCAACACACGTCTCGCGGACATACTGTAGAATTCAACCAATCAGATGACGACTTTGAAACTCTAGATCAGACCTAGCGCCACAACACACTTAGCCAATCAGCAGTAGGGGGCGTGTCCATTAATGATGGGGGAGGAGAGAGGGTGAGCAAGAGGGAGATTTGAAGAAATACTGAGATGGCTGAGAGACATTACGAAAGAGAAAAGGTCAGAGGAATATCACTGGAAAAAGAAAGGTTATGATCAGGCAAGAGCTTTAGGACCCACGTTAATAACAGAAAATCTTTCCAGCGCTGGAGAGACCTGAAAACGGATGCCAGGTTGTGTTGTTTCTGCTCCATACACAAGTAACATTGGTTTTGCTAAGTTTCACTGAACCAAGATATGCTGTTGTTGTAATGTTAGCTATAGTCTAGTTAGTATATATCTTGCTTATACTCTTGTGTACTGTTAATTTTTTGTTCTTCCTTTTCATTCATTTATCATCTTTACTTTATTTTTTGCAAAGCATTATTTTGCTTTGCTTCATCTATGATAAAGAGACATCCACTCTTGCACTGCATGTTTGTTCATTTTGGGGGGCGGAGCAATGAAGTGAGGGGTGTGTTTGTTTGGGTTGATTTCACATATCAACAGTATTTCTCAGCAATCACAAAACCTTTAAATACATGTATAAAAGGAAGTGCTGCAGGATACACCAACCAGTATTTAAAGCAGTGCAGTCCTTTTTTTACATAAAGCATGCAAATGCAGTTTGATTCTAGAAATGCAGGTGAGTTTAACTGGCCATACCAGTACAACAAGCCTAATTTTCACATCCTGTAAACACTGTGTAAATATATATTTATACACCGAATATATATTCCTAATATTGTGTTGGCTCCCCTTTTGCTGCCAAAACAGCCCTGGCCTGTCAAGGCATGGACCCCATTAGACCCCTGAAGGTTTGCTGTGGTATCTGGCACCAAGATGTTAGCAGCAGATCCTTTAAGTACTGTAAGTTGCGAGGTGGGGCCTCCATGGATCGGGCTTGTTTGTTCAGCACATCCCACAGATGCTCAATTAGAGAGAAGTCAGCATGGGCACCCTGACTGGTCTGCGGCTATGCAGCCTCATATGCAACAAACTGCGATGCACTGTGTATTCTGACACCTTTCTATCAGAACCAGCACTAACTTCTTGAGCAATCTGAGCTACAGTAGCTCGTCTGTTTGATCGGACCACACGGACCAGCCTTCGCTCCCCACGTGCATCAGTGAGCCTTGGCCGCCCATGACCCTGTTGCCGGTTCACCACTGTTCCTTCCTTGGACCACTTTTGATAGATACTGACCACTGCAGACTAGAGGTCTTCACGGGTCCAAAAATTTGTACCCGAACCCGAAGAGACCCGTAAATGTGCTACACGGAACCGATCCGGACCCTTCTATTATTTGAAAAGTTGGACCCGGACCCGAGCAGAACCGAGAAATGCCATAAATGTACTACCCGGAACCGACGCGGACCCGTCTATTATTTGAAAGCTGGTCCATGCAGACACAGACCCTACCATATTCCACAGCAAATTGTTATTAACAAGTCAATAAATAAGTCGCGAAAATTTGTCTTACCTACCCAACTTTTTGTCTTGCCTCTAGTTAGCAGTCTTCTCCTTTGTACCTGTCTGTGATGCATACAATCCTCCTTGCCAAGAAAGTTCCATCCATGTTATTCCTCTCTTGCCGAGCATGCTTAATCCACTCATTATTCCAGCTTCAAAAGTCCACTTGTTGTGACAGTGACGGATGACAAATGCAACTTTTGCAGTTTTGCATTTTTTTGTATCTCGAGTCAACTCACGTAAGATAACTTCAACTGTCTGCCCTTTTAAAATGTAATAACGATTGCTCGTTCAGAGCCGTGGCCGCGGGCGGTAGCATTACATATTTAAAATCATATCTGAGCTGAGTCTGACCAGAAATATAGATATAACAAGACGGTTAATTCATTAGATTATTATGAAGTGCGCACGCTTGAGACTGCATATGCGTGTTAGCTGGAGCAACCTGAAATATAGCCTATGCTTTTTAATGCAATTTGAGCATCATAGAAAACATTCATGTGACAGTTCACCTCAGATTTTGTTGCTGATTTGAAATATGTTAAATGTGAGTGTGCACTGTGCAAGGCTGCAAGTTTGAGATTTGAAGTTTGTTTGCATTTACTGCTGTACACACAGAAACAGGAAAACTACTGATCACCGTGCGCTTGCATTAACTCCGCCCACTCTGCTTCTGACGGCTGGGCATGCTTGTGTTTTTTTTCACCTTATTTCCCGGCTCACACTTATCTCATTCTAATTGTACAAGCTGCATGTTACAAAACACGGACAGCGCTGACTGACTCTGATCACGGCCGGGTGTCCGATCGACTCGGGTATTACACACAACGTTAAACAGATCCGGGACCCGAAGTAATAGATTGGGACCTGACCCGGAACTGGCTGACCATTTAAAATATAGACCCGAACCCGTACGGGTCCCGGGTCGGGCCTCGGGTCCTCCGTGTAGACCTCTACTGGGAGGTATCCATGAAAAATATCCATGATTCTGAAGCTGAAAATACAGTATTATTTTAGACGAATATGCTTGCACTCTGTCACTGATCAGATATACAAAATAATGTAGGCCACTTTTTCCTTGGTAACATAAGACATTTGGCATTATCAGGACACAAATACTTCTCTCAATGTCTTCGATTACAAGCTACAAAAAGTTGTATTTGTCTGTGCAACTGATCTCTGCTTTCCCTAACTTTATGTTTGTTTATCAAATAGATAATGGTTTTGTGAATATTATTGGGGGGTTTTTTCACGTTTGTTGTTGGCCCATATATAATTTTGGATTGGTTTATTTTGTGTACTAGCTAGGCCATTACTTACAGCCTTGCTTACTGTAACTAATGTAACTAAAGAAGCCCAATGCCTGCACCTGTTTCAGCAACCTTCATTCAGTGTAACTATAACATTTGAATTACATTCTAAGAAGAGAAATAAAGATAACACTATCATTTTCACATTCATTATCCTGAGCTCATTACCCGTTACCCTCATAAACATTTCAAATGCTCTTTAGTTAAAAGATCCAACTCATATTATTTAAAGTAAAAAAAAATAACTGGAGTAGATACCGAAGGACATTCTGCAACATACATGTGAAATCCTTCAGTACGGTTTAAAAAACATCCCGGGATACATGAAGTTGGTTGAGTGAATGGTCAGTGTGAACAGAACTGGAATCTACACAAAGAATTCAAGTTAGTTGAACATGTTTTGTTCACATACATTTCATTCTTCCATTAGTCACAATAAAGAATGAGCAAATGTGTCCAAAGGTGAGTAACAACATATTTCATCTGAAGTGTTCCTTAGTATTTTATGCATTTCAGATGGTTCTTGAAAAAATGGTGACTCGTTTTTTCCATTGATTCACTTTTGGGAGGATGCCTGTAGGATTGGTACTTGTCTGTGTAACCGTGTTTTTGGTGACCAATTTTGAGATTTTTGCAGGTGACAACTAATAAATCTCCAAGTCCGTCAACGAAGAATTCTGTATATAATTGAGAAAAAAAAATTAAAACAGATTCTTGTTTCTTAAAAATAAAGGTTCTTTGGGAATGGTTCCATAAAGAACCTTCAACATTCATGGAACCTTTCAATTGCACAAAAGGTTCTTTACAGTAGAAAATGGTTCTTTAGATTATTAAAATGTTCTTCACATGAAAAAAAGGTTCTTTTAACCCCTTAAGCCCTGAAGGCATTTTTAGAGTTGTTTTTTTCTGAGTGACATACACAAAAGTAAAGACTCATAACTCCAAAACTATAGCAAGGAGAGTCAAAAGGTAGGTATCATATAAATTTTCATTATATTTGGATTTTCTCATGCTGAGAAACTGCAGATAAAAGACAAAAATATAATTTTTTTATTATAATTTTACATATCTTTCTTATTTGACATGCAATAATTCAGGAAGGAAATAAGTTAGGAGGACATTTCTTTTTTGGTGAAGTTCCCCTACAAGTGAGCTGCATATGGATCAAACTTTGTGGTGATAGCATTAAGTAATCAAAAGTTACAGCATTTGGAACAAAGCCTTTTTGCTTAGCCGTTGTCGTTTTTAAAATGGTTCCTCCATGAGGAATATCTCGTGATTGACGCAATGGATTATGTTGATTTCCGACTCATTCAATCAGGAGCATCTGCTGTAAATAATGATGTGCCATTTTCTACGATTTGTTCATGTTTCATGAAGTTATGAGCAAAAATGGCATGTGAAATCTACATATTTGTTTTTAGTTAGCGCCTGTGGAGTTTTAGGTGTCGTAACTCCGTGAGGAATATCTCGTGATGGACGTAATGGATTATGTTGATTTTCATTTTAATTGTGAAAATCTGCTGTAAATAATGACGTGCTATTTTCCAGCATGTTTCATGAAGGTACGAGCGAAAACGTGACATAAATGTCGCATCCTATATTATTCACATATGGGTCTTGCAGGGCTTCACATACAAAAACTCGCTCAATTTTAGTTGAAACCCAAAACTACTCCATGAGACCTTTCAAATGACATATAACACATGACTATCTGAGCTGTATGATGTTTTTGACACATTGCAGTACATAGTACAAAAATGTTTTTTTTCTATTTATCAGCAAATAACTAAAAAAAAAAAAAAAAAACGTAACTGGCGCGACAATTCATTTGGACATAGCGTAAGCGTTTTGAACTGTGAAAGGCGCTACACTTTCTGCGCAAGTTGAATACGGAAGGGGGTCTGTCGGAAGCTAGATATTTTACTTTATAAAGTTTTTAATATGGATTTTCTTACACAAACCCATCGATTCACTTCAGAAAGTCTTTATTAACTCCCGGAGCTGTGTGGATTACTTTTATAATGGATGAATGCATTTTTTTGGGCTTCAAATTTTGTGCTGCCATTCACTGCCATTATAAAGCTTGGATTAGCCAGGACATTTTTTAATATAACTCTGATTGTATTCGTCTGAAAGAAGAATGTCATTTACACCTATGATGGCTTGAGGGTGAGTCAATTATATGCTAATTTTCATTTTTGGGTTAACTATCCCTTTAAGCAGGTCTATTAGGAAATAATTTAACAACAGACCTCATCCAAAATGAATCGGGTGACTTCATCTGATCTGAATGTTTTCAATCAACACTTTGAAGTCCACCTACCAGTGTGAGCCACTCTTTTGAGAAACGGGTCAAAACCGACCCTCCGCACAGCATCTGTCCGGCCCATGAAGTAGTTGACAACTCCATCTGCAAAGAAGCAGCCATCAAAACCTGGCAGAGGTGCGTGAGTACTAAAGAAACGCGTGATACAGCCGCCTTCCTCGCTGCTCCCTTCCTCATATTTCAGCTTAAAGAAGAACCGATTTTTGTCTACCTTACCACCAACCTGATGGAGAGAGAGAGAATGAATGAATTAATGAATAATAACTACAAAACAAAATGTCAAAATCTGTCAAGGTCTTTCGCAAACATAAAAATAAGATTTCTGTCATGACAACTCTCTGAGAGATTGGCATGGTAATGGATGTGGCAATGTTAAAGGGGGGGGGTAACACACACAGTTTCAGCCAATGTTAATCTTGAGTACCTACAGAGTAGTATTGCATCCTTCATATCTCAAAAACGTCTTTAGTTTTATTAGATTTATAAAAGACAGATATGCTGTACTGAGTCTTTACGAAAAAAGCCGAACTCCGGGAGGCGTGCCGTGCAGTGTTGCCAACTAATTTTCAGGGGAAGTTGCTAAAGGCAGGTCGATTTGTTGCTAAAAGTTGCTAAATGATGTCATTGCATGATGACGTAATTGCGTAACCATGACGCAAAAAGTGCATTATTGCCTAGAATACACAATGAGATTACACAAATCTCAGTGAAAAATATGATTTGAAATGTTAATTTAGATTTGTTCGTAAAAAATAATATAAACATTTTATTTGTAAAAGTAATATAAACGACATTCTTCATGATCAGACATTTTTATCTTTAAGTACAACATTGAATTATTGAAGAGTTATACATTTTTGAACAATTACATTTTATGTATTTTCTTATTAACTAGTAAAACTACACATTCATAGTTTTAAGCACTGTATTTGTAGTTGGTGTGCTACACTCTTAAAAAGTCTGTAAAAATAGGGCACAGTGCACTGTGTTAATATAAAGGAATTATCCGTATTGATTTTTCACAGCTATTTTACCTGTATTTTAAATTACGCGTTGCATTTTGTGTTTTAGGGTTACAGGGTTAAAACTTAACGGATAATGTGCTGGCAGAAAATTACCAGTACCTTCTTCATTTTTCTGTACATTTTTCCTTACAGTGTACCTAACTGAACAACAATTATTGGAACAAGCTAATAACATGCTGTGTCATACAAACCCGATTCCAAAAAAGTTGGGACACTGTACAAATTGTGAATAAAAAAAGGAATGCAATAATTTACAAATCTCATAAATTTATATTTTATTCACAATAGAATATAGATAACATATCAAATGTTGAAAGTGAGACATTTTGAAATGTCATGCCAAATATTGGCTCATTTTGGATTTCATGAGAGCTACACATTCCAAAAAAGTTGGGACAGGTAGCAATAAGAGGGCGGAAAAGTTAAATGTACATATAAGGAACAGCTGGAGGACCAGTTTGCAACTTATTAGGTCAATTGGCAACATGATTGGGTATAAAAAGAGCCTCTCAGAGTGGCAGTGTCTCTCAGAAGTCAAGATGGGCAGAGGATCACCAATTCCCCCAATGCTGCGGCGAAAAATAGTGGAGCAATATCAGAAAGGAGTTTCTCAGAGAAAAATTGCAAAGAGTTTGAAGTTATCATCATCTACAGTGCATAATATCATCCAAAGATTCAGAGAATCTGGAACAATCTCTGGGCGTAAGGGTCAAGGCCGGAAAACCATACTGGATGCCCGTGATCTTCGGGCCCTTAGACGGCACTGCATCACATACAGGAATGCTACTGTAATGGAAATCACAACATGGGCTCAGGAATACTTCCAGAAAACATTGTCGGTGAACACAATCCACCGTGCCATTCGCCGTTGCCGGCTAAAACTCTATAGGTCAAAAAAGAAGCCATATCTAAACATGATCCAGAAGCGCAGGCATTTTCTCTGGGCCAAGGCTCATTTAAAATGGATTGTGCCATGTCTTTCGGACTAAAGGACAAGGACAACCCAAGTTGTCATCAGCGCTCAGTTCAGAAGCCTACATCTCTGATGGTATGGGGTTGCATGAGTGCGTGTGGCATGGGCAGCTTACACATCTGGAAAGGCACCATCAATGCTGAAAGGTATATCCAAGTTCTAGAACAACATATGCTCCCATCCAGACGTCGTCTCTTTCAGGGAAGACCTTGCATTTTCCAACATGACAATGCCAGACCACATACTGCATCAATTACAACATCATGGCTGCGTAGAAGAAGGATCCGGGTACTGAAATGGCCAGCCTGCAGTCCAGATCTTTCACCCATAGAAAACATCTGGCGCATCATAAAGAGGAAGATGCGACAAAGAAGACCTAAGACAGTTGAGCAACTAGAAGCCTGTATTAGACAAGAATGGGACAACATTCCTATTCCTAAACTTGAGCAACTTGTCTCCTCAGTCCCCAGACGTTTGCAGACTGTTATAAAAAGAAGAGGGGATGCCACACAGTGGTAAACATGGCCTTGTCACAACTTTTTTGAGATGTGTTGATGCCATGAAATTTAAAATCAACTTATTTTTCCCTTAAAATGATACATTTTCTCAGTTTAAACATTTGATATTTTATCTATGTTGTATTCTGAATAAAATATTGAAATTTGAAACTTCCACATCATTGCATTCTGTTTTTATTCACAATTTGTACAGTGTCCCAACTTTTTTGGAATCGGGTTTGTAAATGAACAATTATTATTGAACAATTGCAACTTAATTCACATTTGATGTGTGTATTGTTAGGCATCTTTCTCAGCTCTCTTCAGGCTGATGTGCTGATTGGCTGGCTAGCTGTTCTAAGGTTTCCTCTTTTTGTGTAATTTAGATGAAAATATGTGCCCTTTTATTGTTTGAGGCACTTTTCAAAAGTTGCTAAAAGTTGCCAAATAAATTTAAAAAATAGCAAAATTTGTTGCTAGGTGCTTTTTGAAAAAAAAAAAGTTACTAGGGTAGTCTGAAAAATTGCTAAATCTAGCAACAAAATTGCTAAATTGACAACACTGGTGCCTTGCTTGGAGCTAAAGAATCACGTGCGCGCGCGCAGAAACAATACGTCATCGCATCATAGAGTCTCTATTCTTTCTGGTTAAATCACAAAATCAAAATGGTTTTCATGAGAAAAAAAAAAAACTACGATGGTGGATTCGAACCTCAGACACGCTCGCGGGCACTAGCTCATTCCACTGGACCATTAAGGCACACAAGCAATTCATGCAAATCTATTTTAAGAACCTCGGGACTGACAATATTGTATTATGCTATAGTTAGGAGATGTAACGTTAAGGATTAAACTATTACTCTAAACATGACTTCTCATGACTCCCCCACTCACCCACTTTTTAAAACAAAGCTACGCCACTGCATCGCATTATGGATAACTATCGATTCACTGTTCGATTCACGATTCACTCGTCTTGTTTAAATTATATGCACTTACGCGCCGATTGCCAACAAAACACAGACATTTGATGCAGTTTACTCACCGCCTGCAACAATCTGCAAATCCAACGGGCCTTGCTTATAAAACATTCGTCACCGAAAAATGCCAGGAACACACTTGAAAAACAAGGCTGGGTTCTTTGGGAAGCTGAACAAGGTTCTCTTTCCCTCACAACCAAAAACACACTTTGGTGACATTGTTAAAAAATCTTTCTCGACTTGCATTACCCGAATGACAGGCGCGATCTTGCTCTCTCTCTGATTGGTGTGTGCGCGCGCTTTTCCGGGAGAAGTGTACATACAAGGAATTTCCGTCCTTTATGAATTCATAAAGGGCCATAGTCGAAAAAAACTTTCTGAAACTTGTGAGAAACCGGAAGAAGTATTTTTGGCACAGAAATACTCCGTCATACGTCCAACTAATTTTTTGAAACTTTGGCCATGTTTAGCATGGGAATCCAACTCTTTATAAATAAGTCAGAATGCATGTATATGTATATATTTAATGTATTTGGTATTGGCGGAATAGATCTGCTACACTGCTGCTGCTGCAGAGCAAGTACTGAGATTTGCTACTGCCAAAACATTCACAGACATTGCTGTGAGCATGTAAGACATGCTGCTGCTGCACATGTAACATACATGAAATAACCCCACATAGCAGATCTATACAGGTGGAGCTGGGGAAGGTGAAGGGTTTCTTGATAACAGCAAACAATGCCAAGTATTTGAAATGTTGAGCTGCAAGCTCATTGGCTGCTGATGCCACAGCAACCAATCAGCTGCGTTATGTAGACGTTGAGACTGCTAACAACTTGAGTTGTAATTAGATGTACAATATACATACAAAATATTTTTTTTTTTTAAAGAAGTTAATGCCTTTATTCAGCAAGGACGCATTAAATTGATCAAAAGATTTTTATTTCAAATAAACGCTGTTCTTTTTAACTTTCTATTCATCAAAGAATTCTGAAGAAAAATATATCAAGGTTTCCGCAAAACTGTTTTCAACTTGAGCAGCAAATCAGCATATTAGAATGATTTCAGAAGGATCATGTGATACTGAAGACTGAAGTATTGATCACAGGAATAAATTATATTAAATAATAATAAAAATATATTCAAATAGAAAACAGTTCTTTAAAACTGTAAAAATATATAAAAAAAATACTTTTACTGTACTGTGCTGTCTTTGATCATATAAATGCAGCATTGGTGAGCAGAAGACCCCAACTTTTATATTTATATTAGGTCAAGATGATATAACTGACATAATTACCACATCTAGTTCAGGAAAAGTTTCCATAATTTTCACAAAGCTCTCAATATGTGTCTCATTCAGGAACACAAAGTCATCGTCCACCCACAGGAAGTACTTTGTGGTGACTTGTGACACTGCCAGATTTCTGCCTGCAAACCAGCCCTGAAAGGCCAAACAATATATTTAAACTTTTATATTTCAAGCAAATTACAACAACATTCAGTTTAAACAATCTGATGTTTGTACCTGTGCCGGGGGCATGATATAGTGTTCTATATTGTCACCGACCACCTTCTCAGGTTTCAGACTGTCATCAGCAATAATGATCTTTATTTTTGGGTAGAGCCGACGGATACTCTTGATGAGGATGTCTAGTTCTTTATATCTCAAAAATGCTTTAATTAGAACAGTCACCTGGGAGTTTATGTCTACAGGGAGACAGAGAGAAAGAGAGAGAGAGAGAGAGAGAAAATTATGTGCCCATAACAGGTCAGTATGGTGATTGTTTTCACATAATACAGAATCTGTGATTAGGTATGTTATTTTTTCAGAAGCAGTGTTGTTACCAGCTAGGTTTCCATCCAAAGGTGCAAATTTAACGGCGCAAAATTGGAATATTGCAAAAAACATTTGCGATAAAGCACCGTTAACATCACATGCATCAAAATCGTCACTTTCTGGGAAACTGGCACAAAATATCTGATATAAAAATGGAAGTTGCTGCAACCGGGGAAGCCACTGCATCTCTTTTTTCGTACATCATAAATGTATTGCGACGTAGTCCAGTAGGAGCTGTGCATGTAAACCTCACTCCCCTGATCTTAAGAGCGGCTGACGCTAGCCAGGGTTCCCACTCTTTCATGAACACCAGATTTAAGAACTTTCAAGGACTTTTTAAAGCACCTTTTATTTTAAATCAAGCACAATAAATATGATAAAGCTGGGTGTGTTACTGCCAATCTGGACAGTATATCAAATACCTACTGTACCTGTGTCTATCATTACTGCAGTAAGGCTAAGGCATATACTGACAAGTAAAATAAAATTTAGAGGCTGGTAGAGTGTACACGAGAGCGAGTAAGGTTTAATGGGAGATGCAGTTTGCAGCTCTCTTATTCCTGCTTTTAACATTTATTTCACACTGGTTTTAGTTTTCTTTTTTATATATCATTAAACATCAAAATATAGAGATAATATTGTACACATGTATTTTCCAATTAAATGAAAAGATATGGACAAGTTAATTGTTAGGCATTATAAATATGCACAATTATTTATTAATCACCTGTACATTGTACCTTTTTAAAAATCAATTTTAAGGCTTTTAAGACCTTTTTAAGATCTGCACAGGTTGAGATGAGTGTTTATGGAAGCATCCTAAACCATAAAATGACTGTAAAAAAACAACTTTACAGTTGAAAAAAACAAGTTTTATAAAAAAATATTTATAAAAACTTCACATTTCAGCCTTTAAAATATGATTATACTTAATATTATAGATACATTATTATTCTACATTTTTTAAAAGCACATTAGCTTCTCATCGATCCACCAGTTAACATTTACAACTCTGTGTGTAAGCTGTGTAAAAATATGGGTTAATATGCATTAGTCTGAAACAAACCAACTGACTCGCTGAAAATGCAATTTGACTCTTTGACAGTAGATGGCGCTTATGGAACAGCAGAAATATATTAGTTTCCTCAGTAACCTCTGTAAACAAAGGAGCTGCGCTGATAAACACTACTTTATTAAGCGTTATTCGTTGGAACTTTGATAAACCAATTTTTAATGTAGCTCAACACTGAGCCAAGCAACACTGAATTTGCACTTCCCTGGCACTAAGCTAGTTAAAAAGCTCCACGTTATGTGCTCATTATGCAGAGCTGCCTGCCTGCACGTGATCATGATCCATCCGCTCCCGCAGCATTTTTTCAGGTTTTTCCCGCTTCCTCCCCAATCAGTAGCGCTGTTTTGTTCTGGCTTTGGCAGCGCATAAATGCCAATTTTTGTAATAGCACCATGCTACTCTAACAAAATGTAGTTCATGCTTAATTCAAGCACTTTCAAGGACCTATATTTGTTTTCAAGTACTTTTACAGTCCTTGAATCCATGTGTCTGAAATTCAAGGACTTTCAAGTACTTTCAAAAAGCGTGGGAACCCTGGCTAGCGGCTGTGGTCTTTAGTGTCCTTATTAGCACCTCTTGAGATCAGGGGAGTGAAGTCTGTTACACTCACCCCTCTAAACCTCACTCCCATCCGGGTCACGGCACCAAATGTAACCGCTTCTACTCGACCTGCTCCGAGCAGGATTCAAACCGGGTCTCCGGCATGGAAGGCAGGTGCACTCATACGGACGCTAAAGACTGCAGCCTCTTGAGATCAGGGGAGTGAGGTTTACACGCTCAGCTCTTACTAGCCTAAGTTCGTTAGATTTAGCCCTTTAAACCTCACTCCCTTCTGGGTCACGGCACCAAATATAACCCGCTCCAAGCGGGATTCGAACCAGGGTCTCTGGCGTGGGAGGCAGGTGCACTAACAAGGCAACGTCTTGAGATCAGGGGAGTGAGGTTTACACGCACAGCTCTTCCTGGCCTACGTCCGTTCCACTCACCCCCCTAAACCTCACTCCCATCCAGGTCACGGCACCAAATGTAACCGTTTCTACTCAACCTGCTCCGAGCGGGATTCGAAACGGGGTGTCCGGCGTGGAAGGCGTGTGCGCAAACAAGGATGCTAAAGACTGCAGCCTCTTGAGATCAGGTAAGTTAGGCTTACATGCACAGCTCTTATTGGCCTATGTCCATTACAAGAGTGCACAGGTGAAATGCAATAAATGCTTTCATGTTACTCTATCTTGCATTCGGATGCCTGGTATTTGTGAACACAATGGTGTGAGACACTCCTGAGGCAATTAAACTAAATCATTCTGATGACAGACTTTTAGAATTTATGTGAATTTTGGAGTTTTTTTATGCAATATCCCAAAAGATGGATGGAAGCAGAGTAATAACTACTGTTAATTAAAACTAAATGTATTAAAAATAATTTTCATTAATTGAAATAAAGCTGAAATCAAAAATAAACTTAAAAAACTTACAAAAAGCAAACAATAGAAATGTTTGGAAATCAACTGAAATAAAGTTTAAGCTGCAGTACTAAAATGACTAAAACTAAAAACTGAAAAATAAATCAAAGCTAATTATAAATATTAAAATACAAATGACAAAAGCAGACAAAAATGACTAAAACTTAAAATACAATTAAAACTAACTAAAATGAAATAATGTGTTAACACTTGAGCTCACCTGTTCCTGGGTCAAACAGAACAGGAACGGACAAACGTCTGATCTCAATCGGGAATATGGCTTCATGGTTCTCAAAAGAAAAGTACGCTAAAGACATGAAAACATATGTAAAATTAATGGTTGTACATATAAATTAGGAAATTACATTCTTTTTAAGTTATAAAAAAGAAACTTCAAAGTGGTCCATATGACTCTAGCACTATATTCCATGTCATTTTGAAAACTTTCTGGGTTTTTTTTGTCCATACAATAAAAGTCAATGGGGTCTAATGTTGTTTTGGACCATAACATTCTTCAAAACATCTCCTTTTGTGTTCAGCAGAAGAAAGAAAGTCATGCAGGTTTAGAATGACATGAGAGTAAATGATGACTGAATGTAGGTTACGTACCGAGGTCTTGGGTCTTGATGTGGTAGACTGTGCTGGTGTAGGTCATTCTGCTCAGCAGCTCATTGAGCTGTTGGAGGCTGCTTGATGAGATGCTCAGATGTTTCTCATTTTGGCCGTCCACCTGCTCACCCTCCTGAACATCCAGCACTGAGAGCAGCCCTTTCTGCACCCTTAGAGACACCTGGAGAGGTTTCAGATCCTATGAGCTCATTTGATTCTCTTTAACATCATGATGACTTCTTTTAAAAAATGTTTGACCAAAAGTGCACAAAGCATTGCATAAAAGAAGTAAAAAAAACACAGTAGACCCCCATTCAGAGACCGTCTGAAGCAAACCAATGATTGAGATGTAAAAAACCCCACCACCTTTAGCAAGAAAACCATATTCATCAGGACAAACCTTGTACACTGCTCTGTTTTGTGTTTGCAGCGCTAGACCTTTAATGATGATACAATAATTAATATAGATATAAATGCATTAATAGATCATATTGAATTCGTTTATACTTAACAATAGCAAATTTTTATTTATATACTGTACACTAATAGTTAAAATTTGACAATAATTATGTTTTTTTTCATTGATTCATTTGATCAAATTACAGTAAAAAAGTAATATCGTGATTATTACAATTACAAAATAAAATGTAATTTATTTCTGTAAAATGTAATTTATTGCTGTGATGGTGAAGCTGAATTTCAGTGTCACATGATCCTTCAGAAAACATGCTGATTTGATGCTTAATTACTATTAATTTATTATTCAATTATTAATAATTGTTCTTATTATTATAAATGTTGAAAACAGTTGTGCTGCTTAATAATTTTTTTTTGCAAACCATGATACATTTTTTCAGGATTTTTTAATGAGTAGAAAGTTCAAAAGAACAGCATTTATTTGAAATCAAAATCTTTTCTAACATTATAAATGTCTTTATCGTTACTTTTTTATCAATTTAATACATCCTTGCTGAATAAATGTATTAATTTCTTCTAATTTATTTCCTGATTTTTAATCTCAATTACTCTTGCATGGTAGTGTATCACACTTTCCACAAAAATATTAAGCAGCACAACTGTTTTTCAACATTTATAATAATCAGAAATGTTTCTTGAGCAGCAAATCATCATATTAGAATGATTTCTGAAGGATCATGTGACACTGAAGACTGGAGTAATGATACTGAAAATTCAGCTTTGATCACAGGAATAAATTACATTTTGTAATATATTAAAACAGAAAACAGATATTTAAAATTGTAATAATATTTAATATTTCATACAGTATTTTTGATCAAATAAATACAGTTTTGGTGAATAGAAGAGACTTCTCTCATAAATTTCAAAAGATCTTCATTATTCCAAAGCTTTGACTGGTAGTCTATGTCCCTCTGTAACCTGACGTGTTTGAGAAAGCTCAGGTCAGCAGAAATCAGACTCACCAGGAATGAATGTTTTATGCATGGGTGTCACTCTGAATCCTCTGATTGGATACTGGAGTGGGGTGTTGGCGGGGGCGAGAATAAGAACATCATTTTCTTTCCCTGTCCTGGGAGACACATGCCACTATTTGTTAAGCCTCTAAGGGACATTTATAAATGACACTGACAAAATTAGCATTTAAAATACAATAGGCCTAGTAATATTAAATTTTAGCAATATCATATGACATCACCCTATGGAAGCTTGTTTCTGCCACAGAATAAATCAATTTAAAAGATAATTGCTACTTTTCTTGTCACAATTGCGAGTTTACATCTCGCAATTCTGACTTTATAACACGCAATTCTGACTTTATATCTCGCAATTGTGACTTTATATCTCGCAATTCTGACTTTATAACAGCAATTCTGGCTTTATATCTCGCAATTCTGATTTTATAACACGCAATTCTGACTTTATATCTCACAATTCTGACTTTATATCTCACAATTCTGATTTTATAACACGCAATTCTGACTTTATATCTCGCAATTCTGACTTTATATCTCGCAATTCTGACTTTATATCTCGCAATTCTGACTTTATAACACGCAATTCTGACTTTATAACTCGCAATTCTGACTTTATATCTCACAATTCTGACTTTATAACACGCAATTCTGACTTTATAACTCGCAATTCTGACTTTATATCTCACAATTCTGACTTTATATCACGCAATTCTGACTTTATAACTCGCAATTCTGACTTTATATCTCACAATTCTGACTTTATAACACGCAATTCTGACTTTATAACACGCAATTCTGACTTTATATCTCACAATTCTGACTTTATAACACGCAATTCTGACTTTATAACACGCAATTCTGACTTTATATCTCACAATTCTGACTTTATAACTCGCAATTCTGACTTTATATCTCACAATTCTGACTTTATAACACGCAATTCTGACTTTATAACACGCAATTCTGACTTTATATCTCACAATTCTGACTTTATATCTCGCAATTCTGACTTTATATCTCGCAATTCTGACTTTATAACACGCAATTCTGACTTTATAACACGCAATTCTGACTTTATATCTCACAATTCTGACTTTATAACACGCAATTCTGACTTTATATCTCGCAATTCTGACTTTATAACACGCAATTCTGACTTTATATCTCGCAATTCTGACTTTATAACACGCAATTCTGACTTTATATCTCGCAATTCTGACTTTATAACACACAATTCTGACTTTATATCTCACAATTCTGACTTTATAACTCACAATTCTGACTTTATATTTCGCAATTCTGACTTTATAACACGCAATTCTGACTTTATAACTCGCAATTCTGACTTTATAACACGCAATTCTGACTTTATAACACGCAATTCTGACTTTACAACACGCAATTCTGACTTTACAACACGCAATTCTGACTTTATAACACGCAATTCTGACTTTATATTTCGCAATTCTGACTTTATAACACGCAATTCTGACTTTATAACTCGCAATTCTGACTTTACAACACGCAATTCTGACTTTACAACACGCAATTCTGACTTTATAACACGCAATTCTGACTTTATATCTCGCAATTCTGACTTTATAACTCACAATTCTGACTTTATATCTCACAATTCTGACTTTGTAACACGCAATTCTGACTTTATATCTCACAATTCTGACTTTGTAACACGCAATTCTGACTTTATATTGTAGGATTGAAAATAATCAAAGATATTTGATATTTGAAATCGAACAAAGAAATTTGCTTTACTGTTTTCAACCCCCCTCTTTCTTACCAGAAGGGCCATTTGGAATTCCTAAAGACAAAGAGATTCTGAAGGCCTGTAGGCCAAATGTGTGTCACACCTTTAGTACAGTGGGGGAAGTTTGGTCTGATTGGTCAGTTTGAATGTCTCACATTAGGGTTTCAGTCACATGGTCAAGGAACAGATAAAAAGAAGATGTAACTGTTGCTCTGGCTCTCTTTTTTTAATTCTCTGGCTCTTCTTTTATTCTCTGTCTCTCTTGATTCTCTGTCTCTCTCTTCTTGGGGCCTTCTCTTTGGCTCTTCTCTTCTTTGCTCTCTTCTTCTCTTTGTCTCTTTCTCTCCCTCTCTCTCTCTCTCTCTCTCTCTCTCTCTCTTTCTATCCCTCAGGTAACATTCATGCTGGGTACAATTAATGGTATAAGTTTTTATCATCTCATACATCTATTTTGAAACTATTTTAAGTATAACCATAACCAGATTTTGTCATTAAATCCTTTCTATTACAAATGATGTGCTAACTAGTTTTGATTTGGTATTGACTTTGAAGTGCTACCTATTGCAATTCAATATAGTCACATTCTAGCAACGCTCTCCCACATATTTTGCTATTGTAACGGCGCTTATTTCCGTCGTTGGTATAAGTTGCAGTGGGTGGTAAAGACGAGAAATGTACAGTTTTCTATCCTCTTGCTGATAACGTTTCTTTAGTCATTCGGCAACCCTGCAGCCTGAACCACTGTAGGCGACCTACCCTTACAATATCACGCAATTCTTTATATACTTTATACTTTATAACATGCAATTCTGACTTTATATCACGCAATTCTGACTTTATATCTCACAATTCTGACTTTATATCACGCCACTCTGACTTTATATCGCGCAATTCTTTATAACATGCAATTCTGACTTTATATCACGCCACTCTGACTTTATATCTCGCAATTCTGACTTTATATCACGCAATTCTGACTTTATATCACGCCACTCTGACTTTATATCTCGCAATTGTGACTTTATATCACGCCACTCTGACGTTATATCTCGCAATTGTGACTTTATATCTCGCAATTCTGACTTTATATCTCGCAATTGTGACTTTATAACACGCAATTCTGACTTTATATCTCGCAATTATGACTTTATAACACGCAATTCTGACTTTATATCATGCCACTCTGACTTTATATCTCGCAATTCTGACTTTATATCACGCAATTCTGACTTTATATCTCACAATTCTGACTTTATATCACGCCACTCTGACTTTATATCTCGCAATTCTGACTTTATATCACGCAATTGTGACTTTATATCTCGCAATTGTGACTTTATAACACGCAATTCTGACTTTATATCTCGCAATTGTGACTTTATATCACGCAATTCTGACTTTATATCTCGCAATTGTGACTTTATATCTCGCAATTCTGACTTTATATCTCGCAATTCTGACTTTATATCACGCAATTCTGACTTTATATCTCGCAATTGTGACTTTATATCTCGCAATTCTGACTTTATAACACGCAATTCTGACTTTATATCACGCAATTCTGACTTTATATCTCGCAATTCTGACTTTATATCACGCAATTCTGACTTTATAACACGCAATTCTGACTTTATATCTCGCAATTGTGACTTTATATCTCGCAATTCTGACTTTATATCACGCAATTCTGACTTTATATCTCGCAATTCTGACTTTATATCACGCAATTCTGACTTTATATCTCGCAATTCTGACTTTATAACACGCAATTCTGACTTTATATCTCGCAATTCTGACTTTATATCACGCAATTCTGACTTTATATCACGCAATTCTGACTTTATATCTCGCAATTGTGACTTTATATCTTGCAATTCTGACTTTATAACACGCAATTCTGACTTTATATCTCGCAATTCTGACTTTATATCACGCAATTCTGACTTTATAACACGCAATTCTGACTTTATATCTCGCAATTCTGACTTTATATCTTACAATTCTGACTTTATAACACGCAATTCTGACTTTATATCTCGCAATTCTGACTTTATATCTTACAATTCTGACTTTATAACACGCAATTCTGACTTTATATCTCGCAATTCTGACTTTATATCACGCAATTCTGACTTTATATCTCGCAATTGTGACTTTATATCTTACAATTCTGACTTTATAACACGCAATTCTGACTTTATATCACGCAATTGTGACTTTATATCACGCAATTGTGACTTTATAACACGCAATTCTGACTTTACATCTCGCAATTCTGATTTTGAGCCAGAACACACCTCATACTCACATTCTAATGCTGGCTCCCTGTTACAACAACATGACCAAATTTGCATCACAGATTTCCTCACCTTTGTTTGGAGCATGAGTGCATTTACACATAGACACAGCTAAATGCAGCCACATAGATAACACCATTTGTTCATTTGTCATTTGACTTGCAACAATGTTTTTGGACATTAATTCAATTGAATACCTGTATTTGGTTACACTGAATATTTTGCTGATATTCCATGAAAAAGGGGGATTTTAAACTAACATTTAGGACAAAGTCAGTTAAAAATGACAGCACCCTAAAAAAAGATGGTCAGATGTAGAAAACTAATTTTGGAAAATGACTTTAGCGGTAGCACTTTATTTTACAGTCCTGTTTCCCATGTACATACAATGTACTTATTACAGTAATTACAATTACTGGGTAACAACTAGGTACAAACTGAACCTACTCCTAAATCTTAACTATTGTAGTTACACTGTAAGTACATGCAAGTACACGTACTGTAAAATAAAGTGCAACCACTTTAGACCTATGTAAACTGTAAAGTCATGTATTTATTCTTCTAGCTGTGTTTTATAGGGTGTGACTGACTTTGCTCCACACTGAAAAGATCAGATAAATTGTGAGGAACCTGAGGAACCTGATCTGGTGTTGTCTGAACTCTTCTGCCCGGCGTTTCTGTAAATCATCCAGCTCATATTTTGGCACAAACCGGTTTGCAGGCGCAGCATCTTGGCAGGTACACGGTATTGGATTATCATTGTAAAAAGGCCCAATACTGAGACAATACATGAAAAAAAACACACAAAAAAAAAAAATGAAGTTACAGGTTTTGGGTTGCACATCAAAGTGAAATGAATCTACTCACTTTGTTTTGGGTAAGTCTGTAATCTCTGAATCCTTGCGAGCTTGAGAGCTTGAGAATCTTGTAAGAGTAAAAAAAAACACATTTGAATACAATTTACATTTGTAACCAAATGAAACCAAAGCAGGAGTGAATGGTATCAAATTTCTTTCCACACCACCAAGATAACCGTCATAGTATTTTTATTTTTTATATGGTTCCCTGTTTATTCATGTCAGGCAGATTTGTCAGGCAACCTTAAGCAGGGGTTTTCCAATTAGCGAGACTAAAACTGACAAGATGTATTTTAACGGTAAGAATTAAAGACAAAATATGCATATAATTTGTGTTTATATATATACACTCACCTAAAGGATTATTAGGAACACCTGTTCAATTTCTCATTAATGCAATTATCTAATCAACCAATCACATGGCAGTTGCTTCAATGCATTTAGGGGTGTGGTCCTGGTCAAGACAATCTCCTGAACTCCAAACTGAATGTCAGAATGGGAAAGAAAGGTGATTTAAGCAATTTTGAGCGTGGCATGGTTGTTGGTGCCAGACGGGCCGGTCTGAGTATTTCACAATCTGCTCAGTTACTGGGATTTTCACGCACAACCATTTCTAGAGTTTACAAAGAATGGTGTGAAAAGGGAAAAACATCCAGTATGCGGCAGTCCTGTGGGCGAAAATGCCTTGTTGATGCTAGAGGTCAGAGGAGAATGGGCCGACTGATTCAAGCTGATAGAAGAGCAACTTTGACTGAAATAACCACTCGTTACAACCGAGGTATGCAGCAAAGCATTTGTGAAGCCACAACACGCACAACCTTGAGGCGGATGGGCTACAACAGCAGAAGACCCCACCGGGTACCACTCATCTCCACTACAAATAGGAAAAAGAGGCTACAATTTGCACGAGCTCACCAAAATTGGACAGTTGAAGACCTGTTGCCTGGTCTGATGAGTCTCGATTTCTGTTGAGACATTCAGATGGTAGAGTCAGAATTTGGCGTAAACAGAATGAGAACATGGATCCATCATGCCTTGTTACCACTGTGCAGGCTGGTGGTGGTGGTGTAATGGTGTGGGGGATGTTTTCTTGGCACACTTTAGGCCCCTTAGTGCCAATTGGGCATCGTTTAAATGCCACGGCCTACCTGAGCATTGTTTCTGACCATGTCCATCCCTTTATGACCACCATGTACCCATCCTCTGATGGCTACTTCCAGCAGGATAATGCACCATGTCACAAAGCTCGAATCATTTCAAATTGGTTTCTTGAACATGACAATGAGTTCACTGTACTAAAATGGCCCCCACAGTCACCAGATCTCAACCCAATAGAGCATCTTTGGGATGTGGTGGAACGGGAGCTTCGTGCCCTGGATGTGCATCCCACAAATCTCCATCAACTGCAAGATGCTATCCTATCAATATGGGCCAACATTTCTAAAGAATGCTTTCAGCACCTTGTTGAATCAATGCCACGTAGAATTAAGGCAGTTCTGAAGGCGAAAGGGGGTCAAACACAGTATTAGTATGGTGTTCCTAATAATCCTTTAGGTGAGTGTATATATATATATATATATATATATATTCTCAAAAAAATTATGTTTTTTTTAACCCAGGGTTCAGACTGCTGGGTCATTTAATTAACATTTTTAACATTTTTTTTTCTGTAAATCAGCTGCTGGGTCATCACATACCTACCCAGCGCTGGGTCAATGTAACCCAATGTTGGGTAGTCTGTGCCAAACTGGTTAAAACTGGATGCATTTGTCAAGTCATTTTGTGTTCTGTTCTGAGAGAAAACTTCCTGAGGGGAAATTCCTGAATGAAATTAAGGTTTGTATTACATTGTATCCCTATCAAATTATTACTGTACATGTCTGTCTCACATTTTACCTTTTTTGTTTACATGTAAGTAACAGCTGACGTCTGATGGGAACACTAGCCGAACGACACGCCAGCGCCACCAGGAAGTTTAACCTCCCGCCAAACGAATGCGCCGCGTGACCAGGGTATGGCAAGCCAAAAGGGTCAGAATACGCTATAGCTTAATCGCGTTTACAGTCAAACGCCGTAAAATACGCCGTTGTGATTACAAACGCCGTAAAAATCACGCGAAATACGTCAATGACGCCGTATTTGACGGCGTTTTATTGTGCCTGAAAAGCGCCGCTTTTTACGCTGTTCATCCTGCCATATGAGGGCGTAAAAAACGCCATTTTGGTTGCACAGAGCGCGCGTTATTTACGGCGTTTTGCTTATAGTACAATAAGCCACACCCACTGATTTCCACAGCCAGTAAATTTGAACTGTTCTCACCCAATCAATGATGAACTGAGTCAGACCAGACAAATTCAGCACGGATCATTTTAGCCAAAGGAGTACCTATGAATTGATAGGGTATATTTATCTACAATAGCCTATAACTTTTTGGATATTTTCATCTCTACTAACATTAAACATATTAATTAAAGATCACACCTCTTTATCATACTTTAATGTAATTGCAAAGATTTCATGTTCAGCAATTATCCTACCTACCCCATGTATTCAATTTATTACACTAAATATGGGAGGAGCTGAATATGATATAGGCTATTTTAGTTGACCCTCACTCTAGAACTAATCCTTTAAAATTAATGGTATTCAGAACAGAACAAGAATGAGAAAATTTAGCTATAGGCTACGAAGCCAAAACGAATTCGTTTAAAGCTGAACTGAAACAGAAACGCGCGTTATAGCCTACCTCTCTCATTTGTCACAAATCCAGATATTTCCATATTCACGATGTATTTGGATCCTAAACTGTATTTATTATTTACAAGTTTTGTACTTCGTGTTCCAATACAGACGACAACAAACATGCGCAAAAAATATGCTTGGCATAACAGCACAGTAAACGGCACAGATTGTACACACGGACTATTTCAAATGAGCAGTGTAACTTTTTATACATTAAGTTGACTGTATTTTATTTTGACAACGAACAGGCATTTCTTAAATATCTGCATTGGCTTAACACGGTACATTTCCATCTAGATCCTATAGAGAAATCCAATATAATGCCCTATGAATTTGTGTTTTAAATATAGGCCTTAGAAAATATCAGACGAATGTAGGCCTATTAGCCTGTTTGCCATTTCTAAAAAATGTAGCAGGTTTGTTGGTATAATAAGCTTCTCCTTCAGGGATTAAATAGTGTTCCGGTTGTTTACTTAAATTCATGTTTTATTCATATTACATTGATTATATAGCTTAAATAACATTATTACATTTCGTTATATCCAATATATTTTTGTAATATAAGGACTAAAATATTTTGCCCTTTCGATCGTCTCGTTTATAGTAAAATAAACGACTTGAAAAAAGTCCACCGTTTGTGAGTATAGAAGTTCGGTCTGAGTACGCAGCTAATTCATAAGGTGTGTGTTCCACTTTATCAGCTTCCGATTTAAGCAATGTGTGCCATTACTGGAGCGATTCGCTTAGTCGCAGATTCTCCAGGGTGGTTGCACGAGCTCTGATGACGACAGCTTATTCATGCACTTCATGTTTATTCTGACACATTCAGTTCCGCTAATGTTTACAAAACCTTTAGGACTAAAAACTATTTTCATGTAACATTAATGCTGTAGCATATTGTCATATTTATCAAAATAAAACTGATAAAAGAAAGTGGAGACAATTAATCAAAAGAGGCCTACATTGTTATTAGGCTACTTTCCCAACATTTGCGTCATTATTCTTAAAAGTAAAGTAAATTATGTTTGCAACAATAGCTGTTTATTGACCTATATGAGTGTGAGGCTCCCTGTCTGAGTCAGACACCCGGTCATTAAATAATTCGTGAATATTTGTAAATATTCGTGGCTTAAAACAGCTGGAAAATTGAACAGTGCAGTTCTGTGGATGTTTTGCATGCAGTGTTATTATAGTTAACTAAAACAAAAATTATTAAAAACATTTATGCTAATCGAAATAAGCCTGAAATAAAAGACAATATAAATATTAGCCTAGTTGAAAAACTTAAACCGAAAATTAGAAATGTTTCCTTTTGTCAATAAACTGTATTCATTTCGGGATTTTTTTTCCTGCGACCTTCAACCGACGCGATCATTCTCCATTCATTAACCGACAAGATTATGTTAAATTAGAATAAAATTAAATTAGAATGGATAAGTGTCTGTGACCCATTCAAATACCCAAACATTTTTTCCAGGGGTTAATTTTAGCCTACATGCACAAATAGCAGCATAAACAACAGAACATAAGGATTCATCATCATCACGCACCTGCAGCGCTTCTGTGAACGGAGAAAAAACAGGATAAAATCATATAAAAGGAGTAAATAGCCTATGTCTATACGCGAAATTTATTTCGCTTAAATAAATAACAGATTAACAAAATGAATGAAAAGGCTAAATGCTGAGTGTTGGTTCATTTTTGAGAAGCAAGTTTGGAAAGGAAAGCAGCAGCTGTTTGTTTTCTTTATACAAGCAATGTTTGTTTTTATTGTGAGTGTACACAAATAATAGTTTACCTTTCACAGATTCGAATGATACTATTATGACCATAATTTACGGAGTATTTTAAATTGTTTCCGCTGTTTTAAGAAAATGCAAGTGATCGCGGCGGCGCCTCATGCACACACACAACATCTATTAGTTAACTTGACATCGCAGCCTGTTCGTTGTTAAAATAAAACACAGTCAACTTAATGTATAAAAAGTTACACTGCTCATTTGAAATAGTCCGTGTGTACAATCTGTGCCGTTCACTGTGCTGTTATGCCAAGCATATTTTTTGCCCATGTTTGTTGTCGTCGGTATTGTACGATGAGCATTGCTGCCACATACATATTATTTTTTCCACTCAATTATGTCGTAATAACGAGATATGTCGTTAAAACGACATATTTTTTCCTAATAAGGACATATGTTGTATAGTGATGTGTACAAAATATGCCTTTATCCACATTAGAGAATTTATATAGCCTATGTGCCTTTGTCACACTTAGTCGTACCCGAGTATGCACTGGGTAAGACTTAAGAAAAAACCCAGGTAAATCGCACTGGTGTGTCAGTCGCATTTTATTAAAAATACTGGTAAAAACTAAATGTTTACAAACATTATCAACATGTATTTTAGGCTATTTCCACAACAAATCCTTTAAATGTAAGGAAATTCATAACAAGAATGAAAAATAAAAATGTAAAACAAACATAAATTATAATGCCATTCATTAGCCTTCAATCAAATGTTTATTTTAAAGCCTAAACGAATTAGGCCAGCCTATTTAAAGCGAAACTGAAACCAGAGTTGCTCCTCTCTCATTCTGCACAAATCCAAATGTTTCTGTATTCGCATTTGGATGCTAAACTATTTATTGGTAACAATAGTTTTTTTTAGTTTTTTTTTTACCTTTTCGTTAAGTTGGCTTGGAATTTCGTTTGTTGGAAATATGAACTGAATTTAGAAATGCTTTTGAAATTAAAAACTTTGCGTTTAATAAACAAAATACATTTTTGAAATGAAGACGGCGTTTGGAGTGGAGTGCATGCAAAATAATCTGTTCCCTGAAACCACGGCCTTTGTTGTTATTGTGAGTGTACACAAATAAAAGTAGACAGTTTATAGTTTATAATTATGTCTTGCACTTATCTGTATGGCTAAAAATTACGGAGTATTGTAAGTTGTTTCCACTGTCATAAAGGAAAAAATTCATCAGAAGGCGCCGGCGCCTTAGTCGGAGAGAGGGTTAAAGAAACCGTAGCCTATTTAGTTTCACAGTTAGGCTATGTTTAAATATTAGCCTATGATATTATTTTTTAATTTCATATGTTGATTATGAAAAGTGAGGAGCATGAGTAGGCCACATCATAAGATGCATATGTCTGGAGGCATGGAGTGGGGTCAGACATGATTTTGACCACTGCATTAAGTTTTGTTTTGTAGAGAGTCTTTCTTTAAAGTGAATTTCGTTTTGTATAAATTGTATTTACATTTTGATCAATGTTTCATCAACTAATTGCCTGTATATTTAATAAATAGCAAACCAAGAACGTCGGGAATGGATTGACGTGCGTAATGAAACCACTGCTTCTGCTTTTCAAACATGGAAGTGTGACAAAGGCACATAGGCTATATAAATTCTCTAATGTGGATAAAGGCATATTTCGTACACATCACTATACAACATATGTCCTTATTAGGAGAAAATATATGTCGTTTTTACGACATAACATCTCGTTATTACGAGAAAAGATGTTGTTAAAACGACATATCTCGTTATTACGACATAATTGAGTGGAAAAAATAATATGTATGTGGCAGCAATGCGTCACCGTAGTATTGGAACACGAAGTAGCCTACAAAACTTGTAAATAATAAATATAGTTTAGCATCCAAATACATCGTGAATATGGAAATATTTGAATTTGTGACAAATGAGAGAGGTAGGCTATAACGCGCGTTTCTGTTTTAGTTCAGCTTTAAACGAATTCGTTTTGGCTTCGTAGCCTATAGCTAAATTTTCTCATTCTTGTTCTGTTCTGAATACCATTAATTTTAAAGGATTTGTTCTAGAGTGAGGGTCAACTAAAATAGCCTATATTCAGCACATTCACTGCAAATACACTCTTTCAAACCAGACCTGCTAAGAGCGGGACACGAACCAGCGATCATGTTGGTATGGGAGTCAGGCACTAACAAGCAGGCTATCGACTATCACACGCTGCACCGCTTTTAAACGCTATCTGGGTTCTGTTATATTAGAGACGATTTCTCATTTTGGAAACATTACTCAAAGCTTTTGTCCAGTTATTTACTAATGTGAAAAGTATCTGTGTAATAAGTTGAATACATGGGGTAGGTAGGATAATTGCTGAACAACTTAGCAATTACATTAAAGTATGATAAAGAGGTGCGATCTTTAATTAATATGTTTAATGTTAGTAGAGATGAAAATATCCAAAAAGTTATAGGCTATTGTAGATAAATATACCCTATCAATTCATAGGCACTCCTTTGGCTAAAATGATCCGTGCTGAATTTGTCTGGCCTGACTCAGTTCATCACTGATTGGGTGAGAACAGTTCAAATTTACTGGCTGTGGAAATCAGTGGGTGTGGCTCATTATACTATAAGCAAAACGCCGTAAATAACGCGCGCTCTGTGCAACCAAAACAGCCTTTTTTACGCCCTCATATGGCAAGATGAACAGCGTAAAAAGCAGGGCTTTTCAGGCACACTAAAACGCCGTCAAATACGGCGTCATTGACGTATTTCGCAGATTTTTACGGCGTTTGTAATCACAGCGCAAATACTGTTTAAAACGCCGTATTTTATGGCATTTGACTGTAAACGCGATTAATCTATAGCGTAATTATGACCCTTTTGGCTTGCCATACTCTGATCTATTGCACTAGCGTCGCTGAAACTTGAATGTCTGACAGTGACAGACGAGATGGCACAACGTAAAGCTGTTTTTTATGTAACTTTTCAAAAATTAATAATATAAGATTGAACAGAGATTTTAGAGTGCATTTTTATTATTTAAAATCAAAAACCTTCAATATCAAATTGACTGACCCAGCACTTTCAAAAAACAACCCAGCAAACGAGTTAATGTATAAAACCCAACAAGCTGGGTTAAAATAACCCAGCATGTGTTCTGTCCAATATTTACCCAGCGCTGGGTTGCCAAATAACCCAAAATGGGTGTTTTTAACCCAGCATTTTTTAGAGCGTATATATATATATATATATATAGGGTGAATTCAGGGTGATTGGGACACTTTTTGCCATTGAGATGACTTGGAAAAAGTGTCCCATTCAACCTGAATTCACCCTATATATATATATATATACAAACCCGATTCCAAAAAAGTTGGGACACTGTACAAATTGTGAATAAAAAAGGAATGCAATAATTTACAAATCTCATAAACTTATATTTTATTCACAATAGAATATAGATAACATATCAAATGTTGAAAGTGAGACATTTTGAAATGTCATGCCAAATATTGGCTCATTTTGGATTTCATGAGAGCTACACATTCCAAAAAAGTTGGGACAGGTAGCAATAAGAGGCCGGAAAAGTTAAATGTACATATAAGGAACAGCTGGAGGACCAATTTGCAACTTATTAGGTCAATTGGCAACATGATTGGGTATAAAAAGAGCCTCTCAGAGTGGCAGTGTCTCTCAGAAGTCAAGATGGGCAGAGGATCACCAATTCCCCCAATGCTGCGGAGAAAAATAGTGGAGCAATATCAGAAAGGAGTTTCTCAGAGAAATTGCAAAGAGTTTGAAGTTATCATCATCTACAGTGCATAATATCATCCAAAGATTCAGAGAATCTGGAACAATCTCTGTGCGTAAGGGTCAAGGCCAGAAAACCATACTGGATGCCCGTGATCTTCGGGCCCTTAGACGGCACTCCATCACATACAGGAATGCTACTGTAATGGAAATCACAACATGGGCTCAGGAATACTTCCAGAAAACATTGTCGGTGAACACAATCCACCGTGCCATTCGCCGTTGCCGGCTAAAACTCTATAGGTCAAAAAAGAAGCCATATCTAAACATGATCCAGAAGCGCAGGCGTTTTCTCTGGGCCAAGGCTCATTTAAAATGGACTGTGGCAATGTGGAAAACTGTTCTGTGGTCAGACGAATCAAAATTTGAAGTTCTTTTTGGAAAACTGGGACGCCATGTCATCCGGACTAAAGAGGACAAGGACAACCCAAGTTGTCATCAGCGCTCAGTTCAGAAGCCTGCATCTCTGATGGTATGGGGTTGCATGAGTGCGTGTGGCATGGGCAGCTTACACATCTGGAAAGGTACCATCAATACTGAAAGGTATATCCAAGTTCTAGAACAGCATATGCTCCCATCCAGACGTCATCTCTTTCAGGGAAGACCTTGCATTTTCCAACATGACAATGCCAGACCACATACTGCATCAATTACAACATCATGGCTGCGTAGAAGAAGGATCCGGGTACTGAAATGGCCAGCCTGCAGTCCAGATCTTTCACCCATAGAAAACTTTTGGCGCATCATAAAGAGGAAGATGCGACAAAGAAGACCTAAGACAGTTGAGCAACTAGAAGCCTGTATTAGACAAGAATGGGACAACATTCCTATTCCTAAACTTGAGCAACTTGTCTCCTCAGTCCCCAGACGTTTGCAGACTGTTATAAAAAGAAGAGGGGATGCCACACAGTGGTAAACATGGCCTTGTCCCAACTTTTTTGAGATGTGTTGATGCCATGAAATTTAAAATCAACTTATTTTTCCCTTAAAATGATACATTTTCTCAGTTTAAACATTTGATATGTCATCTATGTTGTATTCTGAATAAAATATTGAAATTTGAAACTTCCACATTGCATTCTGTTTTTATTCACAATTTGTACAGTGTCCCAACTTTTTTGGAATCGGGTTTGTAATTCATAATTAACATAATTCCTTGTTTGCATAGGATGCACAAATATGAAGTATTTTATATTTAAACATCTGGAAACTTTTCAGTATGACAGAACTTCAACTATAACTTCACTTAGATTTTCTTCTACTGAAAACGCCCATTTCCTGCTCTCTTAACAGACATTGTTTTCATTTCATTGGGCTCTTAATGATTATATGTAATCTTTTTTTGGATCTCAAAAAGCCAAGTTTTTCATTATATCAATCATTAAAACAGGAAAGTTTAACTCCAACTGACTTCATTTGGAATTTTCTTAAAATCTTCTATTGAAAACAGTATAAATGCGAAAGCTTGTGTCCTATATTCAGAAGGACAGTGGTGAAAATATGTATAAAAATATATAAATATAAAGATAATGCACCAATAAAACAGTACAGTCTATACCTTACAATGAAGCTGTTTGGATATCGACAAATGTGGTAAATGCCACAATTAAGAAGAAAGGGCTTCAAAGACCGTCATGATTATGGACACAGCTAGTTTTCTCTATGTAGGCCTATAAAATGCGTTCTTTTCTAATGATGATTGATATTCTGAACAGCCTGGCTTTTTACATCCAAAAAGATTACAGAAATCACTTATTTTCTGCCTTACATTTGGGCATAATCACATCAGACATCAAAAATAACTGATTTAAAAATGTGCTTCATGAGGTAACGTCAAAATCGAAGTCAAATATTATTTAATTTGACTCAATCCATCGGAACACATTAGGTTACATTACAACAACAAAAGGTTCAAGGTTGACACATACCTTAATAGAGCTGAAGCTTTACTCCAAAACGCGACGTCAGTATAAAAGAACGTCAGCAAAGCCAATAAAATAATGACGATGAATAAAGTTTTGCGGATTCCGTTCATGATTCAATCTGATTAAAACAACGTTATATATTTATGCATAACGGTCTATATCAAAATTAATATTTGAAACCTCAAATTACGCTAGGCGTCAAAATAAAGTCATGTTTAAAGATATTGTCGGAGATGTTTGTTACCTGGTGAAGAGCAGCAGGTAAATAAGGGAGTGGCTCTGGTGGTAGCAGGGATGTGGCCGTTATGGCAGCTTGCGTTTTACTTCAAGATTTTCACGATAATTTTGATTGTCATTTTGAGGCGTCTTGCTCAAATGGCTTTCGCGCATCTCTATACCGCCGCACATAGCATGTCTTATAAATACATTTGCCATAAAAGTGTTTGTGATATATTTAGCTATAATGTGTAATGTAGGCTATCAATCTATAATAAAGTGACGAATATTTGACCGCTCTTTAAGCGTGTTATAATTACAGACTTTACTGCGAATCAAATTTCACGATTTCAGTTCATAAGCGATTTGATTCTTATCTTGATTCAATATCGAATCATTTGGATAAATACATGCCAATTTTTCTCAAGGAAAAAAATGTCAGCTTAAAAGTTACAATTAACAACTCAAATTATGCCTAAATATAATGCAGTTTTTAATGATACTAACTATGATATGATAATATTTAATGATAATATTTTAATGATATAAGTAAAAATATAATAAATATGTAATATAGGCCTAGTGCACATATTTAGCAAAATACTCCTCTCTATAGCTAATTTTGTGGTGATAGCATAATCAAAAGTTACAGCATTTGGAACAAAGGTAGCCTTTTTGTTTAGCCTTGAAATACATTTATCTTTTTAGTTAAATAATTCATGAAAACTTTTTTTCTATTTATCAGCAAATCACTCAGCACTACTTATGAGTTAATAGAATTGGCTACATGCATTGTAAAGTTCAGAAGCTTTCAAATGACTATGGCGTCCCGGAGGGGTCAAAAAGATGACTTTGCTACATGCACTTATCTCAATGAACGTCTCACTCAGCGTCTTATTTTTTTATTTTTTTATTCTCCTATTTATTCCATTAAATTTAAGGAGCAGACGTGACGTAGACGTCACGCAGACGTCACGTAAATCACGTGTGGCAGTGAAGCGTAGACTCGGACATTAGGCGTCATTCACGTGTAGCAGTTTTTTTTTTTTTCACTAACACGTATTATAACACTCTGCTCAACACGGCTCAGTGCAGTGTGTCAGCGACTGCACAATTTCCCTTATGAGGTGTGATTTGTGCACTTTTTGGCAATCGCTAAGCAAACTGAGAGGTGAACTAACGTGTATACGCTCGCCAGCCGTCTGGCCAAAATCCCATAGTCTTCAGGCGTCAGACGTAAGATATGAGACGTTAGACGTCACGGTCACGTGTCGGAGCTGCGCTCAAAATGCGCGGCGGCGACGGAGCTAAGAAAGCATTTTTTTTTACTTTGCGTCTGGATAAACGTCTAGATAACGTACGTGTGGATAAACGTCTGGATAACGTACGTGTGGATAAATGTCTAGATAACGTACGTGTGGATAAACGTCTGGATAACGTACGTGTGGATAAACGCCTGAATAAACGTCTGGATATTAATACTTAGGCTACATTCTATCATCTTTACTATTGTACCTTTTTAATTTGGGATATGATCATAACACACACTGTTCTCATGTTTTTGTGGGTTGTACAACAGTGTAGACACTATTAGTAATATACACTCACCTAAAGGATTATTAGGAACACCATACTAATACTGTGTTTGACCCCCTTTCGCCTTCAGAACTGCCTTAATTCTACGTGGCATTGATTCAACAAGGTGCTGAAAGCATTCTTTAGAAATGTTGGCCCATATTGATAGGATAGCATCTTGCAGTTGATGGAGATTTGTGGGATGCACATCCAGGGCACGAAGCTCCCGTTCCACCACATCCCAAAGATGCTCTATTGGGTTGAGATCTGGTGACTGTGGGGGCCATTTTAGTACAGTGAACTCATTGTCATGTTCAAGAAACCAATTTGAAATGATTCGAGCTTTGTGACATGGTGCATTATGCTGCTGGAAGTAGCCATCAGAGGATGGGTACATGGTGGTCATAAAGGGATGGACATGGTCAGAAACAATGCTCAGGTAGGCCGTGGCATTTAAACGATGCCCAATTGGCACTAAGGGGCCTAAAGTGTGCCAAGAAAACATCCCCCACACCATTACACCACCACCACCAGCCTGCACAGTGGTAACAAGGCATGATGGATCCATGTTCTCATTCTGTTTACGCCAAATTCTGACTCTACCATCTGAATGTCTCAACAGAAATCGAGACTCATCAGACCAGGCAACATTTTTCCAGTCTTCAACTGTCCAATTTTGGTGAGCTCGTGCAAATTGTAGCCTCTTTTTCCTATTTGTAGTGGAGATGAGTGGTACCCGGTGGGGTCTTCTGCTGTTGTAGACCATCCGCCTCAAGGTTGTGCGTGTTGTGGCTTCACAAATGCTTTGCTGCATACCTCGGTTGTAACGAGTGGTTATTTCAGTCAAAGTTGCTCTTCTATCAGCTTGAATCAGTCGGCCCATTCTCCTCTGACCTCTAGCATCAACAAGGCATTTTCGCCCACAGGACTGCCGCATACTGGATGTTTTTCCCTTTTCACACCATTCTTTGTAAACTCTAGAAATGGTTGTGCGTGAAAATCCCAGTAACTGAGCAGATTGTGAAATACTCAGACCGGCCCGTCTGGCACCAACAACCATGCCACGCTCAAAATTGCTTAAATCACCTTTCTTTCCCATTCTGACATTCAGTTTGGAGTTCAGGAGATTGTCTTGACCAGGACCACACCCCTAAATGCATTGAAGCAACTGCCATGTGATTGGTTGATTAGATAATTGCATTAATGAGAAATTGAACAGGTGTTCCTAATAATCCTTTAGGTGAGTGTATATATCATTTATATATGCATATAAAGTTAGTCATTGATCTTTTTATGTGTGCGTTTAAAGGTAATATTGCTGCCTAGGTAAATCAAAAACAGAAGAAAGGTTAAAAAAAAGAAAGGTAGCCTATTAATTTATTTTTTAACTGGTCATTGACCGATTTTAATTTACCTGTTAAACGTAATGTTTTATGGGTTTCTCTGTCTGTTCTGTCTATTCTGCATGTCTCCTCAATCAAAACCATCTGATTCAGATCAGTTCATTAATAGGGACTTTATACAAAAGAGACATGTAAAATGTGTGGTGCTGGGGTGAATCCAGGAGTCAGGGTTGGGAATCCCTGTGCACCAGCCCAACAAGCATATAGTCTGGAATAAATATGCAGGGCAATGTACAACACTGTGTTTGAATGTACTCTTCTAAAAAGAAGAGGTGTCACAAAACTCTTTCTGAACCTCACTTAGACATGTAGTCCAGTGTTTTTTTTTAACCCTTCAAGGCACAACAGCATTGCACGTTTTTGATGAAGTCTCCCTCCTCTGACTTCTTTATGTCTTGGAGTCTCTACTGAAGAGGTGATGAGTTGATTGAGATGTGATTATGAAGAGTTGGAAAATGTGTTGTGTTTGGTGTACCTCCAGGAACAGCGTTGGGAAACAGTGAGGTTGCCTTTTTTTATTTGGTAAAATACAGTAGGCCTACCTAAAAATGTCTGCAAATAAATATGACAATCATGATTTAAAGGGAGTGCAACGTGATAGTTTACTGTATGTACAATATGTACATTTCTCTCATCTTACATCAAGTAACCATTAGTGTATAGGCCTACTGTAAGTGTAGTGTAAGTGTAAAATATTTGTGTAAGATTTTGCACTGTCTCTCAAGTATTTGTATGTTAATAACCCTTGAACCACAAGGGCCAGAAACAAAAGGATTGTTCCCCTGAATCATTGAACCAAGTCATTACGTATTTGATTTCCTTTAGTCATAAAGGAATTTATGACTTTTTAATTTTGCGGCCAGCAGTTCGTAATTATGTTACATTTAATGATGTGTAATCCGAATGGTTTACCATTTTGAAAACGAGTACAGTCATGTTGTGTCAAATCAAGTGTACTGAATTTGGTGAACAGCCACAAGGTGGTGCAGTAATTAAACCTGATATATGCATGTATGCAAATTGTTTCTTTTGAATCCTTGCAGTAGCCTAAGCGTCAACAAGGTTATATTTCGTTTTAGTGTTTGTCTGTAAAGTTATGGTTCTCAGTAAAGCCAAATCTTTATGAAGTCATCCTGTTCCTGAAATTCGCAAACAATTTGGCATATATAATCCACAGACCTTCATGCCAAAAAATATTAGCCCAAAATACCCTTTTAGATAATTTAAAATATCTTTCAATGTATAGCCTTTTATATTTTACTTTAAATATGGATATTTTTCTTACAAAAACCCATCGATTTGCTCCAGAAGGCCTTTATTAACCCCCGGTGCCGTGTGGAGCACTTTTATAATGGATGGATGCACTTTTATGTATTTCAAAACAGAAACAGCCATTCACTGCCATTATAAAGCTTGGAAGACCCAGGACATTTTTTAATATAACTCCGATTGTATTCGTCTAAAAATAAGAATGTCATATACACCTAGGATGACTTGAGTCATGAGCTAATTTTCATTTTTGGGTGAACTATACCTTTAAATTGTGTCTCATGATTATCCTTACCCTGCACAAACTGTCCCTGTCGCTTCTGCTACTGAAAATGAAAAGTATATTTAATTTTTACAGTAATGAATTACATATTTAAACCTGTAGGTGGTGACAAATAAGCATCTTTTGTTATAATCAACTCACTGAATTATTGACTCAACTGGTTCCTCGAAAAACAGCTCGTCATTCTGCAGAAGAGAACAAAAACCATATAGTAAACAATATACAGTTGTGGGCAGAATTATTGGCACTCCTGGTAAATATGATCAAAGATGGCTGTAAAAAATAAATCTGCATTGTTTATCCTTTTGATCTATCATTCAAAAAATTCGCAAAAAAATCGAACCTTTCATTGAAGTGAAAGAATGGAAAGTTGGGGGAAACTCACATTATGAAATAATGTTTTCACAAAATAGAAAGCGGCTGTAGGAAAATAGCTAAAGCATTGAAAATTCCCATTTCCACCATCAGGGCAATAATTAAGAAGCTCCAATCAACTAAAGATGTTACGAATCTGCCTGAAAGAGGACGTGTGTCTATATCGTCCTAATGCACGGCGAGGAGGAGAGTTTGAGTGGACAAAGACTCTCCAAGGATCACAGATGGAGAATCGCAGAGATTAGTTGAGTCTTGGGGTCAGAAAGCCTAAAAAAAAATAATAATAAAAAAAAAAAAATTAAACAACCCCTACATCACCACATGTTGTTTGGGAGGGATTCAAGGAAAATCCTGCTTGCTCATCCAGAAACAAACTCCAGCATATTCTTTTTTAAGACACGACTGGCGCGTCTCGGACGATTTGGGCGTCGAGGAGAGTTGAAATCAGGTCAACTTTATGGTAATGAGCTATGACGCACTGTGCGTTCACACCGCTGCCGGCGACAACGTCAAAATTCGCTCTGGCCGCGCTGCCAATGACGCTGTAGAAATATTCGTGGACGCGCTGGCGCTCTAAAGTAGATCGAATGCTTGGTCTTTTTTTAAACTGTATTTAAAGGGGCCGCAAAGCAAACAAGCATTGATACGTTAACCTCATGAAATATTTTAAATGTGAAAGTAAGAAATTGATCGATGGAAAGAACTTAACAATTATAGTTACATGTTTGCTAACGAAATAAACCTATTAAAAGCCATTTGTGTGGTGTGGCTTTTGTGTTCATGGTTAAGCTTATAGGAGTTTAAACATGCAGTTTATAGGAGACGTTTAACATTAACATTAATTTGTGTGCAGCCTACATTACAATAACTGTCCTGGTTGAAGTGCAGCATTAATGCAATTGGTCAAATTGGTGTTGTATTGAGCAAATGAATTGCATTCCCGCCGAAAAACAAGCGTTCTAGCGCGAAAATGTTGCCTATAAATAGTATTGCGCGCCTTCTTATAAAACCTGCCACAGCAATGATCAACCTCTCCTCCATTTTGCTTGGGAACTAATGTGGTCGGAACCAAAGTTTACAGGACTGCGTTCTCTGGAATCCTCTCAAGCGGAGCACTTCTACATTCCGAATGGTTGCCGCCGAACCACGTCATAGCTCATTGCCATAAAGTTGACCTGATTTCAACTCTCCTCGATGCCCAAATCGTCCAAGACGTGGCGCACCGCTTCTATTGAAAATGAATGACTTCCGGCCACGCTCTCGCTGGCGGTGGTGTGAACGCACAGTTACTTTAGCCAAGCTTCTGAAACGCACCGCGGCGCGGCTGGTGTCAACACAAGCATTGACTAGAGTGGCCGCGATCAGCTCCGGTAGCCGCGTCGCAGCCGTAACGCGCCGCACTTCACTTCACACGCTGTCATCAAAATGTTTTTTTTTTTTTTACTGTGTTATCTTTGAAAAATTACTTTAATATAAAACATTATAACTGTATAGTAAAATAAATAGATTAAGTGGTCTTTTTAGATCTCTTTATAATTCGTAATAGGCTAGTCACAGGTTCCAGTATTTCTATAGATATGAATATTCAAGTCAAGTCAAGTGCATTTTTATTGTCATTCCTCTATATAACATGCATACATTGGAACGAGATGGCGTTTCTTGGACCATGGTGCAACACGGAACATTACACAAGACTACATAAAGTGCAAGTAACTCAGGGCAGTAAATATACGAGACAAATATACAAAACAATAAACACTCTGGAAAAACAAAGAAAATAGATACATTGAATATGAACTGTAAATTGTAAACATGGACTTTAGTTATATTTTTGCATAGCAGCAATACTGGCAAAAGTGGCTAATGCAGCTACTTTACGTAAGTGCTGTTTGCAGTAGTACAGAGTCTTACAGGGTTAGTATGTGTGCAGTAATATGAATCTTTACTGGATTAGGTGTTCAACTAAACCAGGTATGGATCTGACTAGGTATGGTTGTATGAGTCTTACTGGGTTAGGTGTTCGACTAACCCAGATGAGTATTTGGAGGCAGATGTGTGTTGAGTAATCTGACTGCCTCAGAGAAAAAACTGTTGCCTAGTCTGCTGGTGGTGGCACGGATGCTCCTATACCTCCTGCCAGATGGCAGAAGGGTGAACAATCCATGAAAAGGGTGAGAGGGGTTGTCCGCAATACGGGTAGCTCTGCGGATGCAGCGGTTATGGAATGAGGTATCTATAGTTGGTAAAGAGATCCCGATGATCTTTTCCGCTGTCCTCACAGTCCGCTGTAGAGTCTTGCGGTCGGAGGCTGTGCCGTTCCCGTACCACACAGTGAGACAGCTGGTCAGGACGCTCTCTATCGTCCCTCTGTAGAAGGAGGTGAGAATGGGCGGTGGAAGATTGGCTCTCTTCAACCTCCGCAGAAAGTGGACACGTTGCTGGGCCTTCTTGACTAGGCAGGTGGTGTTAGTTGCCGATCTTAACAGACTCCCGGTCAAAAAGTCCAGAATCCAGTTGCAGAGGGAGGTGTTTAAACCCAACAGGCTCAGCTTTGTTGTCAGTTGTTGTGGGATGATTGTGTTGAATGCTGAACTAAAGTCTATGAACAGCATCCTTACGTAATTACGTTTTTTTTCCAGATGAGTCAGAGACAGATGTGTGGTAGCAGATATGGCATCCTCTGTTGAACGATTAGGACGATATGCATACTGAAATGGGTCCAGTGTGGTGGGAAGACTGTTCTTTATGTGTTTCATGACTAGCCGCTCAAAGCACTTCATGATGATAGGTGTAAGTGCAACAGGCCGGTAGTCATTCAGGCAGGACACAGATGATTTCTTCGGCACAGGGATGATGGTAGCTGTATTGAAGCACACAGGAACAACCGTCTGGCTCAGGGAAATGTTGAAGAGGTCCGTGAGGACATCTGCAAGTTGATCAGCACATTCTCTGAGCACCCTGCCAGGTATGTTGTCAGGTCCTGCAGCTTTCCGTGGGTTAACTCGGGACAGAGTATTCCTAACGTCTACTGCAGACAGGCTACATGATCATGATCGGTAGGAGTTGGAATGGTCTTCCTCACTGGAATGTTGTTCTGTGCTTCAAAACGTGCATAGAAATCATTCAGGGTACCTGGGAGTGAGGTGTTGTCATCACAGACAGGTGGCTTTGCTTTGTAGTCTGTGATGGCCTGAATGCCTTGCCACATACGCCTTGTGTCCTTGATGTCTGTGAAATGACTGTGGATTCTTTCTGCGTAGTTGCACTTTGCCTCTCTTATAGCCTGAGACATATTGGCCCTTGCTGTATGGAGGGCTGCCTTGTCATCAGACCTGAATGCAGAATTTCTGGTTTTCAGCAGCAATCGCACTTCAGCAGTCATCCACGGTTTCTGGTTTGCACGTGTGATGATGGTCTTGAAAGAAGTCACATCATCTATGCATTTGCTGATGTAGCCAGTCACTGATGCTGTGTATTCCTCTAAGTCTATGATGTTGTGGTATGTAGCAGCCTCCCTGAACATATTCCAGTCTGTGTGCTCAAAGCAGTCCTGAAGTGCTGAGATGGCTCCCTCAGACCAGGTTCTCACCTGTTTCTAAAACCGGTTTGGCACGTTTCAGAAGTGGTCTATACGCTGGGTATAGCATAACAGAAACGCGATCCGAGCGTGGAATGCAGCCTTGTAAGCACCTTGAATGTTGGTGTAAACAAGGTCCAAAGTGTTTTTACCACGGGTTGCGAAATCAACATGCTGATGGAACTTTGGAAGCAGTGATCTCAGATTCGCATGGTTAAAATCTCCGGTGACAATGTAAAATCCATCAGGATGCGTTGTCTGTAGGTTACTGATAGCCCCGTAAAGTTCACTTAGCGCTTCCTTAGTGTTAGCGCCAGGTGGAATGTACATCGCGACAATAAGCACTCTGGGCAAGTAATATGGGCGGTATTTCACAGTCATAAACGCTACCAGAGATGAACAGTAGCTTGAAACCACACCAGCATTCCTGCACCATTCATTGTTTATGTAAACACACAGACCACCCCCACGAGTCTTACCGGACAGTGCTGCTATCCTGTTGGCGCGATGTGCAGTTAGCCCGGCTAGCTGAATGGCTGCATCTGGAATGCTGTCGTTGAGCCATGTTTCTGTGAAGATTAAAAACACAGCAGGAGTTGGAGTAAGTCCATTTTATTATCGAGAGAGCGAACATTGGAGAGGAGAATGAATGGTAGGGCTGGACGGCTTGGGTTAGCTTTTAGCTTAGTACGGATGCCGGCCCGCTTTCTGCGCTTCCGCAGCCTCACACACCGTGTCCGGCACTCTCTCTTCCGGACAGCGGCATCAAGCAATACCGCGGTCACAGGGCCCGGTCCACGCAGTAGCCCGAGGTCTCGTAGCTCGTCTCGCAGTCCGTCGTTTATTCCTCCTGAGCTTTGTTCTCCAATGTTCAGCAGAATTTGGTGATGGTAGGCATGTACACAATTACTACAGATGTGCATCTATTAAAAAGCTTTTCCAAATTGATGTGAACTACACTTAACAGTGGCCGCTGCATGCTACCGCGCCGCCAACATGTATATGGAGATCATCTTATTACCAGTGCTTTTTACAATTCACCTTACCTATAGGGCTGACCTCTGGTTGCTGCCCATTTTATAAGACTACATTAACATATGTAGGCCTATTTATACTACACACAAATTTGGTCACTCTTTGTTCACAAAAAAAAGCAATATGAAAGAGGGTGTTAAATGATAACAGCTTTTTCATTGTTCATAGAGATAATGTAAAATGAAATTCCAGTACTTTCAAGGACTTTGTGATTTTTTTTCAAAGACTACAATTAGAGCTCTCATTAATAATAATAATAAAAAAATTCTAAACAGATAAATAAAAATACGCCAATAAAACAAAATGGTACAAATAAAGTACAGAACATGCAATGACTGGCAAATTTAAATATAAGAACATTAACAAAGATGTAAATTTTCTCATTTTAACTAGTTACAAATTATTTTATTGCAATTATTATAATAATTATATTACAATCTTACTTTTTTGCACTAAAACTAATGCTTACATTTTAAGGATTTTTTTTTTTTAATACAAATTACAGATATTCAAAATACAATTTAGAACTTACTAATATATATTACATATGTAAAGTTTATAATGGCTATTATTGTTCAATAAATAATATTGTATAATATTGGCATACCTGATTTTGAGAAACAGTATGTGTTTTAGCTATTTTTCAGCGCTTTCATAGCAGGTTACATTGTTATGCCAGTAGGTGGCAGCAAGGGGCTGTCTTAATGAGTTAGTAAGTTAGTAAACCATTCATTTAATGCTGATTCATTCTAGACTGGGTAAACCCAGCCTGATCTGCCAGCGATTTGATTTCGCCCTGCAGCTCAGGCTGGAAACCTGTACATTAATTTATCCTGCTTCTGTTACACATTTGCGGGAACCAATCACAGACTGGCTTATCCACCTTGCGGGCTTATCCTATTGGCGGGTTTAACTAGAGAAGAAATGGATCAATGCCCGTTTATCACGCCTCTTGTGGTCTGATTGGTTGAAGGACTATCCAATTGCGTACAGAGTCATTTGAATTATGCTCATTGATCACGCCTCTTGTGGTCTGATTGGTTGAAGGACTATCCAATTGCGTACAGAGTCATTTGAATTATGCTCGTTGATCACGCCTCTTGTGGTCTGATTGGTTGAAGGACCACACAAATACCACATAGAGCCATATGATTTCCGCGATGCAGAAACATGGATGAAATCACAGAATCCAGTCACAAATAGAACTTACTGTATTAAGCGGAACGTCACTGAATTTGGCAATTTTTGAATGAATAAATCAAAAGTAGGGCTGTACAATGAATCAGATATCGATATGGACCACTCTAAAAAATAATTCAGTGGCTTAGTAAATATCACAGTAATAATTAACTTTATTAACTTGATAAAATCTCTGAATATCATTTACTTGATTGTTTGAGTTGAACATACCAAAATAATTGACTAAAAATCCAACAGTTATATTTAAGTTTTTTTCACTAAAAGAATTTAGTATTTGACTAACCAATTATTTATTTAAAATATACTTAATATATTTGTGAAATTTCTATCAAAATATTCTAGAATGGAGAATTAAATTGATCTGTTTCAAGAACCAAAAATATTACTTAATTCAAATCAACATTATTAATCTTTAACACACACTAAGTTTACTCAATTAAAACAATGCACCCCTCCCCCACCCTCCGACGTGAGGACAACTGGACAGTTGAGTGAGCGGGCTGTTTGAATTCTCTTCAGTCTCCAGAGCAGGGTCCGTTCTTCGTATGTCGCTAACTCAGTTAGCTGGATTTGATTGTTGACGATTTGGCATGATCTTGGATTGTTTGGTTCTTCGAAGCTCATCCTGGACTTGCTGTCATAGCAACAGGTCCGTAAGCTCAAACCTGCTCGGGAGCAGCTTATTTCATGTAAACAGGATTAGATTGCATCTTGAGGTGATACTTAAAATCTGTCCCAGCCACTGCTACTTTATTACAAGAGTTTCTTACTGAACCAGGCGGGCAATAATAATTTTAAATAATAATAATATTAATATCAAAATGTATTTGAAAATAATATTATAATGTTGTGTATAATATAGACACAGCCAGTTGATTGAGAGATTTATTTGTGATAGAATAATTACTATTTTATTGGAGTCTTACACACATGCTGTACAGTTAATCTGAGCTGTGCATTAATTTGAGTGATGACGGATATTATGGGAGTGGCTTGACGCAGCGCAGGAGACGCAGATAACTTGATCTTGACCCTTAAGCAACTTTAATTAATGCTGTCATGTAACAAATCTGCTTCAAATTGAATTAAATTAAATGAATTGCTAATTACAACATTGAAATAAAAATGTAAAGTACAAATAATATAAAATCGTGAATATAAATAATTGGGAATCATGTTTTAAAAAAAAAAAAAAAAAAAAAACAGTGCACATTTCATTTATCTATTATAACTTTTATGTTGGTTTGGTCGTTTGGCTGTTTCCTTATAAAGGTCCAGACATTTTTTTTAATTTGTCAAGCTTTTGCCAGGTGGCTTTTTTAATTATATGATGTCATTACATTGCTGTTTTGCTGCCAGCCAATCGCTGCATTACTGATGGTGTTTTCGAGTATCGATACATCTGCCCTCTTCAGTGAACACAGGAACGCGCAGTAATCTTAGACAACTTAATCCAGATATTTTAATCCAATCCGCAGATACATGAATTTATTCCTAAAGATAATGAATATAATAAATTTGGATGATAAAATGTTCTCAGAACTGTGCACTGTTTGTTTATTGGCAGGTTATGGAGTCAGTCGCGTTGCAGAATCTTTCGGCTAAGAGTGAAATGCAGGGCGGCGGTCTGAAGTTCAAAGTCCACCCGCAGAACGCGAGTCCCACTCCGGCACGAGAACCAGCGCTGATACCATGGAAACGGGATAACAGACCGGTTGATTACACCTGAATTACTTTTAAATGTTTCATTTTTACTTCTAATATGTTTGTTACATGAGTTTATGCTGTATTGCTGTACTCGACAATAAAGGCCAATGTCATGTATACTTGTGGTTGTGTGGAGTATTTCATAAAGGTTTAGAGGAAAAAGTTAATATTAATACTATAAAAGTTAATATTACTCATATTAAAACAGTTAATATTACTCATAAATATTGGGTTTTAAATCTTTCTCGCCAATTATTTTTACTCAATTCATTTGTTAATGTACCAAATGCAGTTACTCAGATCTACTTAATTTTTTTACTTACATTTACTCATTTCATACAGTGTATGTAACTGATTTCACTGCTTGTAAATTTAATCAATATTTTTGAGTGTAAAAACGTTTCACCAAAAAAACTAGTAAATCACAGTAAAAGTTTTTAGAGTGTAGTGTCTGTGAATATTAATTCTCAAAAAAGACTGCTAATGAAATCTGAAGTCTTTATGTTCTGCCATGTCTATGTGAATGAGCGCTGCAGTTTCGTCTACACAAATTGAAGCACGCGTGACGCTCGTGATGATTTCAGTGTCTACTGTCTCCCTATACATCAACACATGAACTTCATCTGCAGAGCTGCTCTTAGAGTCACTTCTTGAACATTTCACCATTTAATTTAATAGAACTATTAACATTTGTTGTATCATATATACACACAGGAATGTATGTATGTTTGAGGTTTACTTACAAGTCGGATAGTTCTTCGAGATGTTCTCTGCACAGCCATCAGCATGGAAGAATCTAGGAACATAAACAAATTGCCACAGAGCCAACAATATGTAGTATGCAATGCCAGGTTTATTAGAAATAAATAAACTAGAGCAGAGGTGAAAATGCAGAAAAGAGTAAGAACAATATACAGAATACACAATATATATAATATCTTAAGATACCAGAATTTATGTTTTTAGGTTTTACAGATGCATGGTGATATACGTGGTCAATACTTGTTTACCATGAAAGATCAAAACGGGTTTGAAATACAAACCCGATTCCAAAAAAGTTGGGACACTGTACAAATTGTGAATAAAAACAGAATGCAATGATGTGGAAGTTTCAAATTTCAATATTTTATTCAGAATACAACATAGATGACATATCAAATGTTTAAACTGAGAAAATGCATTATTTTAAGGGAAAAATAAGTTGATTTTAAATTTCATGGCATCAACACATCTCAAAAAAGTTGGGACAAGGCCATGTTTACCACTGTGTGGCATCCCCTCTTCTTTTTATAACAGTCTGGAAACGTCTGGGGACTGAGGAGACAAGTTGCTCAAGTTTAGGAATAGGAATGTTGTCCCATTCTTGTCTAATACAGGCTTCTAGTTGCTCAACTGTCTTAGGTCTTCTTTGTCGCATCTTCCTCTTTATGATGCGCCAAATGTTTTCTATGGGTGAAAGATCTGGACTGCAGGCTGGCCATTTCAGTACCCGGATCCTTCTTCTACGCAGCCATGATGTTGTAATTGATGCAGTATGTGGTCTGGCATTGTCATGTTGGAAAATGCAAGGTCTTCCCTGAAAGAGACGACGTCTGGATGGGAGCATATGTTGTTCTAGAACTTGGATATACCTTTCGGCATTGATGGTGCCTTTCCAGATGTGTAAGCTGCCCATGCCACACGCACTCATGCAACCCCATACCATCAGAGATGCAGGCTTCTGAACTGAGCGCTGATGACAACTTGGGTTGTCCTTGTCCTCTTTAGTCCGGATGACATGGCGTCCCAGTTTTCCAAAAAGAACTTCAAATTTTGATTCGTCTGACCACAGAACAGTTTTCCACTTTGCCACAGTCAATTTTAAATGAGTCTTGGCCCAGAGAAAACGCCTGCGCTTCTGGATCATGTTTAGGTATGGCTTCTTTTTTGACCTATAGAGTTTTGGCCGGCAACGGCGAATGGCATGGTGGATTGTGTTCACCGACAATGTTTTCTCCAGACAGGTAAGAAATAAAATGCTTAAGTGCATCTTACTGTCTGTTGAGAAATTGTATTTTCGTGCCGCACTTTTTCATATTTGTTAAAAGTGGATATCCTCGTATTTTGATAAATGCGGGAAGAGTGAAAGAGGACTGATCACCCTTTAATTTTTTGGTGTTATCCTCACGGATTTTATGCGTGGAAAGGGAATAGATGAGTTTGAGTTGAAGATTCTCTCTCTCTCTCATAAGTCTATTTCATTGTGATATCCTCGGTTCTTGTTGGCAGTTGAATGAATAATATTGAATTAAAAATTTTTCTTTTGGCCAAAAATACCAAAAAGTTAATATAAAGCTACGGACTTTTATTTGTATTTTATTTGGCCATTCTCTAAAATTGTAAGGCTTGCATTAAAGCAGAGGAGAGATCTTTGTTGGCTGTTTCAAATGGGTGAAACGATTAGTCGACCGTTAAATGGAGGAAACCCCCAAGGATTTCATGAATCGCAATAATAAAGCGTTTTTCACAGAACCCCATCTCTCTAATCTCGCGGGATGGTCAGAAGGGAAAATACAATTAGATCCGTTTCCCCGCGATGGTTCTTTTAAAGATGAAGATATGCGTGCTGCAAAAGATATAGTCCTTGGTTCTTGGGGTGACCAAAAATGGCCAATTGATTATATGAAAGATGCGTATAAAGCTTGGATGAAGATGAAAACTTACTGGCATAAGGGTCCAGAGTTAAAAAAAACAAGATAGCTCTCTTTCTCAGACCCAGCTGAAACCTGATGCGTCCCTCCCCCCGTATGAATGTGTTGTTTCTGCTGAAGTTCCAAAGCCCTTGACTAATCGATTATATCCGCAATTGCCAACCACAACTGAAGTTTTTCCGTTTGTACAGCTTCCAGATGGTTACAAAATTACTCCTCTGAGTGTTACCGAAGCAGTGGCTATTTGTAAAGATCTGCCTGATCCTGCTAAGTCACCACATCAATTTGTGGCAGTACTGCAAAGGTTAACAGCCTACAGTCAACTGACGGGGCGAGATTATCGTTTTATTTTGACTAAAACACTGCCTGCGGAAATCACAGAGGAGGAAATGATTGAAGAAGTTGATTACTTAAACCCCATATACGATACACTGCCTATTTGTCGTGTTGTGTCTCAGAAAGCTGGAGATTCTAAGCCCCTTGATTTGTCTAAACCATCACGAGTGCTTCTAATTGCTGATTCCGATGACGATGATGAAGCTCAGGTAAACTCAAAATTTTTTTCAAGCAACTGACTGCTTTTTTGTTAAAAGTGTCTTCTGCTAAACAAGACATCTCGCATGCAGCCAATACCAAACAGAGAACTGGTGAAAGCCCTGTTGCATTCTTTAACAGATTCAGGCATGCATGGGTTGAGGAGTCTGCGATTCCTATTGATCAGAATTGTCCATTGTTCTTAAATACGTTCCTAAATAATATGAACAAAGACACTGCACAGTTAATTTGCATAACTACTCCAAACATTACGACAATTTCTGTTGATGAAGTGGGACGACGCTTGCGTGAGCTTTCCTCCGCTGGAGCCTTTGATGTCTCCAGGGGTAAAACTCATGCAATGCTTCAAGTTAATGCTGCGGTGAATCCTCGCCCCCAACAGTCTGGAAATGTGAGACGTTATTTTTATTGTGGCAAGCCAGGTCATCTGGAACGTGACTGTAAGAAAAAGGCTTGGGATGTGAGGCAGAGGTCAGAAAAGCAGAGGAAGAGGGGCTCTGGTGGCTGTAAGCAAAGGCCCCCACTAGCGCTCCCTTCTGCAAAGACTGACAAACAAAATCCGGTCTATCCCATATCCTGGCCACAATGACTCGGCTCCAGTTCGACTAAGCCCTCTTTTGATAATTTTTCACTGATTTCTTTGAGTTATCCGAATATGTCAACTGTTTTGCCATTTATTGAGTTAAATGTTGACCATAAACTCTATGTTTTTCTCATTGACAGTGGTGCAACCATCTCATCTTTATCTTCTCTTGTTTACGAGGGCTCGATTACAGGAAAACATGTCAATGGTGTACCTGTAAAATGCGAAATGACACCAACATTTCCGGTTACTTCTAATGATAGCCCATCATTGTTTAAAATGCATGCTTTTGCAATTATTCCTGATTCTCCATTCTGCCTTTTGGGTAGAGATTTGATGCATAAATTGGGTATTCAACTTCACTTTGATGCTGACTCTCTACAACTTATGTTTCCTGCAGCCTATTCTCTCACTGTTGATACAGGAAATGCTCTCCTCGAAGACGAGTCTGCAACTGAGCTCAGACAGGAAATTGAGGGCGTCAACCCCAAGTTTTGGGCGGCCCATAAGGATGACGCAGGATTCATTGATGTCCAGCCCTATGTTGCTAAGCTAATAACAGACAAGCCTGTGTATCAAAAACAATACCCCCTCTCAAAAGAAAAGGTGGAGGGTATTCTTCCTGTTATTGATAAACTACTGGCTCGAGGCATCCTGGTGCACACTCATTCACCTTATAATACCCCAATTAATCCAATTAAGAAAGCAAATGGTTCTTGGCGTTTAACTCAAGATTTGAGAAAAGTTAATGAGTTAGTAACACCATTGTCTCCTATTGTACCTGATGTGCAAACTATAATTAATTCTATTCTTTCTGAACATTCATTTTTTACTGTTTTAGATATTTCGAGTGCCTTCTTCAGCATTCCTGTTGATCGCTGAACTTTGCCATTGTTTGCTTTTACCCTGGAAAATTCACAATTAACGTGGACAAGACTCCCACAAGGGTTCAGAGATTCTCTGCTGTAGTGCACGCAACGCTGAAAGATGCCAAACTTCCTCCAAACACCTGTCTGCTTCAATATGCAGATGACATCCTCATCACAGGTGCATCTGAGGACATGTGTGCTGCTGCCTCTAAAATTGTCTGCAACATTTTGGCAGAAGCTGGTTTCAAGGCATCTAGAGAGAAACTACAGTGGGTACAGAGGAGGGTCGAATACCTTGGACATGAACTGTCACAGGGCAAGGTGCAATTGTCTGCTGACAGAGTGAAAGCTATTGCTACCCTCAAGCACCCATCGACATGGAAGCAAATGCAAAGCTTCCTGGGACTGGTTAATTATTGCCGATCATGGGTGCCCAACTGTTCCATGTATGACAAAATCCTACGAACTGCTACTCTGGGGGACACAGGAGGACATTACATGGACATCTGAGATGGACCAAGCATTCAGACATTTGAAATCCTCCCTTATGAGACCTCCTGCACTCGGCCTCCCAAGTTACACTCAAGAGTTTCACCTGTACGTGCATGAAAGTGGAGGCACAGCCGCTGCAATCCTGGCCCAGGAGCATGGGGGTACTTTTCGTCCCATAGCTTATTTGTCTAAAACTCTTGATTCAGTAGCCAGGGGACTCCCTGCTTGTTTGCGTGCAGTGGCTGCCACGGCGATCATGGTGCAAGATGCTGAAAAAATTGTGTTATCACATAAATTGATAGTGCACACCGCTCATCAGGTAGGAGTCATTATGAGTAATATTTCTACTCAACATATGACTGCTCAACGCCGCTCTGGCTATGAGGCTATATTATTAGCTACTGCTAATTTGATTCTGAAACCAACTTCTGTTATTCATGGCCCTACTGTACATTTGCACAGGTTGCTGACGCAAGGTGAATTTGAGAGTGACGACCACTATTGCCTGACCAGAATCCAGATTTCGACTGCCTGCAGGCCAGATGTTTCTACATCTGTCCTGGAGGAGGGGAAGAATTGATATATTGATGGATCCTGTTTCAAGCCAAATGATAATGTATACTTGTGTGGGTATGCTATTGTTGAATTACCTGATTGTGTAGTTGAGGCATACTCCTTGCCATACAAGTCAGCACAAGTTGCAGAATTAATTGCTTTAACGAGAGCTTGTCAATTGGCAAAAGATCAGTGTGTTAATATATACACTGACTCCAAATATGCATATAGCATAGTCCATGATTTTGCTAAATTGTGGGAAGAAAGCCAATTGCTCATTATAGCATTGTAGCGGAGCTTATTAACGCAGCACAACAACCATCAAAACTCGCTGTTATCAAAGTAGCAGGACATGCGTCAGGAGAAACAGATGAGGCCAAAGGAAACAGATTTGTAGATGAAATAGCGAAATGGGCTGCTAAAGAAGTGATATTAAGTCCACATGTAAGCGAAAGGGGCACAGATGTGCCTATGATGAATTCATCATTGACTAATGATTTAGACATTAAAATATTACAAGCTAACCCTACACAAGCGAATTTGACTCATTGGTCAGACAATGAAGTAAAACCAGATCAAGCTGGAATTTTAAGAGACAAATAGGGTAGACTTGCACTACCTGCATCTATGATTGTTATGCTATGTAGACATTATCATGGTGTATCACATGTGTCAAAAAAGAAAGTGATACAAATCTTGAATCGATCTTACTGCATAGCAAATGTTCGAAGAAATACTCTGTTGATATTGGATGCTTGCCTGGTGTGTGCTCAAACCAAGAAGCACAAGGCAACTAAACATGACTCTTTACCACATCCCGAGCTACCATTCCAACACTTGCAAATTGATTTTACGCACATGCCTCCTTGTGGAAATAATAAATATTTGCTTGTGATTATTGACCGATTTTCTAAATGGCCTGAAGCTTTTCCGTGTGGAAGAGAAAATGCACAGACGGTAGTTAAAGCTCTGGCTAAAGACATTATACCGCGTTTTGGCATACCATCGGTCATAGACAGTGATAATGGAACACCGTTCGCTTCCAAAGTCACACAATTGTTAGCCAAAGAGCTTAATATTACCTGGAAATTTCACATACCTTATAATCCACAATCGAGTGGACAGGTAGAGAATCTGAATCAAAGATCGGCTTAATAAAGCGTGTATTGATACAGGCAGAAATTGGGTTGATCTGCTGCCTGCCGTATTGACAGAAATTAGAATGTCACCATCAGCAACAACAAAGATGTCTCCGTTTTAAATCCTTATGGGTAGACCTTTCCCGACCCCATGGGTCAAAGGTCGCGCTGGCAATTTTTCCACAGGTGACACGGAAGTGATCATCACGGATTATGTGGATTTCCTAGTTAAAACTTTGAATAGCATCAATGGTGATGTGTCTCTCTCTCTCCCTCTTCCTGCAGAAAAGCCCACTCATCCTTTCGTTCCAGGACAACAGGTGCTGATAAAGTGTCTGAAGCACACAAAACTGGGAGAGCCGAAGTATCTGGGGCCCGCCACGGTGATTGCTGTGACGAGAACAGGAGTGCTGACTGACTTCCAGCCGCAGTGGATCCATGCCAGTCGACTAAAAGCAGCTCCATCCCAAGGGAACGTTCTGGTCGATGCGGAGGTGGAAGCCAGTGAGCCAAGGAAAGATCCGACGGAAGGTGAACCAAGACGTTCGAAGAGGAGCAGAAGAAAGAGATTGCTAGAGATCTAGAACCAGCAATAATTATCATTGAAGCTCTCAAGCCATGATTGCTAAATTGATATTTTACCTGGTTGTGCTGACAAATGTATTTATTCATATACAAGCTGCTGTTAGCACTGGTAATGAAACTTGGGTACATTATGAAGAAGAACCACATGCTTTCGCAGCTAATATGTGGTGGCTATTAGCCAACTACACTGCCAAATATGAAGGAAAAACAGGTCACTTATGTTTGCACAAAAATGCCACATAGTGCTTCTGGACCACATGTAGAGGTTAAATCACCAATAACAGAAGAAGAATTAGAATGCCCTCTTTTTGTTAGCATTACTGGAATGATGGCTCCAAATAGAACCGCAATATGGAGTTGTGAAAAAGGGAGAATAATAATAATAATAACTGTTGTGTATGGGAAGAGAAACTGGAACAGTGAGACTGGGGGTAATTCCTAAAAGTAAATCTAATCGAGCATACCATCATTGTGAGATAAAAAATATGCCATGTTGTATGTGTTGTCTTTTGCATTATGGAAAATCTAATATGACTGAGTGTTCTAAAGAAACACCACGTCCTATATCTACTATGATTGCTTATGGATGGTCTAATCCTTTTATCCAAGACGTATGTTGTAGTTCTTGTGCACTTACGCCAGGTCAAAATTGCCATAGATATGCTCCTGCTTCACGGGGAACTAGAGCTGTCAAAGATTGGTTTTGGCTGTGTGGACATAGAGTCTACACTATTCTTCCAAAAGATTGGAGTGGAAGATGTGCTCTAGTAACTTTGGAAGAATATTCCATGGTTATTAGTGCACACAAACCTCACGTTATGATAAAACAAAAACAGAAAAAGAAACGCTCCCTCTCTGACCGCAGTTCAACTGGTAGTTTGAGCAGAGATAATCCAGTACCAATGCAACATCGACTTTGGACTGGTACTGAAAGATTCTTTGAAGCAGTGCTCCCAGGGGTAGGTGTTTCTAGTCTTCAGATTGAAGTAGAGGTTACAAGATATGAATTAATTTAATTTATCAATACTACAAGAGACACATTGGCTGGTGTACAACAGGAACTTCGAGGGCTCTGTTTAACTGCCCTGCAAAACAGGCTGGTCTTAGATCAGTTAACTGCGGCGAGAGGAGGAGTGTGTGTTATGGTTGGAACCTCTTGTTGTACCTATATTCCTGAGAATGACGCAGATGGTCATTTAATCTCAGAGGGTTTAAAAAATATGACTAGAATTGCTCAAGAATTACAAGGACGAGAGGTTGATGATAATCAAAGTGGGTTCTTAGCATGGCTCACAGGATGGCAACAAATGCTTGTATCTGCCTTAATTCCTATAGGTGTAATCCTATTAATTATCGCATTTATTATCTGTTGTATTATTCCATTTATTAGAGCTTTGATTAATCGTGCTATGAATAACTTTTGTATCCTCTCAATATGCTTTGATGAATAGAACTGTAAAGTGTTAGTAATTTCGAAGGAAAATGAAGAAAAAAATGAAGGAAATGTTTGCTGAAGAATATTATGATTATGAAGGTAAAGAAAGTGATTGTATTTGTGTATAAGAAAAGTAATGCTGAGATTTGGGTGTGGCAATTTTATTGCCAAAAGGGGCAAGTGATAGATTTTATGTTGGTCTCAGCATGGGAGGAAAGTGGACAGAGGGTCTTTTGTCCTTGGTTGAAGCTATATTCTATGTTTTAACATATGGTTTCTTTATGTACCGGAACCGTTTCCATATAAGGAACAAGGCTCTACTAGAATTGAATAGGAGACAGGGAATGGTCCCTGCTTTTGTATTGCAAGTATAGGATAAGGTCTTTGGGATCCCTAGGAAAGCCTGGGTACCTGACTGGGAGATGACCATATGTAGACTTGTTTTTCTATATGTATCCCATTCCTATACCATGAGCTATATGATGTATTCTCTCTCTCATTGGTTAAAACCATACTACACCCCTTGTACTCTTTCTATATAATCTCTTCCCCTGCTAAATAAAAATGAGACTTTATACTCTCCCTCAGCGCTGAGTAATTGTTCATTCAATTGCCAATTAAGAGGACTGGGATGAGGCACGCCAAAGGGGCAATAATCTAACAGAAAGTAATCGAATTTTTAGAGTGTTAGGTCTGTGCATTTGGCCTTAAAGGGACCGCAGCTGCTAAACCCACTGCTCTCTCTGTCATTTAATGTTAATCAAACAACAACAAAAAAAAAACAAGAGAATCATTCACTGCTCTTCCCTGAATAACATTAGTAACTTTAATAAGAATCACTGTTTATTTAATTCATGCAGTGAAGACTATGCAATGTTTTATTTTATTATTATTTTATTTATTATTTATTATTATTATAAGCAGTAGGCTAAATTGTTCATTTCATTCAAAACTTTTTTTTCTGTTGTATTTGTCCTATTGCTTTTATTTTTTTTAATTTACTGAATGTTTCAACTCACTGTTGTTTGTTGACAGTGTACACTGCTCTAAAAAACAGATTAAGGGTTTGGGGGTCATTCTGGGTTTTTTTTTTTTTTATGAACGCACTGACACGGTCCCCAGACAAAGTTTTGCTTAGGGACCCCAGAAGTCTAGGATCGGCACTGATTGGAGGCAAACAAACGACGGTGGAATCTGCAGATTCCTGGTATCCCTGAAGTGGAAGCTGAAAATGTAAAGATGGCTGTGATGGAAATATTGCATTTTGTTTCACCAGGTCTAGCAGATGTTCTCCAGTCTTCCATCGACGTGGCCCACAGGCTTGGAAAGAAAGGACTCACTCAGCCTCGGGAAGCTCAAAATAAACTCTGGCCACTCGTGAACCAAGCTAGACTGGAAGGTAAACTTGCAAGGCTTCAGGGTTCAGCTGCCATCCTTGACGGGAAGAAAATTACAGTGGACAACATACACTCACCTAAAGGATTATTAGGAACACCTGTTCAATTTCTCATTAATGCAATTATCTAATCAACCAATCACATGGCAGTTGCTTCAATGCATTTAGGGGTGTGGTCCTGGTCAAGACAATCTCCTGAACTCCAAACTGAATGTCAGAATGGGAAAGAAAGGTGATTTAAGCAATTTTGAGCGTGGCATGGTTGTTGGTGCCAGACGGGCCGGTCTGAGTATTTCACAATCTGCTCAGTTACTGGGATTTTCACGCACAACCATTTCTAGAGTTTACAAAGAATGGTGTGAAAAGGGAAAAACATCCAGTATGTGGCAGTCCTGTGGGCGAAAATGCCTTGTTGATGCTAGAGGTCAGAGGAGAATGGGCCGACTGATTCAAGCTGATAGAAGAGCAACTTTGACTGAAATAACCACTCGTTACAACCGAGGTATGCAGCAAAGCATTTGTGAAGCCACAACACGCACAACCTTGAGGCGGATGGGCTACAACAGCAGAAGACCCCACCGGGTACCACTCATCTCCACTACAAATAGGAAAAAGAGGCTACAATTTGCACGAGCTCACCAAAATTGGACAGTTGAAGACTGGAAAAATGTTGCCTGGTCTGATGAGTCTCGATTTCTGTTGAGACATTCAGATGGTAGAGTCAGAATTTGGCGTAAACAGAATGAGAACATGGATCCATCATGCCTTGTTACAACTGTGCAGGCTGGTGGTGGTGGTGGTGTAATGGTGTGGGGGATGTTTTCTTGGCACACTTTAGGCCCCTTAGTGCCAATTGGGCATCGTTTAAATGCCACGGCCTACCTGAGCATTGTTTCTGACCATGTCCATCCCTTTATGACCACCATGTACCCATCGTCTGATGGCTACTTCCAGCAGGATAATGCACCATGTCACAAAGCTCGAATCATTTCAAATTGGTTTCTTGAACATGACAATGAGTTCACTGTACTAAAATGGCCCCCACAGTCACCAGATCTCAACCCAATAGAGCATCTTTGGGATGTGGTGGAACGGGAGCTTCGTGCCCTGGATGTGCATCCCACAAATCTCCATCAACTGCAAGATGCTATCCTATCAATATGGGCCAACATTTCTAAAGAATGCTTTCAGCACCTTGTTGAATCAATGCCACGTAGAATTAAGGCAGTTCTGAAGGCGAAAGGGGGTCAAACACAGTATTAGTATGGTGTTCCTAATAATCCTTTAGGTGAGTGTATAAGTGACTCTTTACTGTGACTCTAATATTCTGTAGAGAATTTTTTCATTCTCATGGGCTTCTTTTTTTGTTAGGGTTCCAACCTAGATTAAAGAAATGTTAAACTGGTTCTTACTACAGTGAGGAGGTCTGGTTAAGTGTTGCACTCTTTTTCTACCTTAATCCGTTAAGAAGTTTTAGTTTTATTTACTAAACAATTTTTTTGTTGTTTTATGTAATTTAAGTTGAGTTGTTTTTCTCTCAATGTTAGGGGAATTCGAGACTTAACCAAACGTAAAGCCTTATTTCTTTTTTGTAAATCAAAATGTAGAGATGTCTATTTTTTTTTTTTACGAGAAACACATTCAAGTGTGAAAGATGAAAGTTTCTGGTCCAATCAATGGGGGAGCAAAATTATATACCGTCATGGTTCCAATAATTCTGCTGGGGTTATGATTTTATTTAATCAGCACTTTAATAGCACTCTACTTGAATCACATAGTTCTAATGAAGGCAGATGGTTAATTATTGTTATCCAGTTTGGGGAAAGCATTGTTATTCTAGCCAATGTCTATTGCTTTAACAGATCTAATAATTAATAATTGTCTCTTTAAAGAGTTAACATCCAAATTAATATCTTTACAAATAAAATACCCATCTACATCACTAATTATGGGCGGGGACTTTAATGAGGCTCCTGATTTATGTAATGATAGATTTCCCTCAAAAATATGGCACTACCACTGCACAAAATAATTAGTGACATATGTTCCAGTCTCTCGTTGGTAGATATTCATCGATTCTTACATAATGACTCTTCCTCTTCCTTTACTTGGTTTAAATCTGATTTGACACCAAAATCATGTATTGATTTTTGGTTAATATCTGATAATCTGATTTCTTCTGTTAAATCATGTTCTATTTCCAATGCACTTTTAACTGATCACGCAGGTATCGAGTTAGAAATTTCTGACCATAATTGTAACTTATTTAGGAAACCAGGGCAGGGGCGCAGGAGACATTTTCAAAGTGGGGGGGACCAAACTGTAAGCAAAAGCCCAGATACTGTTATAAGATCAGATTTCCAGATATCGGACCACCACTTCAGGCTCACTGTCGGACCACCATCATATATTAAACTTGCCTGATCATTAATAGAATAATGTTGATTATTATTACAATACGAAGTAAGTGAAATAAGAAGTATGAAAGATCAAAACTTAGGGATGAGCAGAATGCCAAATCTGTCCCTGTAGACCAGCCTTTTATGTAGGATATCTCAACTTTCAACTTTGCACAATTCCACTTTGATAGATTTTAATTAGGGGTGTGCGATATATTGACAAAAAATGATCTCAATATTTTCTAGGATTTTATCGATAACGATAATTAAACGATATTTTGTGTGTTATTGTGCTGGTACCTTGACAGGTTTAGGACTGCTGTGGTCAGCTGACTCCTAAAGTTTTTGATATTTTTCATATTCTGTGTGGTGGTCAGTTCACAGCAGTGACAGAATTTTTTTTTTTTCCAATACATTTCAATTGATTGTTATGGGCATTTTTACCTTTATAAATTTTTAAAAAAAAAAACCTAATTGTTTGCATGCATCATCGTTTGTGTCAATTTCATAATTTAATCAAATGTAATTATAATAATAAGACACAATAGGGCTGTTACCAATCAAACTAAATAACAAAATTTATCTTTGCAATGGAGAGGAAACACAGAAGCTACATCTGAAGTGGCATTTGTGACACTGTTTAATGCAGCTCAGAGGTGACAAATGAATAAACCGCAGTTACAAATGCATAAATAATGTTTTGATGTTTTAAACATAAAATGTTGAAAATTGATATTTGAAATGATTTAAAACATGAAAACATACTTTAAATGTGAATTTAAAACCGCCCGTAGGCGGCAGCCAGTCACTGTTAATGAGTGAGTCATTGAGATTCAACTGATTCATTCAAACAGCTGATTCATTCAGAAACGAAGCCTTTGACTATCTTAATTTTTCTTAGTCATAGTCAAATCATTGATTCAATTGATTCGTTCAAAAAGCTGAGCTCAGAGATTCCTATTAGTGGGAAAGTAGCTACTGTCTATAGTATAGTGATTTCCCACGACAAATCATTAGTCCTATATTTGGACCTTCCCGCCTGCCATGCCCCCGCCCTATATGCGGTGACTACAACCCGACAGGGGAACGGTAATTAACTAGCCTAAATGTTCTAAATAAATATGCACATAGCCTAATAATAATAATAATAATAAACAAATAAACAACTTATAATACATAAACTCAAATACGCTACAACACCTAGCCTATATAGACAAACTAGCTACAATAGGGTAGCCTGACAAGCCCATAGACAGTAAAAGAAACGGACACAGCGACCCCATAGACTTCAACGGAGAAAAGTGAAGTCAATTAGAAGCACTCACTTCCTGATGGCTAAGCGTACTGCGCAGCCTCAGACTGAGCTTGACGACGTAGATGTGACGTGAGCAACCTGTCTGACAGTTGTAAGTCTTCTAGTAGTTGTGCAAAGTGAAATCTGAATCACCGAATCTTGCAGAGACGGAGAGCGTGAGCAGGAGCAACTTTTGGTAAGTATTCTGATTAATTATTTTGTCATTTTGCATAGTATTTATTTATTTTAAAATTTAACGCCAGATTGCCTGCTAGCTTCTCCTCCCGTCTATACGGGTCTATACGGTAATTTCTCTACTGTGCGACAGAGAGTCGCGTGGTTATGACGCAATCGTTAGCCTATTTTTACAAAAACGGCTTCTACGGGGCGATAGTGTAAGATACAAGGTAATGGAGCCTTTTATACATTGTCGTGTTTCTTTAGAAATAAACAATAGACAAATGGAGTCTTTATACGCCTCAGATGTAAAGTTATTCGCTGTCAAAGTGACGCCAAAATGAATGGGAGTCAATGGAATGCTAACAGCAGGTGATGGCTTGGTTAGCAATGGCTGCCCCTATGGAAGGTACGCTTTCCGGGTGCTGGATTACCCCCTTGGACAAGCCAGACCCACATCAAGATGTTGGGTCTGGGAACACACCATTGGCAGGGCTCAATCCGAGGGGCGGGATAAACGGTTGTCTTTCAAATTCCCTCTGCACGCAATAGGATAGCGCTACAACCAACCAGAGCAACGAAGAAGGTGAAGCGGAGCTGATAGATTAAACTTTTGCCGTATCCGGTCGACAAAACTCCGAACACATCTTCCTTTTTTAAGAATGACTTCAGTGCTGTTCTTTGTTCTTTTCTCAAAGAAAAGCTTAACTCCAAGTCTTCCAGAGTCACGGGCAAAGCCGGCGGAACCGTCGCAACTCTGCTGTCATTATGTTAAGCCCGCCCACCGACTCTATACACAATGTGATTGGCTGGACTAGAGTTTGGTTTTTCAAGGTCGCAAGCCAACGGAGAGTTGCTAGACGACCCTGGCTGCAAATTACATTTGCTGCCGCTAGGGTGCGTCTAGATTTCTAGGCTAACAATAGGGGAAACAATGGGGGAAAACGCCCCCCTTAAGGACTGTGTAACTTTTTCTGTGAAACAAAAGGTAAATGTGTCTAGAATAATTATCCTAGTTTTCAGTGACAATGACATAAATTATAAACCATGTATGAAAAATGTCCAGAGTTTTCATGTTATTAGATTTTTAACAAAAATCTAATTTGTACCAAAAAATGATGAAGTAAAATGTCCCCCAGGGTGGGGTAAAATGCACCCACTCTGACAAAGCAATTTTCTTTATACGTTTAAAGCAAAATCAGAGTACAAGCATGTTTTAGCTTAAAATAAAAAAGACAAGCCAAAATAACAGTAGATAGATATGAATATTTATTAATGAACCATTTTAAAAATCAACCTTTTTGAAAAATATTTGTTGGCTAACTAGCTAGCTGATGCTAATGTGAGGTAATTTTTAAATATAAAGTCCAAATATTGTTATTCAACCACCTAGTTAGATTACATTTGATGGAAAAACAAAGAATGTGATGTTCAGAACATGGTAACTACAGTAATTATGATAGTGGGAATAGTGGGAAACTGGGGGCGTTTTAACCCCACAGACTAGGTTTGGAAAAAAAAAAAATTGTCATTCTGAGAATATAATTATATTTAATAACAAGTACTCCCTAACTACAGGCCTTGCTCTTCTCATATCATATAAAACTGTAATGTTCTGCAAAACAACAAGCTTTAAAATACTTTTTTTCTTACTGTTAAAAATTATATCACTTAATGTGAAATCCGTTTTCTCTTCAAAGGTCCGTAAGCTTCACGGTGAAAACTTCTACATCACTCTGGTCAATGTAGTCCATAGCAACAACAAAAATGTATCTTGATTTTATCTAGTGGTTATTTTGGGAAAAACAGTATGGGGGCGTTTTACCCCACTCTACCTACCATAAATGATGGAGTAGGCTATTTTAAGTTGTTGCTATAGGCCTAAGGGAAAAATCCAAACTTCACAGCCTATTCATCATCAAACTGAAAATGCAGTCAACCAAATAGAAAAAGTTATTTGGCTCAGTTTATGTTGTCTGTTGTATACAATCGTGATTACCGCTCTACGGTGCAATGGTGTTATTCCAAACGCGTTTTTGCTCATGTGAATGCTGTTTTACCACTGGGACACGAGTCATACAAAGCATTGTAATAAATAGTTTAGCATCCAAATGCGAATATAGAAACATTTGGATTTGTGCAGAATGAGAGAGGAGCAACTATGGTTTCAGTTTAGTTTAAAGGCTGGCCTAAATTCGTTTAGGCTTTAAAATAAATATGGTTTGAAGGCTAATAAATGGCACTATAATTTATGTTTTACATTTATATTTAATATATGTATTATATATTTAATATAATATATGTTTTACATTTATAATTTTCATTCTTGTTTTGCATTTAATTTCGTTACATTTAAAGGATTTGTTGTGGAAATAGCCTAAAATACATGTTGATAATGTTTGTAAACATTTAGTTTTTACCAGTATTTTACATTATTTTTTAATGTAATAATAAAATGCGACTGACACACCAGTGCGATTTACCTGTTGTTGTTTTTTTTCTCTCAACAACTCAAGTCTTACCCACTGCATACTCGGGTGCGACTCAGTGTGACAAAGGCACATAGGCTATATAAATTATCTAATGTGGATAAAGGCATATTTTGTACACATCACTATACAACATATACATATGTCCTTATTAGGAGAAAATATATGTCGTTTTAACGAGAAAAATATGTCGTTTTAACTACATAACATCTCGTTATTACGAGAAAAGATGTCATTAAAACGAAATAACATCAAGTTATTACTAGAAAAGATGTCGTTAAAACAACATAACATCTCGTTATTACGACGTAATTGATTGGAAAGAATAATATGTAGGCCTATGTGGCAGCAATGCGTCACCGTAACTTGCACCCCTAGCTTGCAATGTGGTGTTTCAGAAAGGTCTAGTGGACTCACCCCTGACATCCTGTCTCAATCTCCCTTATGGCGGATATTAAATCTGTAGCTGTAAGAAGATTCACATCTTTCTTTACCTCTTAAAAGCGACTGATTCTCTTGTGTTGGGAGCTAATAATTTGCTTTTCATGGAACTGAGGGGCGTAGCACTGAAATGTTTGGCGGACAGTTTGCTCTAAATAAATTGCTCGCTGCTATCAGATCACGAACCGCCGTGAGGAGCTGATTGGTTTTGCAACAGAAGTGTTTGGAGAGTGAGAGAGAATGGACAGCAAACACTTGTTTTAATGGAGCTGGAACTAAGGATAAAAAAGCTGGTGTTACTGTTACCTGAAGTTTACATCAGAGAAGAGGGTGAAGGCCACGGCCTCTGACACTGAACCAATCCCATCTGCAACCGCACTAGCTCAAGTCCTTCCTGTGATGTGAGAGTGAAGATCAGAGCAGCTCTCTTCTGTCTTTCAACTGCCTCCTTTATTTAGTCAATAACTAAAACTGGTACAATTAAAATTCTCTGGGTTCTGATATATGGACATGAAATCTGGATTTGAAGGGAGTAACAGTTTCCTTAAACCTGCTAGATATGAACAAAATTATGCGAAATATGTTAAAATAACATGCAAAGCTAAAAAATATATGCGTTTCACAACAAGTCTTAATCTAACCCTATAATAACTCATCAAAAACTGCAGGGTGTTTGATGTAAAAGTAAAAATTAAAATGATACACAGAATTTAAAGAAATACAGTAAAATAATAGGACAAAAGCAAAGTTTTACATCAAGCACAAACGCTGTTCTGTTTTGATTAAGCAAAAACTGTGACACTACTGCTCTCCTGTGGGGAGTGAGTGAAATATTAATGATGTGTAACAAAAAAATATATTTTCTTTCTTTCATTTGATAGATAGATAGATAGATAGATGGATATACAGATGATGGATGAATAGATGGACAGACAGACAGATGGATGGATGAATAGATTGATGGATGGATAGATAATGGATGAATAGATTGATGGATGGATAAATAGATGGATGGACAGACATACAGACAGATAGATGGACAATGGATGGACGGATGGACAGATGGAAAGCTTCCGCTAAAATAGTCCATAGCAAAACAAAATGAACACGGCAATAAAATTAAGCAATTAAAATAGATTGTTAGTAACAATATTGATTATTACACAATTCAAGTTACTTGTTTCTAATTTAAGTTTGCTTTCATTCCGCTCTTTGTGTCACTTACAGGTTTGTTTTTCTTCCATTATGTTCGCTGTCTGTGACTGTTTATACTCATGTTGTAACGGACATCTCTGGTATAAACTGAAGAAGCCAGAGAACGCGGAGTGATACGAGAGATGTAAAAGTAGCACCGGTTAGTTACTCGGCTGAGTGAGTGAGATTATCTGTCATATAATGACATTTGTCACAGAGGAAGCCCGACTCTAAAACGACTCTGATCGTTAAACATATGCTTTTAAATCTATCAAACTAATAATCTAACGAATAAATAAAATTAACATAGTAGTTTGTCCAATCCACATCCTGCGGAGTTCACTTCTCTGTGAGGTTTCTGCGGCGATGGAGAGCAACAGGTGCTCGAGCTCTGGACTCCCTCACCGAGCAGCTCTGGTTCTGGCCCGGGGTGGCAGTAAGGGAATCCATCTGAAGAACATCAAGAATCTGGCAGGTGTTCCTCTCATCGGATGGGTTCTGAGAGCTGCGTTGGATTCAGGAGTCGTTGACAGGCAACTACATTTGATCTTTTCTTAATTGTTTTAATGGCTTTAATATGATTTTTGGTGTTCATTAGAGGCCACTTTTCATTATGTTTAAATTAAACTGGTAAATAAATGAAATTAGATACCACGTTTATTTACGCTTGTAATTAATTTAGTCTGTTTTAGTCTTTTAACTAAGACTTTTTACTGTGTATAGCAGCGTGTGGGTTTCCACAGATCACGATGAAATTGAGCGGGTCGCTAAAGTCTGGGGCGCAAAAGTTCATCGCCGCAGTCCTGAAGTTTCCAAAGACTCTTCCAGCTCTCTGGAGACCATCCAGGAGTTCATCCGACTGAGACCCGGTGAGACAGATCTTCATCATCACGCTACTTTCATTTTATGCCTCGCAAACATAGAAATGATCTAACTTGCTGACATGCCATGATGGGGAAAGATTAATGAGGGAAGACAGGTGGGGGAAATGAACCAATTATCAGGTAACAGGAGGGGCGGGGTAAAGACAATAGACATGAGAGCACATGGCACAAAGAAACACATGACAAGCCATGTGCTCACACCAAACATGACAATATAGCAGTGTCAGGGCTCTGTCACAAACCCAAGAGCAAAACTAGACCGAAGTGACAGAACCCTAACACTGTTACCCTATGACTTGAGATGAAAATATATGTGTTATTTGTGCATGCATCTAGAGGACTTTGTAAATGCTTTGAACATGCAAACCAAGTCTATACGATTTTTCGCCGGCTGTGCGAACATCGTACGCCCGATCGCTTATCAAAGCAGTGTTGTCTTTAATAAGCCGTACGAAAACAGAATAAGTATATGAGATAGTAATAGTAATGCTTCGCAAGCACCACGGATAATACATATTTTTTAAATATTTTCAAATAAAAAAATGCATGTGTGAAAAATGTGTAATACAGCGAATTGTATACTTTTGAATAAATGTTTAAATATTTAAATTATTAAATACTAGTGCAAAATTAGCGCGTTCATTTTTTCAGGTTAACATTTAACGCAATTAACGCAGCATCCGTTCTGTCATCCTTGTGCTAGCTTTACATTATATGATCACGCTCTTATTCATGCAAATGCTTTTAAACCATTCAAGTGCTACAAGACAAAAGAGAATGCGCTATCTGTGAATGTCCTGACACACACACACACACACCATGCACAGAAAGACGCGTGCCAGTATCGCGCACAGACAGTGCGCCAGAATCGATTTCTCTTTTGCTGAACGAACAAATAACACACAGAATTATGCCAAAATGCTCGTTTAGTTGAGTATTCTCACAAGAGCAGTCTTAAATGATTTAAATAAGGTCTTAAATTAACTTAAAGTTGTGAGAAAATGAGATCAGCGGCAGATCTTAAAGTGGCAGCAGTCTAATAAACCAGTTGCTGTGATGTCTGTCATTAATGGTAATCAAAGAACATAGGTAACAGAGAAAATTGAAGCTTTAATAAGGATTCATCTATATTTAATTAATTATTTATGCAGTGCAGACTGTTTGATAACTTTATTCAATTTCTGTATATGTGTACAGGTACACTGTAAACCCAAATAAGTTGGAAAAACTAAAAAAAATTGAGACAATCAGTTACATCACATTTTTTGAGTTAAGAAATTTAAAGTTTAAGTAAGCAGAACCTGCAGGTTTTTATTTTGTACTCATACATTTTAATTGCGCTTAACTTCAAATATTTGAGTAAGCTAATTCATATATTTAAATTAAAATGATCAACTTAAATATTTTTAGTAGTGGAAACTTGGCTAGCTTTAACTAGATAATTAAATAAATGTGACCTTGCTAATTGTTACACAATGCTTTGATAGCATTAGCATAGCATAGCACTTTCTGAATGAGGACAGCAATATAAAACATTTAACATACAGTGGGGAGAACAAGTATTTGATACACTGCCGATTTTGCAGGTTTTCCTACTTACAAAGCATGTAGAGGTCTGTAATTTTTATCATAGGTACACTTCAACTGTGAGAGATGGAATCTAAAACAAAAATCCAGAAAATCACATTGTATCACAATGTACAATTAATTTGCATTTTATTGCATGACATAAGTATTTGATCACCTACCAACCAGTAAGAATTCCGGCTCTCACAGACCTGTTAGTTTTTCTTTAAGAAGCCCTCCTGTTCTCCACTCATTACCTGTATTAACTGCACCTGTTTGAACTCGTTACCTGTATAAAAGACACCTGTCCACACACTCAATCAAACAGACTCCAACCTCTCCACAATGGCCAAGACCAGAGAGCTGTGTAAGGACATAGGGATAAAATTGTAGACCTGCACAAGGCTGGGATGGGCTACAGGACAATGGGCAAGCAGCTTGGTGAGATGGCAACAACAGTTGGCGCAATTATTAGAAAATGGAAGAAGTTCAAGATGACAGTCAATCTCCCTCGGTCTGGGGCACCATGCAAGATCTCACCTCGTGGGGCATCAAAGATCATGAGGAAGGTGAGGGATCAGCCCAGAACTACATGGCAGGACCTGGTCAATGACCTGAAGAGAGCTGGGACCACAGTCTCAAAGAAAACCATTAGTAACACACTACGCCGTCATGAATTAAAACCTGCAGCGCACGCAAGGTCCCCCTGCTCAAGCCAGCGCATGTCCAGGCCCGTCTGAAGTTTGCCAATGACCATCTGGATGATCCAGAGGAGGAATGGGAGAAGGTCATGTGGTCTGATGAGACAAAAATAGAGCTTTTTGGTCTAAACTCCACTCGCCGTGTTTGGAGGAAGAAGAAGGATGAGTACAACCCCAAGAACACCATCCCAACCGTGAAGCATGGAGGTGGAAACATCATTCTTTGGGGATGCTTTTCTGCAAAGGGGACAGGACGACTGCACCGTATTGAGGGGAGGATGGATGGGGCCATGTATCGCGAGATCTTGGCCAACAACCTCCTTCCCTTAGTAAGAGCATTGAAGATGGGTCGTGGCTGGGTCTTCCAGCATGACAACGACCCGAAACACACAGCCAGGGCAACTAAGGAGTGGCTCCGTAAGAAGCATCTCAAGGTCCTGGAGTGGCCTAGCCAGTCTCCAGACCTGAACCCAATAGAAAATCTTTGGAGGGAGCTGAAAGTCCGTATTGCCCAGCGACAGCCCCGAAACCTGAAGGATCTGGAGAAGGTCTGTATGGAGGAGTGGGCCAAAATCCCTGCTGCAGTGTGTGCAAACCTGGTCAAGAACTACAGGAAACGTATGATCTCTGTAATTGCAAACAAAGGTTTCTGTACCAAATGTTAAGTTCTGCTTTTCTGATGTATCAAATACTTATGTCATGCAATAAAATGCAAATTAATTACTTAAAAATCATACAATGTGATTTTCTGGATTTTTGTTTCAGATTCCGTCACTCACAGTTGAAGTGTACCTATGATAAAAATTACAGACTTCTACATGCTTTGTAAGCAAACCTGCAAAATCGGCAGTGTATCAAATACTTGTTCTCCCCACTGTATAGAGCAATTACAAACAATTAAAAGTAAAATGTAAAATATTTAAGGGTTTGCCTTTATTAAGAACCATTTATGACCCAGAAAGCCCTCTAGCTATATTGTATTCGCTGTCATTTATTTTCTCGTTGTGTTTTAGAGGTGGACATCGTCTGTCATATTCAGGCTACGTCTCCATGCTTGCACCCTCATCATATCAGAGAAGCCCTGCAGCTGATCACCGAACAGGGTTGTGACTACGTGTTTTCAGTGGTGCGCAGACACCAGTTTCGGTGGGACGAGGTTCACGAGAAAGGTATCTCGAAAACATCTCACGCATCCCACAAGGAACCAACTGCAGATTTGTTTTGATGTTTAGTGACAGTCTGAATAGTTTAGATAGCAGGAACTAAATGTGAAGTTCATGAAGTTCATATATCTTTCACTTCTGCCTAATTAGCGGGCAAGAATCCGACTCCTCTGAACATCGATGTGGCGCACAGGCCTCGACGCCAAGACTGGCCTGGGGAACTCTATGAAAATGGCTCTTTCTATTTTAGTAAGAGAAAATCCCTGGAAAACGGCCTTAAACAGGTGGGTCATTATCAAAATATGGTGACAAACCTGTCCTTTGAATTCTCAGTCATAAAAAAAATTGGATAACACAACAGTTATGTAAGTCCCCGAAATGTCCCTTGTCCCCTTTTATCTGGTACACCACTTTTGACATTTACAGTTTTTTTTTTACAGTTTATTTATGTTTAAAATCTTTTATCCGAGGTTAAAGTTAATCCAAAATCCAAAAGAATCCAAATGAAGAAAAAAACCTAATCAAAATAAACAATGAATAATATAAACAATTTGCAAAGAATGCTTGTCCATTGATTTATTTTTTATAAATATATGGTGCGCATGCGTGGTAAAAATAAACTACGCGCAGCAGAAAACGTGGAGGGAAGCGCTTTTGAGTACCAGCATTTTTGGGGACAAGGACACGTTTACTTACTGGAGTAGGATTTTTCTCCATCTCTGGTAAGATAGCAATCATGATAATAAGTGTGTTCATTAATTATTAGGGGTGCAACGGATCGCAGTTGATCCGTCATCAGTACGGACCAGGCCCCACAGTTCGGCACGTATGTGATTCGCGGATTAACTGCTAAGTTTGACCATCATAGAGTGAAAGTTTATCATTTGGACGTGTTTTGTCTTGCCAATTTACACATACTCTTTTTTTTTTATTAAGCTAACAAACAAAACAGTAGCTTATACAAGGTAAGAGATCAATGACACACACACATACAGAAGAGAGAAAAACAAAGAGAAAGAAAACAGCTAAATATAGATATATCGATATAGTGGTGTATGCAGGTACATTGGTAAGTTTAAGCAATGGTATATTTTAGTGATATACATATATATAGATAGAGGCAATTTAAGACAATCATATTAATAGTAATAGAGTTGTAGAAGTAGTAATCATACTAATAATAATAATAATAGTAGTAGTAGTAGTAGTAACAACAATAATATTCATGATAATAATAGTAGGAGTAGTGGTAGCATTAGTAATTTATAATAATAATAATAATAATACATTTAGACCAGTCAATAAAGTTATTGTAGATATACACTATTCTCTAGGTCTGGGAGCACAACCAACAGACTCTCCCGACATAGACACCTCCCTCCGATCCACAAGGTACATTTAATTATTGCAGGTTTGCTGAATATTCTGAGTTTGCATTTCACTGTTTTTGTTCATTTTTAGGCATACTGAATCTGTTTTGAGCAAGTGAGATGAGTAAATGCATGCTTACATTTAGTCTGTAACTACAATAACCATAATGTTTACTCAGTGCACACAACACCTCCCAACAAGAGAGGAAACAAGAGAGCTGTCAGTCAATAAATGGAAAACAAAGTAACTTGCGTTACTTATTTGAAAAATTAACTCAGATATTTTGTAGTAAATTTAAAAGTAATGTGTTACTTTACTAGTTACTTGAAAAAAGTAATCTGATTACATAAAGCAAGGTACTTGTAATGCGTTACCCCCAACACTAGTCCCATGTGTGAAACCTCTCCATGAGCGCTCATGACCTCGAACGCTCCGCTTCAGATATTTTGATCTGTTCTGTATGTTTTAGTTGGGCAAGATCGCCTACTATGAAATGCTGGCTGAGCACAGCGTTGATATCGACGTGGACATCGACTGGCCCGTCGCTGAGCAGAGAGTTCTGAGGTGCGGTATTTCCACAAACTCTGTGGCCGGACAAAACACAATAATGAAGATATAAATGCAGCCTTTTTGTGCAGGTTTGGCTACTTCGGCCGAGAGGAGAAAGCGGCGGTCAGGCTGTTTCTGTGTAAAGTGTCTGGCTGTTTGACGAACGGTCAGATATACATGTCGGTTTCGGGGGAGGACCTTGTGGCCATCAATGCTCGAGACGTGGCAGGCATACAGATGCTGCAGAGAGAAGATATAGAGGTGCAGTTTTGTAGGCTGGTACAAATAATGGGGCATAGTACCTATACAGTGTAAAAAAAAAAATATTTTAACAGTAAAATACTGTAAAGATTCTACGGTAAACACCTGATCATTTATTAATGGCAAGTTCCCTTACTACAGTAAAAAACTGTAAAGGATATAACAGGACATTTTAAGTGTAATTATACATTAAAACACTGTTAAATGTACAGACTTTGGATGTGGAAACGAGCAGTCATCTTATAATTTACAGTAGCTATATTTCCATCCACCTATTTTTACCTGTGATTTTTATGCTAATTATGGGATATGGCATAAAAAAAAACACTGAATGGAAACACCAAGATGCAAATAAATTCTAAAAACGTATGCATACACTCACCTAAAGGATTATTAGGAACACCATACTAATACTGTGTTTGACCCCCTTTCACCTTCAGAACTGCCTTAATTCTACGTGGCATTGATTCAACAAGGTGCTGAAAGCATTCTTTAGAAATGTTGGCCCATATTGATAGGATAGCATCTTGCAGTTGATGGAGATTTGTGGGATGCACATCCAGGGCACGAAGCTCCCGTTCCACCACATCCCAAAGATGCTCTATTGGGTTGAGATCTGGTGACTGTGGGGGCCATTTTAGTACAGTGAACTCATTGTCATGTTCAAGAAACCAATTTGAAATGATTCGAGCTTTGTGACATGGTGCATTATCCTGCTGGAAGTAGCCATCAGAGGATGGGTACATGGTGGTCATAAAGGGATGGACATGGTCAGAAACAATGCTCAGGTAGGCCATGGCATTTAAACGATGCCCAATTGGCACTAAGGGGCCTAAAGTGTGCCAAGAAAACATCCCCCACACCATTACACCACCACCACCAGCCTGCACAGTGGTAACAAGGCATGATGGATCCATGTTCTCATTCTGTTTACGCCAAATTCTGACTCTACCATCTGAATGTCTCAACAGAAATCGAGACTCATCAGACCAGGCAACATTTTTCCATTCTTCAACTGTCCAATTTTGGTGAGCTTGTGCAAATTGTAGCCTCTTTTTCCTATTTGTAGTGGAGATGAGTGGTACCCGGTGGGGTCTTCTGCTGTTGTAGCCCATCCGCCTCAAGGTTGTGCGTGTTGTGGCTTCACAAATGCTTTGCTGCATACCTCGGTTGTAACGAGTGGTTATTTCAGTCAAAGTTGCTCTTCTATCAGCTTGAATCAGTTGGCCCATTCTCCTCTGACCTCTAGCATCAACAAGGCATTTTCGCCCACAGGACTGCCGCATACTGGATGTTTTTCCCTTTTCACACCATTCTTTGTAAACTCTAGAAATGGTTGTGTGTGAAAATCCCAGTAACTGAGCAGATTGTGAAATACTCAGACCGGCCCGTCTGGCACCAACAACCATGCCACGCTCAAAATTGCTTAAATCACCTTTCTTTCCCATTCTGACATTCAGTTTGGAGTTCAGGAGATTGTCTTGACCAGGACCACACCCCTAAATGCATTGAAGCAACTGCCATGTGATTGGTTGATTAGATAATTGCATTAATGAGAAATTGAACAGGTGTTCCTAATAATCCTTTAGGTGAGTGTATATACGGATATACGGTGCCCTCCACTAATATTGGCACCCCGTGGTAAATATGAGCAAAGGTGGCTGTGAAAATAAATCTTTCATTCACAAAAAAAAATTGCACAAAACTTTTACCTTTCATTGAAGTAAAACAATTGAAAGTGGGGGAAACTCACATTATGAAATAAATGTTTTTCTCTAGTTCACGTTGGCCACAATTATTGGCACCCAATTATTGCAACATCCTTTTCCCAAGATAACAGCTCTGAGTCTTCTCCTATAATGCCTGATAAGTTTGGAGAACACCTGACAAGAGATCAGAGACCATTCCTTCATATTCCTTCAGATTCCCAGATCCATGTTGGTGCTTCTTCTCTTCAGTTCAGTGAGTGGCATTGTCTATAGGGTTCAGATCAGGAAACTGGGATGGTCATGGCAGAAGCTTCATTTTGTGCTCAGTGACACGTTTGTGTTGATTTTGATGTTTGTTTTGGATCGTTGTCCTGATGAAAGATCCAACCACGGCCCATTATAAGATTTCTAGCAGAAGCTGTCAGGTTTAGATTTTTTATCTGTTGGTATTTACTAGAATCCATGATACCATGTATCTGAACAAGATGTCCAGGACCTCCAGCAAAAAAAATAGGCCCACAACATTAAAGATCCAGCGGTATTTTTAACCGTGGGCATGGGGTACTTTTTATCCCTGTTTGCACCAAAAAAAAAAAAAGCTCTTTTTTAGTTTCATCTGACCACAGAACCAGGTCCCGTTTGAAGTTCCAGTCGTGTCTGACAATTGAATATTCTGGAGTTTGTTTCTGGATGAGCGAGGATTTTTCTTGAAACCCTCCCAAACAACATGTGGCGATGTAGGGGTTGTTTGATAATTTTTTAGGCTTTCTGACCCCAAGACTCAACTAATCTCTGCGATTCTCCATCTGTGATCCTTGGAGAGTCTTTGTCCACTCAAACTCTCCTCCTCGCTGTGCATTAGGACGATGTAGACACACGTCCTCTTCCAGGCAGATTCATAACATCTTTAGTTGATTGGAGCTTCTTAATTATTGCCCTGATGGTGGAAATGTGGATTTTCAATGCTTTAGCTATTTTCTCAAAGCCACTTTCTATTTTGTGAAGCTCAACAATCTTTGCTGCACATCAGAACTATATTCTTTGGTTTTACTCATTGTGATGAATGATTAAGGGAATGATTAAGGGAATTTTGGCCTTTCTGTTTACTCATATTTATACTCCTGTCGAACAGGAAGTCATAGCTGGACAATTTCGTCCTAGTCACCCTAAAAAACATAAATATGAATGGGAATATATTTCAGAGATATTTTACTTATAAGAATTTCTAGGGGTGCCAATAATTGTGGCCAACATGCATTGGAGAAAAACATTTATTTCATAATGTGATTTTTCGCCCACTTTCAATTGTTTTACTTCAATGATAGGTTAGAATGAAAGATCAAAAGGATAAACAATGCAGATTTATTTTCATAGCTGCATTTGCTCATATTTACCAAGGGTGCCAATATTTGTGGAGGGCACTGTATCTCAGCTTGTGGAAAAGTTACATTTTTTACAATGTAGCAACACCTGTTTCATAACTTTCAACAGGTGATCCTCATATCCAGCGTGAATGAGCCCCTGTCCAGGGGTCTCCTGGAGAAAGTCGCCCAGCAGGCTGGATGTGGCCTCAGGATTGGAGAGCAGCAGAAAGGACTTGAGGTGGAGCAGCTGATGAGAGAGAAGAAACTGCGGTGGGATGAGGTGGCATTCATGGGTGAGAGAGTCATGTTAAAAAATACAGCTAAATCAGTTTTAAGCATGTCAGGTCAACATGTATAGTATAATACAGATTGTTTTCAAAGTAATAAACAGGAAAATAACAGAATCGATCATGCATATATTGTCTAGAAAGACAATAGTGTCACTATTCAGCTCAGTTCAGTGTTGATTCAGTTCAATAACGGTGATGATGTTGCAAAATTCATCAATTGAAGTTATCATTAAAATCAAATTTACAATTCTTATTTTTTATTCAATATTGCAGTGTTTATTATAAATGATTTATCCACGCACATCATTTCTTTTATATTCATGCGCCCTCGTAATCTTTAAAAAAAACGCAGAAATTTTAGTTTAAATTACACGCAATATTAAGTTGATGCAGTGATCAACATTATGTCAACAGAACTCATCAAAATAATGCAAAGGTTTAATTAACTTTTTCCCCGCCATTGACCAAATTTTTTCTTCACTTAAACATTTATTTAAAAGCAAGATTTTAACTCTGACTATATTAGATGTACTGTACACCTAATTTATAATAATTTATTCCATTCCTGAGCTCCTGTATATTCAAAAGACCTCTTAACATAAATAATATATATATATATATATATATATATATATATTTTTTTTTTTTTTTATTAAATCCATTTTACTCTGCCTTGTATTGTGTGGTATAACTATGCTTTTTACATGTAAAATTACTAAAATAAAGTGGAGCACTTTATTAATTAATAATTTAGATTTGATTAATCTATGCATCATAGGCTGTCATGTAAAGCTTCAATCTAGAGCATTTCACAATGTTTGACACTTGAAGACGCGGGAATGTCCAAACGAATGGTGTAAATGAACCAATTTTTTTTTATTGAGCAGTCTGTGATGTTTTCCCTCACAGGTTCAGAAGCTGAAGACGTAGAGATCCTGTCTCAGGTGGAGCTGAATGGTGTCCCATGTGATGCACTTGTGGCAGATATCATTGCGGCTAAATACACCTGTCAGAGACCCGCCGGCCACGGAGCCATTCGGGAGTTTGCCGAGTATGTTCTGATGATGAAAAAAAAGAGTACATCGCAGGTGCACCTGGATCACATTGACAGGGCTCATTTTTAGAACGTATTCCAGTTTCTATTTTAAACAGTCAGTTTGTGTTGCTGTAATAACATGATACTGGATCTCATTTGAATTAATAAAACACCTGTGTGTGTCTGTGAGCAAAAAAAACCTGTGTTCTACTTTATCTCTTTACTTGATCTCTCTCTCTGTATATTTACTCGTTCCTTCAAATAGAATGTTCATTTACTGATTGTCGATCATTTTATATTTAACATTATGCTGTGTGATAAGGAAATGTCCTCATTTCAGTGTTATCAAGGACAGTGTTGTGCAGCAGTAGTTTTCCATTGCCTTGTTAAAGTTTTGCTAGTAAGACAACGTCAGGAATGACATCGCTAAAATTATTCAATAACGTTTAAAGGGGATGTTTACAATCAGGAACTGCACCAGAAACAATGGCATACTCTCTTGGAGGGACTGGGAAAGAAAATGTATGCATAAAATGTTCATAAGAGAGCCCTGTCATCTAAAAGTTGACTCACTAAAAGAAGCGTATATTTTTATCAAACCAATTATTTAAAAAAAGAGATTTATTTTTATATCTAATATTTGGTTGTTTGCAGATAAAATTAGCTATGTGGAGAAATATTAGGGACCAGCATATTAATGTCACAGAGTCACAGCCAACACCCACCAACGTCCATGCATCGTCACCAGATCTCCACGCTCCGCCCACTCGTTCACAATCCCCTGAATACTGATCACCGGCACCTGCACCTCATCATTACAGACACTATATAGACTCACCCTCCCTTCACTACAGTGTCTGGTCTCGTCATATGTACCTGGACTCCTTACCCACTACTCACCTGAGTATCCACCGTCTTCTTCCAAGTCTTCCTCGTCTCCAGTTCCTCGGTCCTCGTGTTCTCCATTCCCTGCAAATGACAAACTCCATTATCTACAGCTAAGTGACTGTCCCACCTATTGCAACCTGTGTTCGTGTCTCTGTCAATAAATATCACTTGAGTTCACCTCATCCTCTGCCTCCGTCTGTGTTGTGACAATTAAAGCCTGTTTATGAACACTAGAAAGAGTTAAAGGGATAGTTCACCCAAAAATGAAAATTAGCCCATGATTTACTCACCTCAAGTCATCCGAGGTGTATATGACATTCTTCTTTCAGACGAATAAAAAAAAAAAGTTATATTAAATGTCCTGGCTCTTCCAAGCTTTATAATGGCAGTGAATGGCTTCATCGTTTTTGAAGTTGATAAAAGTGCATCTATCCATCATAAAGGTGCTCCACACAGCTCCGGAGGGGTTAATAAAGGCCTTCCGAAGCGAAGCGATGCGTTTGTGTAAGTAAAATATCCATATTTAAAACTTTATAGACTAAAATAACTAACTTCCGGCGGACCACCGTACACATCGACTTACGGCGAAAGAGTAACCCTTGACCCTTGAACCCTTGACGCATGCGTATTGACGAACGCAGAAGCGCAGAGGATAGAGCAAAACAACACCGGTCATGAATTAGAAGTCTAAAACGAGAATTTTTAAAGAGAAATAGCGGAGGATTTCGATATAAGAGAAGAGGGGCTTGAGTTTGTTGCCCAGCCCTATCCGCGAGAGCCGTCAAAGCTTGCGATGCTCCTATACATGGGCGGCATATTTATTGTAGTCATGTGCTGTGTTCGAAATTGCCCCCTATACCCTCATTCACTATTCCCTACATTACTCCACTAATATAGTCCACTTGAAGGAGTGTATGAAAACGAGTGAGTGAATTCGGTCACTGAGTGTGCCGGAAGGGCTGCCGCTTTTGCATAGTTTGTGCTTGCTGTTTAATAATCAGTTGAAACGTAGCAAACGAGCTCCAGTAAATGAAAAGATTTATCTTGAACTCTCGTGTAAACTAGCATGCATAAAACACAATTATACAATTTAATAATCAATAAAAAAGGAATTTATACCTGTACTGTACTGTACTGTCATTGTACTGTTTTATTGTTGTGTTTTTCATTAAGAATAACAATGAACCCACCATTCAAGCAACTGCCCCCGAATTGGCGCTAATTCTAAAGTGAAAGTAAAATGTGCACGGCCATTCATGATGGTGCGTGTCCACTGGCGCGGAGCAGATTGAGCGTTTTCAGTTAATTCCTTATGGTGCCAAAAGAATTAACTGAAAACACTCGATCTGCTCCGTGCCCTTATGAATGCCTGTGCGGTCATGCGCATTTTACTTTGCTTTAATCAACGATTTAAAAGCCAGATGCAAAAGAGGGAAAACTCCAATGTCACCCCCCCTCCTCCCTCCCGGTGATACCGGTATTAACGTGTTGGCACACGTCGATTAAACGGTGGGAAAATTTCCTCACCATCACATCACTACAGTCTAGTAAACGGCAACCTCTTTAAGTTATTCTTGACTGTGCCAATAAACACCACATCGTGTGAAAGAATTGTTCTAGCTTGCGCCGACTGAAAACACACGACGAGAAACACCATGAGACAGGAGAGACTCGGACACTACATTGAACGGGCCATTCATGTGGATTTGGATAAAACATTAATCGCTTGATGTCGTGCCTGTGGACGCCGTTTAGTACGGTGGCCGAGAGAGCTCAACGCCTGCAACTGCACATGCAAAAAACACATGCAAATAGAAAAAACACCAGCAAATGAAAAAAAACATCTTCATCAGTTTGACAACACATGTGCTGCAAAAGTTCACAACACAACCAAATACAGAAACGCCCTGCAAGCGTTCACAACACAACCAAATACAGAAACGCGCTGCAAAAGTTCACAACACAACCAAATACAGAAACGCCCTGCAAAAGTTCATAACACAACCAAATACAGAAACGCCCTGCAAAAGTTCACAACACAACCAAATACAGAAACGCCCTGCAAAAGTTCACAACACAACCAAATACAGAAACGCGCTGCAAATACTCACAATTAATGCAACAGTACACATAAGATCAGGATGTTAAAATAAACAAAAAAACTCACCTTTCAGGTCATTGACCACACCACAAGAGTAAACACTGAACAATAAGCGGTCCCAGCCATTTTATTAACCATTTTACAATTCTCAGGGGGGTTTGGGTGAAAATGTATTATTAATAAATTATTATTAATAAATAATAATTTATTTAATAATTTACTTGATTTTATTATCAAGGGATATGGCGTGCTCTGTGAATCGTTGTCGTTGTGAATCATTTTGAGAGCAATTGTTGATGAAGACAAATGTCACGTCACAATATTGGAAATGTTTGCGTTTTAAACCATGAAGGCAATGGATATCAGACAAGCAATGTGCAAACTTTGCGCTAGTTGCTGGTGAAGAAGTCTGAAATTCACTGCAGAAAGTGAAACTAAAAACTAAGCGATGAGAGCTGAATATGTTCTGATAACGGTGTACAAAACGGCCCTCAATGAGTCAAGTATGTATATAGTTAATTTGGAAGCAGTGCCGGCGCTCCCTATACGCAGAGTACGCAGTTTGCGTATGGCACCAACTCCTGGTAGAGCACCATCTCGGTTGCTCAAAAAAATGTAAACAAATAAATAAACCCTTTTATTCTATATTAATATTAACATAAACATACATATAAACATACATATAAAATATATAAAAAATGCATTTTACAGTGAATGCACTAGGCTGTAAGCATACGAGACGCGCCATTCCCGCATAGCGCCCTGTGTCTTCAAGGCTTCAAGCGAATGCATTAGCATTTAACATACCCTGTCATGGGCTTTGACAGATGCGTGTGCGTCCTCAGCGCAAAACGTTCATTTTACAGGTTATATCCTCATTTGTAAATGCTACTAATTCACGCGAGTATTTTCATTTTGCATGAAAGCGCCTCCTAACAGTCTGACATTAAGCTTCAAACTTCACTGAACGACCGCCGGTGCGGCAGGCGCGCGCATGCGCGTCAAACAGACAGCAAGCAGTCGAGAGGGAGATATTAATATTCGGCGTAAAAATAAATGTAAGACGTTTCTACAGGATAAATAAATGACAATAACAGTTACTGTTTCCATAGAGAGAGTGTGTGTGTGTTCCTGCAGAACATTCCTCTAATTGATTACCATTTGTATAACAACACAAATACCATAGTTAAACTATGGATTTTGAAGCAAAACCATGCTAATTTGTGGTTACCATGAAATAACCACAATAACCCTGTTTTATGTATTTATTTATTTATTATTATTATTATTATTATTATTATTATTATTATTATGGTTTTATTCGTCGTAAAACCATGGTTAATTTTTGTAATGGTAGATATATTCACTATGTGGGACAGCATTGGGCAGGATGGGGAATAGTGTTTTGTCAATAAAATAAAAAAATGGGCTTTTTATCCAATTAATCGAAGAAAAAAAAAAACAATCGGCAAACTAATTGATTATCAAAATAATTGTTAGTTGCAGCCCTAATAATATTTATTTATAATTTTTATTTATAAAAATATAAAATTATTTATATTTTATTTTAGTTTGTATTTTCTTGCTGTAGATCTACAATTGTAAATAACTGTAATTACAATTTATTTGATTAAAGTTTTATTTTGACCCCCAAAGTAAGTGTTTTTTTTTTACTTCCATAATATTTGGAGGGGGTAGGGGGGCACCACAATACAATTCTGCTTAGGGCACCCATTTGGCCAGCAGCGGCCCTGTTTGGAAGTATTACTTATTATGTCTAGTAGATGGCAGCCTCCCCTCACTCAAGTTCATTGCAAGTATTGCATCAGCGATCCAAACCTACCCTATGGAGGCACTCGTAAGTACAAACACCTGAAGGGTCTTCCTATCCAGTCCTTTGAGGACATTCACCCACTCCTTCTGATTGGTGCCGATCAGCCTCATCTAATCACCCTAATCGAGCCAGTTCACCTTGGACCACCTGGCAGGCCAGCCGCCATCAAGACAAGACTGGGTTGGACGCTGCAGGGTCCAGCGACGCTCCTTCTGAATCCGCTTCATTCTCAGCATGTCCTTTTCACATCAGTGTCAAACAAGCAAACAGAGCTGATGAGAAATGTCGTGAAGTTATGGGAACTAGACATTCTTCCCTACCATAATGAAAAACTGGTCACTCGCTCCAGGGAAGATTAGGCAGCCCTTGAACTCCTGAACAAAGGAACTGTCAGAGTTGACATAAACGATGTCCGAAGGTATGCTACCCCGCTGTTACGTAAATCCAACATGGATTGTCTTAATGCCCCACCAGAAGCAGTGATGCCACATCTCCGAAGAACTGAACGGCATCTCTTGAAAGATCCTGAACGTGCAGCGACCTATTCTGCTGAAATCAAGAAACTGGTGGAAGAAGGGTATATGGCCAAACTAGATCCAAACAAAGCACCACAGAGCCATGAGAGGTGGTTCATACCACATCATATGGCCACCCACAATGACAAAAATCGACTGGTCTTTAATTGCTCGTTCCAGTACATGGGAATGAACTTAAACAAATCCCTATTTCCTGGCCCAGTACTTAGTCCATCACTCCTTGGAGTCCTGATAAGATTCAGAGAGCATTCCGTAGCTGTGAGTGGGGATGTGAAGGGAATGTTCCATCAAGTCCGACTTCTGGAACAGGACAGACCTATCCTGCGATTTCTTTGGAGAGATATGGAACGAGACAGAGAAGTGGACGTCTATGAATGGCAAGTGCTCCCATTCGGCACAACTTGCAGCCCCTGCTCTGCTTCCTATGCCCTGCACAAGCATGTCCTTGACAACACAGTGTCAGGTGATCACCTACAATTCACTATACAAAGGAGCTTCTATGTTGACAACTGTCTTCAGAGCCTGAACACAGCTGATGAGGCCAGGAGGCTGATTGACCATCTCAGAGAGCTACTGGCAGGTGGAGGATTCGAAATCCGACCTCAAACCAACCTAATGCAGTAAGTCATCTACCCAAGGAAGCTCAGTCTACCAGTACTGAACTGTGGTTGTCACAAAGGGAAACAGAAATTCCTGAATCCACTCTAGGTCTGCACTGGCACTGCCCCACCGACACTCTTAGGTACAAGCACCGTCCCATAGAGTATGGGCTGCCCACCATGTGCTATTTATATTGGATCCTTGCCAGTCAGTATGACCCGTTAGGCTTCATCCTCCCTTATACAACCAGAGCAAAAAATCCTAATCCAACAACTGTGGGCTAAACCAAGAGAATGGGACGATCCTTTATTCCCTGATGAACTTTTGTAGAACTGGCTACAGTGGGAAGACTAACTCAAATCCCTTTCCACTATTACCTTCCCTAGGTGCTATGTGACCCCAGAAATGGATAATGCCTCTGTTGCACGAGAAATACACGTGTTCTGTGACGCATCAGAAAGAGCCTATGGTGCAGTCTTGTACCTGAGAACTGAGAATAGTCAAGGCAAGGTACAGTTAGCATTCCTACTTGCGCGCTCCAGAGTTGCACCCAAGAAACAGTTGTCAGTTCCCAGACTTGAACTCTGCGCTGCACTCTGTGGAGCTCAGATAGCAGAGTTGCTAAGGAAAGAATTTACACTTGAGTATTGCGTGGTCCAATTCCACCACGGTGCTAAACTGGTTGCATTCAGATTTGTGCCGGTTCAAAGTCTTTGTTGGCACTAGGATCACAGAGATACAAGAAACAACAAATCCACAGGATTGGAGGTACAGTGGGGAGAAGAAGTATTTGATACACTGACGATTTTGCAGGTTTTCCTACTTACAAAGCATGTAGAGGTCTGTAATTTTTATCATAGGTACACTTCAACTGTGAGAGACGGAATCTAACACAAAAATCCAGAAAATCACATTGTATGATTTTTAAATAATTAATTTGCATTTTATTGCATGGCATAAGTATTTGATCACCACCAACCAGTAAGAATTCCGGCTCTTACAGACCTGTTAGTTTTTCTTTAAGAAGCCCTCCTGTTCTCCACTCATTACCTGTATTAACTGCACCTGTTTGAACTTGTTACCTGTATAAAAGACACATGTCCACACACTCAATCAAACAGACTCCAACCTCTCCACAATGGCCAAGACCAGAGAGCTGTGTAAGGACATCAGGGATAAAATTGTAGACCTGCACAAGGCTGGGATGGGCTACAGGACAATAGGCAAGCAGCTTGGTGAGCTGGCAACAACTGTTGCCGCAATTATTAGAAAATGGAAGAAGTTCAAGATGACGGTCAATCTCCCTCGGTCTGGGGCACCATGCAAGATTTCACCTCGTGGGGCATCAATGATCATGAGGAAGGTGAGGGATCAGCCCAGAACTACACGGCAGGACCTGGTCAATGACCTGAAGAGAGCTGGGACCACAGTCTCAAAGAAAACCATTAGTAACACACTACGCCGTCATGGATTAAAATCCTGCAGCGCACGCAAGGTCCCCCTGCTCAAGCCAGCGCATGTCCAGGCCCGTCTGAAGTTTGCCAATGACCATCTGGATGATCCAGAGGAGGAATGGGAGAAGGTCATGTGGTCTGATGAGACAAAAATAGAGCTTTTTGGTCTAAACTTTACTCGCCGTGTTTGGAGGAAGAAGAAGGATGAGTACAACCTCAAGAACACCATCCCAACCGTGAAGCATGGAGGTGGAAACGTCATTCTTTGGGGATGCTTTTCTGCAAAGGGGACAGGACGGCTGCACCGTATTGAAGGGAGGATGAATGGGGCCATGTATCGCGAGATCTTGGCCAACAACCTCCTTCCCTCAGTAAGAGCATTGAAGATGGGTCGTGGCTGGGTCTTCCAGCATGACAACGACCTGAAACACACAGCCAGGGCAACTAAGGAGTGGCTCCGTAAGAAGCATCTCAAGGTCCTGGAGTAGCCTACCCAGTCTCCAGACCTGAGCCCAATAGAAAATCTTTGGAGGGAGCTGAAAGTCCGTATTGCCCAGCGACAGCCCCGAAACCTGAAGGATCTGGAGAAGGTCTGTATGGAGGAGTGGGCCAAAATCCCTGTTGCAGTGTGTGCAAACCTGGTCAAGAACTACAGGAAACGTATGATCTCTGTAATTGCAAACAAAGGTTTCTGTACCAAATATTAAGTTCTGCTTTTCTGATGTATCAAATACTTATGTCATGCAATAAAATGCAAATTAATTACTTAAAAATCATACAATGTAATTTTCTGGATTTTTGTTTTAGATTCCGTCTCTCACAGTTGAAGAGTACCTGTGATAAAAATTACAGACTTCTACATGCTTTGTAAGTGGGCAAACCTGCAAAATCGGCAGTGTATCAAATACTTGTTCTCCCCACTATATGTAACCCTCGTTCCCTGAAGGAAGGGAACGGAGACGTTACGTCAGTTACTGACGGAATGGGGGTTTCGCTTAGAAGCCAATCGCCTTCGAGATCTACAAAACGAGCCAATGGCATGAAATGCCATGGGTCTGCAGAATTTGAATAGCGCAACTCCGTCCCCACCTCGTGGGTATATAAGGAGCTGCGGGGCAATCTTGCATTATGTTTACCTGCTGAGGAGCCGAGGCTGAGCGCCCCGGCCGTACCAGCGGCACAGCGGTTGTGGCATGGGGACGTAACGTCTCCGTTCCCTTCCTTCAGGGAACGAGGGTTACATACGTAACCGAGACGTTCCCTTTCAGTCAGTACACTACGAGTTACGTCAGTTACTGACGGAATGGGGGTTCCCAATTCAAACTCGCCACAACGGCTGTCTTCCAGCGTCCTGCACTGACCTGAGCTCCCTGCCGTGAGACTTAGCACGAACGAAGGGCTAGGCTCAACGCCAATACCAAGGAACACTGGGAAGCATATCCCACGTGGAGAAATGCAACACAATGCCTGCCCGAAGGGAGGACTTAAGAGTACACATATTACCCACGTATGGGCTGCATATGGAGCACTCTGGGGTATCCAGCCGCAGGTGGAATCTTTCAACCGCAGGAGTGGCAAGGTGTCTTTCCAAGGGAAGACACGTGCTCGGAGAGACTTACTGTGGAAATACACATGTGGGGGTTGCCCAACGGGGGAACCATGCACATGGAGGCACCTGGCCTAACACGAGGGCTGACCAACCGGGCATGCACTCTGGTGTCGGCGTAAACAGTGCTGGAGGAACTCAGGGCTTACTGAGAAACTCACCTGAGTGGAATAGCGCACACATCCAGTCCGTGGAGTGGAATGGCGCAGCAAGCGATGACACCTGAGCCTGTCCAGTTACTGGCCACTTGGAGCGAGTACACGAGAGGAAACTGGCTCTACACGGAGATTATAGAATCTCACAAAAGTGTTGGGTGTCGCCCAGCCTGCAGCTCTACAAATGTCTGTTAGCGAGGCGCCATGCGCTAAAGCCCAAGAGGAGACTGCACTCCTGGTGGAGTGTGCCCTAACCCCTAGGTGGCATGGCAGGCCCTGAACCTGATATGCCAGGACAATGGTGTCCACTATCCAGTGAGACAACCTCTGGCTTGGAGAGAGCCTTCCCTTTCTGCTTCCCTCTGTAACAGACAAAGAGCTGGTCTGAGGTCCTGAAACACTGCGTCCGGTCTACGTAAGCGCGAAGGGCGCATACTGGACAGAGCAGTGCCAAGGCTGGGTCTGCCTCCTCCAAAGGCAGCGCTTGCAGGTTCACCACCTGATCCCTGAAAAGAGTGGTGGGAACCTTGGGCACGTATCCGGGCCGGGGTCTCAGGATCACGTGAGAGTTAGCCGGCCCTATGTCTGGATGACCCACGGTTCAGAGCATTCAGCTGGAGTTCTGACTTTGAAAAACCTTTTTGCTGGAGATGTTTTGCACCATTTTAGCGACCCAAATGGACACTTTCTGTTTTTGGTCATCTGTTTAAATAATACTGTGGTAATACTAATTAATATCTAAGGTTATAATAGTTCTCATGAGAATGGCTTGCTGCTTGAAGCAATATAAGGGAAAATTCTGCTGTGGCTTAATGCATACCCAAATGCCTTAATTTTCATTGGTGGGGATTTTAATTTAATTTGTGCCCTTGATAGACTCCCACCTAAACAATCTGCTTCTACTAATTCTAAGTTAAAGATACCCATAGGAAAAATGTATTGCTCAGTGGTTGCTTTTCCTAAGATCATGAGACTTAGTTGTGATTCTCATATATCTCTCATTTCAGTATCAACAGAGTTTCAGATGTTTCTCCTAAAATTCCTTGGGAGAAATAAGAGTAGACGCAACTGAGACATGAGAAATATTTAAGAGAAAAGGAGTTAAAACTGAGAATGTGGTGGAAGAAATATAGAACATCTCTTTATCATTTTGCTGCCATCTCTTTCAAGACTCCATTATAGGAATATTTTATTGCTCAGAGGTTGCTCTTTCTAATCTCATGAGACTTAGTTGTGATTCTCATTTATCTCTCATTGTAGAATCAACAGTGTCTCAGATGTTTCTCTTCAAATTCCTTAGGAGAAATAAAAGTAGATATGAGAAATATCTGAGAGAAAGGAGTCCAAAATGAGAAACATGGGAGATCTCTTTATTGTCTTGCTGTAATCTCTTTCAAAGGGTTTTGTTTTCTTTTTTATGACATTTGGGTTATTTACTTATGGACATTTGGCTCTTATTTGTGTTATTTGAACAGTATTGCAAGCTTTTTTCGTAAGTTGAATACGGAAGGCGGTCCGCTGGAAGCTAGATATTTTACTTTATAGCGTGTTAAATATTGATATTTTTCTTACACAAACGCATCGCTTCGCTTCAGAAGGCCTTTATTAACCCCCCGGAGCCGTGCGGAGCACTTTTATAATGTCATTATTTGTAGTAGTGTATCGTGGCGTAATAATATGTGTGGTTGTAAAATGTATTACCTGAATGAATTGAAATCGAAGGTAGCTCGTTCACAAACAGCATACACAGATCAGATGTTCAACCAATAAAGATGTTCATCGCTGCCAAACAATAGGACGCATTTGCAGATTTGCTTTTAATTGACTGTAATGTTAGGTCCACGGACACTTCATCCAACGTTCTTGATGTTCTTAAATTTCCGGTTACGACTCCGAGTGAGAAACGATTCAGTGCGTGCAAGGAACTGAACAAATCATTCAAACCGATTCGCGAACCAATTCAGACAGTTTTGCCAACTTGTTTGATCAAGTCTTTGAACAGAATCGACTCAAAAGAGTGATTAATTTGTGAATGGGGCATCGCTCATGCCCTAGAAAAAGAGACAGTGCGCGCTTGGAATAACGTATTTCTTAACATGTATTGCATTAAACTAAAGTAACGAGAGGAACGTCGCCCAGTGTAACGAACTAAAAGTACAGTTTTTTCATTCGAAATTTACTCGAGTTAAAGTAAAAGTAATCACATTTAAATCCACTCTTAAAAGTAAAATTTTTCCAAAAAGATACTCAAGTAAATGTAACAAAGTAAATGTACTTCGTTACTACCCACCTCTGGGTTACACCCACTTGCGATGTGGGCAAGTCTGTTATATTGATGCACAAACAAACCGTGTAGCTCTGTAGGCTCTCAATCAATCGCAAGCTGCATTTATGTACAGACACGTTTCAGTTTCGCACACACTCATGATAATGTTTGATTTGTCATGTGTACGTTGTTGTGTTTAGTAATGTAGGTTTATGTAGTCAAGTCAAAGAGTTTTTTGGCGTCTCCATGTGCTGCTCGAGTTCGGTATTTTTTGCAGTGTTTTTTTCCTGTAAAATTAACAAAATAGCAGCAACAGCCTTTTTCAGTTTAATGTGAAGATTTTTGTTGATTTTGAAGTGTTATGTATTTCAATAACGCCAAAAGAATTAAAACGATATTGCCTTGTGCAAAATAAACAAATTATTAGTGATGTGTCGTCTCATTCCTCACCTACAAAGTAAAAACCTAACAAGTGAAACTATGTCCCTCTTCTTGGTGCAGTCATTTATGCTAAATATATACTTGAAAATAGCATAGAAAACATGCACAATGTGGCAGTTTCCTTTGCTGTTGCCTGCTCTTGCTGATAAACTGGAAACACTTTAGAATAATGGTCCGTCATTAATATGTAACTATGCAGGAAGTAATGCAGGACTAATAAGTAGTACTGCATTAAAGGCCCCCTGAAATCAAAATTTTAGTTTTTTAGCTTTTAGAATGAATATGTTAGCCTTAAGGTTAGGAATAAGCTGGTGTGTTCCAAACAATGACAAAATTCGCATTTAGGAGATATAAGCATTCAAAACTTGCAGTCTCTCACTTCCGCTAAAATGGATCACAGATTTTGATGACATCACCGTAGACTTCAGCTTCTCATGACATCTTCTGTCCAATCAAATTCTCTCTAGAATCTGAAGCGTCCCGCCCCCTAAATAGACCCTGAAGCTGCGGCTGAAATCGGTCAGTTATTTACATATTTACTATTTTCTACACGGTGAATGGCACATATAGTGCACTATATATGCGATAGGAAGCGATTCAGACAGTGTAAATATGCTTTCAGTTGAGGCGAATGAAGTCTGGTTTACGGCGGCAGTGCACACACACACAGTCTGCTCCGGTCCAGAGACACAGAGCGGATCACATGCGCAAGTTGGCGCAGACAACAAAACATATCGGACCCATTTGAATTCTGCACAGAATGCTGTATTTCAAAGCGATATGGAGGAGATTATGATGATAAACGGTTAGAGATTAGGAGGAAACTGCGGTTTTACCAAACAGAAAGGCTCTAGTCAAACTGTGATATAAACAAAACGCTATTGGCTGTTTTAAAAAAAGGGGAGGAGCTGCTTACAGCTGGAGCTGTTTCAGGCAATATTATCTGCCTGCAATACCGGAGGCTGCACTTTTAGGACCGCCGCAGTTTCAAGACTGCATTTCTAGCACCCTAGTTTTTTTTTTGTGACAGCGCCATCTAGCCAACTTTACTCCAACAGAGGAGACCTGATTCAAACTTTTTCCACCTTATTTTTAACAAAACAGCAGGCACGGCCATTTTAAACTTAATTACTTAAATTAGTTTAAATATTTCAACAGGGTTACCAATGGGTAGGTTTAGAGCTAGGGGTTGGTTAGGATAGGACAATATATAAATTAAACGTAATCAATTAAACAACTAAATCATTGCTATAGGTCCTAGAACTGCGGTCCTAGAATTGGGGTTCTAGAAATGGGGTTTGCAAGCAGATGCTACTCGTTTCAGGGGAAATTACTTAACTAATCAGTAAATAATATCAAATTTAGGACTAAGATAGTTCCTTATTAGGTAATCAATAATTACTGAATGAGATTGTAATCACTAAGAACTAATGTAATCAATATAGTAACGTGTCTGAGCAATTGTCTTTTTTTACTCTTAATGTGGTCATACAATGCATCACTAATTACTCAAGTGTTACATAGTCACTCTGCAGGAACTATGGTCCAGATCACTAGTAGTTCTTGAAGATTGTCTTTTTTTACTCTGAACATAGTCATAAAATGCATAACTAATTATTCAAGTACCTAGTCACTCTTCAAGGACTACTAGTGATCTGGACCATTATTTTATCTGCAGTAGTTCCTGCAGAGTGACTAGGTAACACTTGAGTAATTAGTGATGCATTTTATGACTATATTCAGAGTAAAAAAGATGATTGATTACATCTCAGACACACAATAATGTTCTTTATAATTTGTCAGTTAGTTAGTTATTAATGAGGCTAATCTCATTAAGTAATTATTGATTACCTAATAAGGAACTATCTCCTAAATTTGATATTATTTATTGATTAGTTCAGTTTGTTTCCATATTAGTTAATAGTAGTAGCTGAAGTGTTAATGTAGTACTACTCATTAGTCCTGCATTACTTCCTGCATAGTTACATATTAATGACGGACCATTATTCTAAAGTGTTACCGTGAATACTAAAGAAGACCATGGTCTCTGCGTGAACTGATTATTTTGTTGAAATCTGAAGTCAGGAGTTGTGTTAATATATTTAACGTTCTTTAAATAAATAAGTTAATGAGAAGTGCCCTTTTTCCACTTGAGCCCCTGCACCCCAAAATGTCTGTGCATGTCCCTGTGAAAACATATAGAATTATTAATCAATACATCGCGCATTCAGAAGCGCTAGATTCCCGCCCGGGCTCAACGGACCAATTATCGGCGCAATATGTCTGAAGCCCGGTTTATTTAGTGGCGTGCGCGAATCACTGTCTATACTGTGCGCGCGTCCACCAGCATTTGAATTCTATAGAGAAGTTACTACTTTAAAACGCTATTGAGAATGTCAAACGTGATCTAAAACAGCCACATGAACTAAGACTGATTAAAAGAGGGGAAACATCATCTTGCACCAACATTAACTACACTGTAAAAAATATTTTTGCGATTCAGTTATTTCAACTAATTTTTTTCAGTAGAGATAACTAGATTGTCCAGACAACAAGAAATTTTAAGTTTTCTTGTCCTCAACTAGACTGAAAGTTAGGTGAACAAGTATAATTGTTGTTTTAACTCAAAAACATAAGTTGAAACAACTGCTCTAGATTTTTTTTGCAGGCTTTACTCCAATTATACTCCATTTCTTTAACTGCAGTAAACTAAACTTAATTTACTATGTACAGCTGATTTATACAACACACTCTATATATAGATATGAACACATTTATTTCACTTATTTATACATACCACACCATATAAACCTAAAATCCTAATTCCTAATTCATTGTTTTCGGCTAGTGAAAACAGCGCCCTCTGGCAGAGAGTGTAGTTACGTACATCCAGGAAATTTACGTGCTGTGCGCGCGCGCGCGCGCCTAGGACTGACAGACGCCATTTTCTTTCACTCGCGATGCTTAACAAACGAGTAGGGTAAACACCGAGATAACGTGTTTTATCTCATTTACAGTATGAAGTTTATAACATTATATTGTTTTAGGATGATATCTATGTATGTGTGTGTGTGTGTGTGCACCTAAACTTTCCTCAGAGATATTTTCTTTGACTCGCGGTGCGGAACAGACGAGAGAAAACTTTTTTTTACAGGGAAACACTTAAAGTAGCGTTAAGTGTTTTATGTCATTTACCATTTGTATTTTATAATGTATTGATTTATAGCAATATTTATATGCTGTGCGCGTTTAAACGAGCCAAAACTTTTCTCTAAGGGGACAGTTCCTATGACTCGCCATGCAGTGCAGACATAGAGTTTACTTTTAACCAAGAGAACACAAAGTAAGTGTTTAACCTCATCTACAAAGTGTATTTATGACGTTATATTGTTTTATAGCGATATTTGTGTGCTGTGCGCTCCCAGAGCCGTTGAAATACATGGTTCATGGAGCTCTCAACAACTCCGCGCTGTCAATCTGTTTGAATGGTTGAAGGAGGATAGACAGCGGTTTCACTATATTTGCTGCAATTTCTGGTAAATATTAACCTTATGAATGAAATCTGAAATGTCTCAAATACTGAGCCCTAATTAAATCACAATATGAGTCATTGTACAGTGTAAACATTGCAACATGTTGTCAATAAACCTAATGAAATTTCATTTTTAGGATCTATTGCTCCTTGACAAAAAACTGAACTGGTTTACGGACCAGATGAAACTACATCTTGCTTCACTGCATGGTCTCTTTCTCAGATCGCCAACAGATACGGGTAAGTTTCATGGAAATCCTTGAAAATGATTAAATGTGAGTTTGAATCGATACAGGTAAAATAAATAACTATTAAAGGGTAAGTTCACCCAAAAATGAAAATTAGCCCATGATTTACTCACCCTCAAGCCATCCTAGGTGTATATGACATTCTTCTTTCAGACGAATACAATCGGAGTTATATAAAAAAAAGTCCTGGCTCTTCCAAGCTTTATAATGGCAGTGAATGGCAGCCCAAAATTTGAAGCCCAGAAAAAAGTGCATCTATCCATTATAAACCATTATAAAAGTAATCCACATGGCTCTGGGGGGTTATTAAAGGCCTTCTGAAGCGAACCGATGGGTTTGTGTAAGAAAAATATCCATATTTAACACTTTATAAATTAAAATATCTAGCTTCCGGCGGACCGCCTTCCGTATTCAACTTACGGAAAAAGTGTAACTGGCACGGCGATGACGTCGGACGTAGCGTAAAAAAAAAAAACGTAACTGGCGCAGCGATGACGTCGGACATAGTGTAAAAAAACTTAACTGGCACGACGATGATGTCGGACATAGCGTAAACCTTTTGAACTTCGAGAGGCGTTACACTTTCTTCGTAAGTTGAATGCAGAAGGCGGTACACCAAAAGCTAAATATTTTACTTTACAACGTGTTAAATATGTTTTTTTTTTCTTACGCAAACCCATTGATTCGCATCAGAAGGCCTTTATTAACCCCCCGGAGCTGTGTGGAGTACTTTTATAATGGATGGATGCACTTTTTTGGTCTTCATATTTTGGCCTGCCATTATGCTTGGATTAGCCAGGACATTTTTTAATATAACTCTGATTGTATTCGTCTGAAAGAAGAATGTCATATACACCTAGGATGGCTTGAGGGTGAGTAAATCATGGGCTAATTTTCATTTTTGGATGAACCATCCCTTTAATATGCCTGTGGTTTTAAATGTTGTTTTCGTAGCTTTTTTGCATTTGAATATTGCACTTTACTAGTAGATACAGCATAAAATAAACATGTATGAACATCAGAGAATATGTTGAAAGATACAGTACAATGTATGAAATCTGTATCGTCTCATGTACTCGCACAATCAGTGTTTCAACTGCGCAGACGTTAATAAACGTCAATAAATAGCTTTTAAACAATGTCATGTCACATTTACCTCAGAAAAGGTGTCCAAAAATTCATTAGTCAGCTAGAAAAATGAACTCTAGAGAAGAACATTTTGCTCAGTATATTCACTATATTGCATAGTTATTGTATTTTTTACTTTACCTGTTCTTCAGTATTTAATGTATGTTTGAATAAATCTTTTTTTATGACAGCTACCACTTAAAAGTTGTATCTCTCTCTCTCTCTCTCTCTCTCATTTTTTTCAGCCAGCTGATGATGAGAGACATTGTTCGTGGGGCTAATGTAGGGTATCTTGACCGTGAGTGAGGACATCAGACATGATAATGCCTTCCCAGATGATGTCGTGGATGTGGCTGTGATACTGGAAGGGGAGATTGTGGTTTTGGATCTCCAAGATGTTCTAAATGCCTTTGCCACACTGTTTGGACTCCTCTATGCTTTGAACAATGACTGTCCCAAAGAGCTATGAAGTTATCCAGCAATTTTTTTTTTTATCAAGGTTGGTGGGGAGAGCTGCACAACTAAGATTGATGGACTGAAAAAAATGCAGTGAGGTAACACTGGTGCATATGTGCTGTTTATGTTCATTGATAAATGTACTGAAGCTTGAGAGCTTACACATTGTTAATGAATTAACTTAAATTAAGTTTAGATTAAAATGGTATAAAGCCAATTCAGAGGTGTTTAACAGTCGTTGCCGTTTCTTTTTGAAAGTTTCTGAAGAAAGGACATTTCTGTAATGTATGTTGTGGGGTGAGCTTGTTTCATTTAATTTTTCAAAACAAATTGCTTTATTTGAAAACTGAGGCAAGCACAAGACATACATTAGCTATGTTTCCATCCACCTATTTTTATGTGCATTTTGGGATATTAAATACAGTGGCTTCTTTTACTTTTCCTAGTGATAATTAGTACCAGTTTATCAGGAAGTGATCATTTTCTTTATTCGCAATTTTTTATGCAATATTTTACGCACAAGTTAAACTCGCAACTTTGGATGCAAACAGCTATTGAGGCAGGCATAAGATACCTTTTTTGTATGGTTGTTTTTAGGTGTTTGTTTTTGCAATAAATGTAATTGTGTTTTGATATGTGTTGCTGTGATTTTAATTTGCCATAATTTTAGTCTAAATCAAATGTAATTTACAAATGAATATAGTAATGCAATTAATACTGATTAAAGCAGCTTTGCAACCATCTAAAGTGAAGTTTTTATGACTAGAAAATTTAAGTTCAGATAACTAAAGGGAAGTTTTCATTACTAAATTTAATTAGTTCAGATAACTTATCCAAATAAGAAAAAAAAAAAAAAAAAAAACATGCAAAAAGATAGCAAAATATATTGAGTTGAGTCAACAAATTATTTTTTTACAGTGTAGAAAGCTTTTTAAACTCATGACTACCTTTACTAGAATTGATCACGTTTTGTTGTATCTATTGTGGTAAATTTTGACTAACTAGATTTGTCACTATAGATACAACTGTGGCATGTTAGCAATAGTTTCTAAAAGTGTAGGCTGCTGTTTTTCACAACAGTATAGATAAAGATCAGTTAAAAAAACATAATGGCGGTAGTTAATTACAAAAACTGTTACTTTTTCATAAGGGCATGTACAATATAATCAAAAGCTTTAAAGTCTGGACCTTCTTAAATTAACAGTCAGTTTTCCGCATGGGTAAAATGTGTGCTGTTATGATGACTGACAGGAAAAACCTGATCTTAATCCTGATGAACTGTCAAGGAGTAGGAAATAAACAATTTCAATATAAGACAATGTTAAAGTTAGTTTGGCTTCCCATGGCACTTTGAAGTAGAACATTCTGTCAAACTGATATAATTCACCATGTATCCAATGTAAACCAGTAATTTTTATGCTATCTGAGATACTGAGATATGCACTAGAGGGTGGGGGTTGGCAGCGTTAGGGTGGAGCACTTGTATCTCTTTAAATGACAGCGTGCCCTTCTTTCCGGCCCCTTTGTTTGATGCCAGCAAGCTAGTGATCACGTCTCCAGCCTCTTAATCATAAATCAGTTAGTCTATAAAATGTCTGCAGAGTTTGAACTTTGTCCTGGAAGAAAAATCGGGGGCTCCAACCCCTGTTTTATCATCGCTGAGATTGGACAGAACCATCAAGGAGACATAGAAATCGCCAAAAAAATGATCCGAATGGCCAAGGTAAAGTACTGCTTTATCAGATGTGAAGTCTGATACAGTGTTGATGCCGGTTCTTTTCATGGGGAGGGGGGACAGAGACAACTGAGAGTTTGCATATAGAAAAAAAAATTTAAAAGACAAATTTAAGTGAGAAAATGTGTTTTCCTCCTGAAAAAATTTTGTTACCTGACTTTTTTTCCAAACAGAAAAAATTATCCACAAACGGGGCCATTCATGCATTTTCCATTCCACTGTGCTACTTTTCCATTTTTTTTTTTTTTAAATTTAAACACGCACTAGACGGACGCGTTTGACCATTTGCAGCGGTTTTAACTGCAAAAATTTGTTCTTTGTGAACCGGCCCAAACTTAGAATCCTATCTATCAAACTAAAAAATTTAAGTTGGTTTAACTTAAAAAAGTAAGTTACCTGGTTGCCTTAATTTTCAGTTCATTGAAATGATTTAATACAATGAAGGAGATTGGTTAAGTAAATAGAAACTCAAAATATTATGTTATCTGAACCACATCAATTATCTAAGTGACAAATCATGAAAATTTCACGTGACGAGAAAATATAATTTCACTTTTTCCATTTCCTTAAGTCAAGAATTAAAATGGGAAGTTTCTGTAATACAGCTCCTGAGCTATAACGGTCACACACTGTATCAAATCAAATTAACTTTTAGATTTCTTAAATGGTGAAACCATTTTTTCATTCAAAAATCCTGTTTGTTGTCAACCAAATCCACTTCTACTCCCTCTTGTATCTCCACGCAGGACTGTGGAGCTGACTGTGCCAAGTTTCAAAAAAGCGAGATCGAACACAGATTCACCAAGCACGCTCTGGAGCGTCTCTACACATCCCCTCACGCCTGGGGCCGACCTACGGGGCTCATAAACTCCATCTGGAGTTCAGTCACCAGCAGTACAGAGAGCTGCAACAGTATGCCAATGACATTGCCATCTTCTTTACTGCATCAGGGATGGATGAGGTGAGGGTCTCAACGTTTATTAAAAAATATCAAGAGAATATGTGCATGTTAAACCCAGTAGATTGAAATGCATCTCATAACTTTTCCTCTCCCTACCTCAATCAGATGGCTGTAGAATTTCTTAATGAAATCAATGTGCCGTTGCCTCAGCTGACACCAACAACATCCCTTACCTGGAGAAAACTGCCAAAAAAGGTAAAACTCACTGTTCAAAAAGTGTTGAAGTGCTGAAAACTCACGCTCCTTTGACAGAGGTTTGTCATATTCACTGCCAAGGTTTACATAACATTTCAGACACTATCCAGCGACTCACAAATGAGAAAAGTACAAGCACAGCCAAGAACTGAATCTGAATAGCTTCTCTTGTGCATTTAAAGTCAGTTATTCTAGATCACCTGGAAAATGACGTATTGACAGTGCTGATTGCCCAGAGAGCAGAGCGAATGAAACCTAGAAATCCTGGTGTGGATTTTCTGGCTTTGAGCGTGCAGAGAATTCAGCATGTTTGAACTCATCTCAAAGTGATAATGACCTTATTTTCTCCTAGAAGCAGCCATGTCTTTGTGTTTTTGTGTAGGTCGTCCCATGGTGATTTCTGGTGGAATGCAGTCTATGGAGACCATGCGCTGTGTTTACCAAACCGTCAAGAAGCACAATCCCAATTTCACTTTCCTGCAGTGCACCAGCGCTTATCCGCTGCCAATAGAGCACGTCAACCTCAGCCTGATCCCTGTAAGACACAAATCTTCATCAACTTCATGAATTACTGATGTTTTTACTGTTAATGTTTTTTTTTTTTTTTTTTTAAGTAGTAGCTGAGTAGTTTGAAATCTTTCTGTTTCCCTTTTCCTATACGCAGGAGTTCCAGAAGGAGTTTCCTGACATTCCCATTGGCTACTCTGGACATGAGACGGGCATCCATGTGTCTGTGGCTGCTGTGGCACTTGGGGCAAAGGTCCTGGAGCGTCATGTGACCCTGGATAAGAGCTGGAAAGGCAGTGACCACGCAGCATCACTGGAGCCAGCGGAGTTGGCGGAGCTGGTGAAAGCCATCAGGGCGGTGGAGATGGCGATGGGCTCGCCAATCAAACAGATGCTGCCCTGTGAGGCTTCCTGTCACAGGAAGGTCAGCTAAAAAGTCATTTTGACATTTTTTAAAACCAAAAAAAAAAAAAAGATCAAATGTCATTAAATCAATGGTTATGTTATTTTTTGCAGTTGGGTAAGTCAGTGGTGGCCCTGAAACCATTGCAGAAGGGTGAGACATTAACTCTCGACATGCTGACAGTAAAAGTGGCCGAACCGCAAGGCATAAGGCCAGAGAACATCTTCAAACTGGTTGGCAAGAAAATCACCGTGGACCTGGAGAAAGATGCCACCATTACTGATGCCATGATATAAGACTGACGATCAGACACTCCAAAACTAAAGGGGCTGTAAGGGCTGTTCATCAAGGGACCCGATATCGCACAGAAACAGTCGCGTCGCGATTCGCGCGTTCACGGACACAAACTAGCCAGTTCTGATATTAGTCAGAGGATTGCAGAGTGAATATTTTACCTTTAAGTGGTCGCACATGCTTACTCAGAACAAAAAGTGTAATTTTAGTAATAGACACGAAAGCTGCAACTTGCTAATACGGTGATAGTCAGAAATCAGATTATCCCAAAATGATGTGCTCCATGCTCCAATCATTGAGTCCTCGGTTTGATCTATCCTGACAGAGATTTGCGGAAATAAAGGACTCCACATCGATCTATACTAATGATTTCAGAATAATACAAGATAAATCAAGAGTAACATTTATTGTGGCCAGACAGAACTTAAATAAAAAATAATTAAACAAGAATCCATGGTACACAACTTTCAGCATAAAAATATAAAACACAATTACAAAGTAATATGAAAATAGTTTCAAAGAGTCATATCTGGCACAGTACACACAGTGCGTGTGAGTGCCTCTAGGACTGCATGGGGGTTTCTGGCTACAGATCTTTTCCCAAATGGCAGATCTGCTACCCTTTCTTAAATACTCAGACCAGAACAAAAGGGTTGTAAATATTTGCAACACAAACGCCTGGTTTCGGGGGAGAGGTTTAGATATCTTGCAGAGACCACTCAAAAAGGAGAACAGAATTCTCATATGCTTCAATCTTTCTCATCCTACCAGTGACTGCAGTGAAGTTGAGACCATTTCACCAATCGCACTGAGACCTTTAAAAAGATATCAAACATGAAAGGGAAAAAACAATAGATTCACAAGATACATCATCTGTGGTATATATGCATTCTGCGACTTGAATCAGGGTGAAGGGAGTCGGGAGAGGGACAGGGGGAGATGTTTTGGGCAGGGCGATGTCCCATAGTCTTTCTGTGAGATCTTCTCTCCAGATTAGTGAGTTTTATTGTTCTATTGCAGGGGGTTGGATCTTCAGCTTTTGTCTTATTAGTAAAACCGCTCCTTACAGGGCAATGAAGGGGTCTTAACTTTTAATCTGAATAATAATGATATATGAAATCAGCCATTATTAAATGACGGAGACTTTATTATTACATTCTTATCATTTTGACATGAGAAATATGTAAATTATGATGTCGTGTCTTGATTTTGCATATGTCTAATGTCTTGGCATGTAACCTGTCTCACAGATTATTGTCTTTGTAATTGTGGTGAATGAACACTTTGTCAAGTAAAAAATCTTTCTTTCCAACTCAATTGTGACTCTGGGGCCTCATTTATAAAACGTGCGTATGCACAGATTTGATCTTAGAGTGTGTGTACGCTAAAATCCACGGCAAAGTATATATTTATAAAAATGGTCTTTGACGTGGAAAAGTGCTTACCGCCACGTCAGAGTCTGAGCAGACGTACGCACTTTTCCTTGTGGCAGAGTCAGAGGTATTTGGAAATCTATTAAGCAGTAGCAATAATAATTATAGTAATAATAATTATTATTTTTATTATCCTGATAATAGTTATTGTCCCTAATAATATTTATTTATCCTTCCTGACAGATAAATCTACTCTAATTAAAATAGAATAGATAAATGTTTATCACCCATTATTCTTATTCTTACATGTGCAAATGTCAGCATGGACAACAGAACATGAGTTTTCACTTATTGTCACATTACGCACCTGCAGCTCTTCTGTGAAAGGAGAAAAACAGAATAAAATTATATAGGCCTATATATATATATACATATATATATATATTAGGGCTGGGTAAAAAATATAGATTTCTCGATTTTAATCGATTCTTATTTTTACGAACCGATATCATTCTTAAATCCCAAGAATCGATTAGTCATCCTGTTTTCAGTTGATGAATGAACGGGAAATTGTAGCGCGCCTCCCATCCAATACATCGCATTAATCTTTGTGCTTTGTTATTATTGATATGAAACAAAGTCTCAGATTTCAAATTACGTCCAATTTATTACGAGATTCAAAAACATAAATACCGCTCTGGCGCGCGCAGCTCAGCTCAATAGAAGCGGCAGCGCGGAGCTCAGTGAACTCATCCGCTTTAATACCAGTTACAGCACGACATAAACATGAATGAGCATCTGAAAATGTGTTAAAAGATAGAGTACAACTTACCGAAATTCGTATCATGTCACATGGAATCGCTCAATCAGTGTTTCAACCGCGGAAAGACGTCAGTAATACAGCTTGTAAACAATGTCATGTAAAGTCACATTTACCTCAGAAAAACCATATCCAGTGTCCATAACCTCATTAGTCAGCTAGAAAAATTAACTCCAGAGAGAAGCATTTTGATAAATATATGCACCATATTAGGCTACATAATTTTTAATGTTCTTCAATATTTAATGCATGTTTGAATAAATCTGGCAAGTTTTTATGACAGCCACCATTTAAATGTTTATAATCATATTATGGAATAAATGTTTTTCTCCAAAACACATTGGGAACAATTATTTGCCCCCTTTTATGAAATACTTTTTGCAACCTCCTTTTCCCAAGATAACAGCTCTGAGTCTTCTCCTATAATGCCTGACGAGTTTGGAGAACACCTGACAAGAGATCAGAGACCATTCCTCCATACAGAATCTCTCCAGATCCTTCAGATTCCCAGATCCATGTTGGTGCTTCTTCTCTTCAGTTCAGCCCACTCATTTTCTATAGGGTTCAGGTCAGGGACTGGGATGGCCATTGCAGATGCTTGGTTTTGTGCTCAGTGACCTATTTTTGGAAAACAATACATAAAATGTGTTTTAATGTTGCGTGACATGAGAGAACAGTATTGCAGTTGTGTTTGTAAACGCGTACAGGACGGAATCCATTCATAAAAACGGAATGTCAGGGAATGAATGGCGCAGACGCGCGGTTTCGTTTACTACTGAAGCACGCGCGACGCTCGCCTGCACAATTCATTCACAGAGACATAAAACATGCAGAATTCATATTTAAATAGTATTTTTGCCGTTTAATATTCACACACACTAGTAGTCCATATCGCGATTTGATTGAAGTGCAAGTGCTGACTTGCATTGGATTTATTCATCCAAAATTTGACAAATTCCGTGACATTCCGTGTTAAACAGTAAATCCTATTTTAATGACTGGATTCCGCGATTCCGTCCGCGTTTTCGGCATCGCGGAAATCATAGGGCCCTACACTTCACGAGCATTGTACCGTTTCATTTGAGAGAAACTATCATCATAACATATACACACAGAAAAAGGTCAAGGCAACCCGTCAAAATAAAAGTTTGGACAGGATAGTGTATCTTAATATAATAATTTTAACAGTAGGCTAGGCCTAAACCTCTGTTGTGTAGCACTTTGAAAGTGCAAAAATTAAAGGATCTGTTTAATTTTCATTGGAATAAAAAATAAATGTTGTATGCCTTCATTTGATTACCAGAAAAATTTAAATACATAAAACAAATAAATATATATTTTGTTAAACTTTTAATAAATTGCTGTTAAATTAAACAAGTTTCATGATTTCAATTAATTAGACATGCTTTTCGATTAATACAATTTAATATAACCATCCAATTTTTTTAAAGTTTAGAATTAGACAGCATTGTGTTGTGTAATCAATTGTGCAGTGAAAATTACCACAAATTACCACCTAGTGCCCAACCTACTCTAATAATGTTATAACCCGTTGACACGTGAACAAGGGATCTACAATATGACGAAAGCAATTATTTATAACATGTACATGAAAAAAAGCAATCATCACAACAGTGAAAGGAACCTCAAGGTTGTAAATGTGCAATTGTATAGGGCCCCATTCCTGTATTTTGCCTGGGGCCCCCAAATCACTAAATCCGCCCCTGGCTTTATGTGAGCATTAACGTTGCTAATAAGCATGTTTTTACGTCTGAAGCTAATGGGGAAATTTAGTTTACTAGTTAAACGCAAAGTTAGCCTGTAAAAAGGACATTTTCCACACTGTAAGACAAGGCTTATTGCATATATTCTGTATCTGCTCTTTAACGCTTCACTGAAGCTCATAGGCCTACTCATTTTGACCTGAGTGAAATATCAAAACCCAAGACGTATTTTATGGATGTTTGGAAACCTTGGGATCTTGACTAGAATGTAAAATAAAGTTCTGTGGGTTTGAACAAAGCTTGGCTGGATTTGATCCCACACGAGGAAGCTTACAATTACATTCATGCAAAAGACGAACACTGGCAATCTGTTAGAAGTAAACAGACTGTGGTGTCTGTGTGTGTCACATTTATTGCTTTCCTCGACATTGAACTTGAAAAATAAAACCCAAAAGCACAGGTCTGCCTGTCTGTCTGTTTATCTATCTGTATGCCTGCCTGTGTAACATTAATATCTCTTTACCTAACTTTTTTGTCTCCCTTTGCAGCATCAATTTCCAGCTTGAAGATGGCCCAGAGAGTTAAGCCTTACAGTTGTTAATCTAGAAGCATAGGCAAGTGTGTCTGAGAACGATGGTATGATCTGCAACACTGTCTTTTTTTATTACTGATTTATTACTGACTAGCTTTTTCTTTCTTTGTTGTTATTCAACAAGAGAGAACTCCCATCAATCCCAATCAAAAGGATACCCTGAAATCCTTTTTTAAGGAAGGAATGTCACAAGTTGGTTTCGAATTAATACCAAGAGCTGCATCAGCTACTGGTTTGGACACCAGTGTCATAGAAGTAAGCTTTACTTTAGTGCCACACTAACAAACAACATCAAATACATATATCATTCTGCTGCACTGCTTGTATAAATTAAGTGTTTTGTTAACATTCAGTTTAATTGGTGTAATACTCTTTCGTTATTCTTTCTTTTTCAGAACTGGATCGGTAATTACAAAAGATCACAATTAATTTCAAAAGCTTCGGCTGAGCCCCGGCCATCAAAGGCCAAAGCTCGTATCAGAGAGCTGTCGCCTTACAATCTTTTTTGTAGGGACATACTTAGAAACAAAGCTGAGAGACAAAATTTAACGGCTGCTTTTAATTGGTATACTAAATGGTTTGTTGTTGTACATAGCGTCCCTGTTTATATCAGGGGTTTTGTGCTGGACAGATTGTCGTTGTATGAATTTACTTTAAAAAAGAGATACTGACTCTAAAGTGTTAAGTTTTCTGTGCATCTACTTTTTCCTCAGGCTCAATGAATGATATTAAGGGCAGGTGGGCCACACTGGGGGAAGAGGAAAAAATGAAATACTCTCAAGAAGCAGCAGCACTGAGGGCACATGGGCAGGACCTTAGCCCTGAGATGAGGGATGCCCGAATTAAAATGCACCTTAAGAAGCTGAAGTTAAGAGGTTTGGAAATAGGCTTCATTTGCTAGGCATTAGTGGTATTATTATAGTATTAGATGGAAGGATGATCAACAGCAATTGTGATGTGATCAGAACATTGTGACAGACAACTGGATTGTTTATCTGTAGAGTTTTTTCATCATTTCAAATGAATTCATCCCAAATAAATATTCCAGCTGATTTTTGTTTACAAGGCTATCAACATCAAATATTCTCACATTGAAGAAATTGTCAAAGGCTCATACCACCCTCTCAGACTAAATTCCTACTGGTTGGTCTAGTCTATTCAGATCAAGTTGGTCAATGGAAGCATTAGTAGTCACAAATGGCCATGAGTCAAATTATTAGTTGGATATTGGACCCTGGTGGTCCCTGACCACTTATTTGCCATGTTTGACAACACTGTTTTCATATATTGCAAAGCCCTGTTATGAGTTGTTTCTTCAGTGTATGTTAGATTTTTAAAAGTAGGTTTTGTCTATTTTGTGTATAATCAATTTACTATTTTTGTGGTTGTCTTCTTTATCTAAATATTGTAAAGGTGTCCAAGCTTGAGGATCTGGGTGTGGAAACAGCCATTTTATCATTTGACCGCCAAAAGTCCACATTAGAGGTGTCTGAACTGAGCAGCAAAGGAGCCACTGATTTCCTTGATTCAACGGACACAGTGAACAACTTTGCACTGCATTTCAAAGGTATTGGTTATATGAAAATCCACAGAAATGGAATCTGGCCCGTAATAGTGCAAATATACATAATACAGTTTCATGAAATGAATTGTTGTCTGTTGTTACATCAGTAGCCAGCTCCTCAGCCACAACACCAAAAGATCAACACGGTGTTCTGGTAGGAAAAGTGCAAGATCTTTTCAACCAAAAATATAGTAAGTATAAGTTCAAATACTTTTAATACTGATGTAAAGAAACTGCTTATCTTGATAACCTAATATACCTTCATGAATCCATGGCATTATTATCAAATGAATAAATTATCTAATGTGCCCATCAACCATTAGATTATGACACCTTACCAAAATGACTGTTTGCAGCCTGTACACTGGCTAGCAGCTAGAGGTGAGAGTCACAATTGTCCAACTGTGTAACGTGTGCATGCATGTGTGTGCCCGTGTCTTTCAGAGGAGGCTGGAGGTATTGGAAGGCTCCCCTACCAGTCCCTGGTGAATCAGGGCATGACCATTAAAGTTGTTGGACTGCCCAACAGCCTTACCCTCAGGAAGCCTTCCTTTTATGGAAGGAACCAATTGGAAGCCATTTTAAAAGCTGCAGAGGAGATTTCGTTTGAAATAAGTAAGTGACATTACCAGTGGTTGTCTTTCTCCACTTGTGTTTTGGCAGACCATTTGGCTCTATGTAAAGTGGGAAAAATAAGTTAACTAAAGAATAATACAGGCCTACATGTGAGTCTTTGTATAGTGCTGGGCCATTGCATCTCTCTCTGTCCCTTCACCCCAACCAGTCAAGGCTGCACACCCTGAGCCATGGTTCTGCTTGAGGTTTCTGCCTCTTAAAGGGGTCATATGATGCGATTTCTTGTTTTCCTTTCTCTTTAGTGTGTTATGTAGCTGTTTGTGCATGTATAAGATCTGCAGAGTTACAAAGCTCAAAGTCTCAAACCCAAAGAGATATTCTTTGTAAAAGTTAAGGCTCAGCCACACCTTCCTAAAACGCTTCATTCAAACACATCCGACAAATCTACGTCAGTCTGTGGGGGCAGAGTTTCATAACACCACCCAAATGTATACGCAAAGAAAGAAGGCGTAACTTTTATTCTCGCCGGCGCCGCCATGTCGTTGGGACACAAATGAGAATGATACTGCTATGTGATTAATTATTTTTCTCCAGTAATGCAGGAAGGCCAATTATTTGTTATGCTCATGCTACACGTTTTTTTCTCTTTTTAAAGAGAAATGCGGAGGATTTCGATATAAGAGAAGAGGGGCTTGAGTTTGTTGCCTAGCCCTATCCGCGAGAGGCGTCAAAGCTTGAGATGCTCCTGTACATCGCGTTAGGGGTCGACTTGCATACCGCTGATTGACGCAAGTTAGTTATCTTAGTCTATAAAGTTTTAAATATGGATATTTTTCTTACACAAATGCATCACTTCGCTTCAGGAGGCCTTTATTAACCCCCCGGAGCCGTGTGGAGCAGTTATATGATGGATAGATGCACGTTAATGGACTTCAAAAATGACCCAACAGTCACTGCCATTATAAAGCTGGGAAGAGCCAGGACTTTTTTAATATAACTCCGATTGTATTCGTCTGAAAGAATAAAGTCATATACACCTAGGATGACTTGAGAGTGAGTAAATCATGGGCTAATTTTAATTTTTTGATGAACTATCCCTTTAAGAAGCATAGTTTACTAGATATGTAACAGTGCTCATTACACAGCACATTTGACCACTGTATACATTATTGAAATAATAAAATTAAATCAAAAGATTAAATTTTTACCTTTGTGTGATGGTTTAATGTTTTCAAATCAACAGACACAGCAGATGGCATCCAGACGAAGTCGGTGGAGGAAATATTAGAGGCCATGTGTGAAAATGGTAATCGTAATACATTTTACCAAATGCTACAAATCAGTTTTTGGTATTGCTTAAGTTCGAGCTTAATTAAAAATACTGTTCTGAGAAGTGTGCCATTGACGTTTGACACAAAGAGAAAAGCTCACTTGTTTTAAAATTACATTTTATGGATACAATATTAATCCAGGTGACATTAAACAGCATATATAAAGTTGGTATTCTGATCATTTTATACTTTGAATTGTCTGTTGAGATTTAGATGCAAATAATGTGCAGATAAAGGTATCTTTCCACATTGGGGTTATTTTTATTTACCAGGAAGTCCCATTGAGACGAATGAGCTCTTCCTCGTAGTAGACCTTGCCAAGACTAGCAGCAGCATAGATAAAACGTTTCAACAGATTACAATACTACAATAAGAACAGATATGGAAACAGAAGCATAGACTAAAACATTTTCAAAGGAAAAAAAATATATATTAGACAGTGACAAACTGTGACAAATCACTCTCCAATCCTTTCATTTAGAATACAACAGCATTTAACTAGATTGACTTTTAAGTCTTTCAAGGGGCAGATTCCAGGCAGAACGTGCAGAATACATAAACAGCCTTTTTCCAATCTCTGTAACGTATATAAATATCTCGAGAGTGCAACGGGTGTTGTCCAGTACATTTCTTTACAATACAAAACACAGAGATAGGAGGTGAGCACACCAACAATTGCTTTTTAAATGAAACTGTACCCGTGTACAAGCCTACGGGTGGCTACAGCAGGCCGACCTACGACTGTATGAGTTATGGCCTTACAATTAGTAATCAATGTGAAGTTGAGCTCTGGAAACAAAGTGGTGATGAGATTTCTGAAATTAAAATTGAGTTACCCCTCTGTCTCAGGTTTGATTTACATCCATTTCTGAAACGGAAAACCCATAGGTTTCCTTATTTCAGGGTTATACTAAAGCCGCTTTCTGAAATGGAACCCAGGAACTCTTCTTTGTTGACCTGCTTTTGTCTTATGACTGAGCATCAGCAAGATCTGAGATGAATTGATGTGCAATACCCACATTTTCATTTGGCAACAGTTGAAAATTGGCAACAAGCTGCCTTTGAGATGTTGCTTTGAATATGGTGATGAGTATGATTTCAACTAACTGATTTGACTTCCAAAATATTTGTGTTTTTCCTTTGGTAGATAGAGGCAATTTGTGCTGTGTCTGCCATGTCCATTTTGATGACAAGAAGAAGAATGCAAGAAAGAAGTGGCATTCATGGTCACAGTGCACAGTGTGCCAATAATGGTCACACACTGCATGTGGTTTTAAAAATAACATGTGCCTTCAATGCCAGTGTCAAAACACCATGCAAACACCCTGAACCTATGCTATTTACTGCATTCCAAGATGTATCTTGTTACTTGTTTGAGTTGTTTTTACTGTGTTGGCAGCCCCCAACCCATCCCTACACACACACACACTCACATATGCGTTTTAAAATGTATTAAGTGCCTTTTCATCTTTTTCATTAAAATATACTTTATATGAACCTTGCTGCAAATTTGTTGTAATGATTACACTTCACTTGTAAGAAGAAAAGATCTTTTTGTTATTTTCATTTACCCCAATTTTTATTTATTGTTGTCGTTTGTTGGCACCATCAATGTGGTCTCCTTTAAACTGTTCCATGTAGGGACCAATAAAGTTCTATTGTACTGAATTGAGTCTCCATGTTTTTTTTATATATATAAATCTGTTTCATCACTGGTTCAGTAGGGCTGGGTGTTAGCAAGGACCTCACCATAATATTCAAAACAGTGGGTCACGGTATGATTTCATGTTATGATTAGATGCTTCACATAACTTTCAATTTTTCATAGTCCTGCTGTCACTGGGAGATGTTTGGCAAAATGGATATTGAAAAGATGGTTTATGTCAGAGCAGTAGTGATACTTGTGGAAACGTTGGTATACAGTTGAACACTACAATTTAATTTTTAAACTTTAAATATAATGCTTGCTATGGACGCTGCTATCACTGAAGCCACCTAGTTCGCATGACATGCTTCCGCTCGGAAGTATTTTCTTCACATTCACCGTGTTATGCTTTTCTTTTAATTATTATTATTTAAGAGAAAACGTGAAGGGTATCCTTTTATCTGTGTTAAGGATATCAATTGTTTCTCCTTGGATTCTGAGAAATAAAGTTTATTGTCAGTTTATGCGAGGGAGGACCGGGCGCGTTCCACTACTGTTTGGAGTTGTCTGCCATGGATGGACTACATTCCAATTCAAAGTGCCGCCGGTCACTATTATATTATATTTTAGTCACAAATATCAATTATTTAAACAAATAACCATTTCTTAAAAGAAAAAAACAAAAACAAAAAAAAAAAACACTTTCTTGAGATGAATACAAAGAAATTAATTGACATGCTTTTAAAAGCTTTTTAAATGGCACATGAGTTTTGGTAACATGGACTGAGAAAACATGCATCCATCTTCTGCTTAGAAACTAAACTCCTCACTGTACTCTCAACTCACTATTTACAACCTCCAATTCTAAGAAAAACACTTGTGTTTTAAAAACTACAATTCCCTATAGCTACGCAATGCAGCTTGATACAAATCAGCACTACAGTTGTAGTTTTTCTGGTCTGCAAAGTAGGGTTGTAAATTAGGGTTGTAAAAAGATATATCTACTGAATATATCAAATATCTAGTTATTTCACTCGTCAAAATGAGTAGGCCTATAAGCTTCAGTGAAGCGTTAACGAGCAGATACAGAATATATGCAATAAGCCTTGTCTTACAGTGTGGAAAAAGTCCTTTTTACAGGCTAACTTTGCGTTTAACTAGTAAACTAAATTTCCCCATTAGCTTCAGACGTAAAAACATGATTATTAGCAACGTTAATGCTCACATAAAGCATGTAACATAACAATAGGCTAATCAAGCAAAATATAACGTTTACAAACACAACTGCAATACTGTTCTCTCATGTCAACACTCATGTCACGCAACATTAAAACACATTTTATGTATTGTTTTCCCTTATTGACTAATTAATTACAGTTTAAATGCTCGGTTTTATTATTTGAATGAAAATATCAAGCGGGAAATATCGTAACGTTGCCGCGTCATCCAGTAGATTTCCAATTACCGGCGAGCTGGATTCCTCAGGGATTGGATCTGGAGTCTTCGCTTGTATTCGTATCGGTGATTAACCATGTGGATGGATGATAACAGCCTTCTGAGCCTACCAGTAAGCGCAGCAGGCCTTTTCTGGCCCATACCTATGGGCTGATAACCAGTGTTGGGCAAGCTACTCTGAAACTGTAGCTTTACTAGCTACAAGCTACTTGCAAGTTAAAGTAGTTAAGTTACATTCAAGCTACCCTTTTGAAAAAGTAGTTAGCTACACTACAAGTTACTATCAAAAAGTAGCTAGCTACATTGAAACTACTTTTCTTTTTTTTTATAATGACATTGTTACAAATAACTGAATAATTGTTAATGAAGAATGTTATAATATTTGGGGTTTCAAGCAACATAATGCCATGTAATTATGATTTCAAAGAGTATAGGGTGAATTCAGGTTGATTGGGACAATTTTTTTCCCAGTCATTTCAATGGTAAAACTGTCAGAATCATTTGATTTTGTAAACGATCTGATACACACAATACTCAAATAGCCTATATCTCAAACTGGCTGTCAAAGTGCAAAATTGCTATAAATTTAACATCAGTGCAAGAACAAAATGTATGCAACTTAAATTAAATACTCAGGAGTCAGGATTAGTCTAAAAATGCATGTTAAACTCACAGCACATGCAGTGATGGAGCGCGCAGCATTTTGAACAGAAACGCTCTGAGACGCCAGTCATGAGCTGCTCGTGTGAACAGTGCGCATTGCTTGACTATTTCTTTTAGTTTCGAATTGTTTCGTTTAAAAGTAGACATTTCAAGCTTTTCTACACACATATTTCTCATGTCTGTGAGGCAAGTAGCCTGCTGAGTTTTGGTTTATTTTTGAAACATGTTCAAGAGCAATGCAAGTGATCGCTCCGGCGCCTCCATGTCACGATCATTGTCTGCTATAGCCTATTTGCTTCTTATTTATTAAATCCAAGCAATTAGCTGATGAAACATTGATTAAAATTAAGATACAATTTATACAAAACGAAATTCACTTTAAAGAAAGGCTTTCTACAAAACAAAACTTAATAAAGTGGTCAAAATCATTTCTGACCCACTTGCATCTTTGCACTTTTCATAATCAATATAGCCTAGATGAAATAAAAAAAAAAAAATTATATTTAAACATAAATATGAAACAAAATACATTGTTTAATGGCTACAACAAGTATAGTAGGCTACAGTACAGAAAAATTTCATGTCGGAGCGGGATTTGAGCGAACGTCGTTTTACCGGTGAGTGGTTCATGAGTGAAGAGCGCCTGCATAAAGCGGATTATTGAGCTGAGCGTCACACCGCTCCGCTTCGCTCATTACAGGCTCGTAACTCGTCAGAACCAAAATGGAATGTAGCTTTTGGTCGTGAAACACCGCTACTTGCTGGATAAAGTAGTTAGCTACTGGAAAAGCTACACTGTTTTAAAAGTAACTGAGCTACTGACAAGCTACTGAAAAATGTAGCTAAGCTAGTAGCGTCGCTACTCCCCAAAACTGCTGATAACCACTGATAACGCCCATTCAATCGAGTGATAACATTCGAAGCGGGTGCACGATTTTGATGTTTGTTTTTGGATCACTGTCCTGTTGGAAGATCCAAACATGGCCCATTATAAGATTTCTAGCACAGGCTGTCAGGTTTTGATTTTTTATCTGTTGGTATTTGATTGAATCCATGATGCCATGTATCTGAACAAGATGTCCAGGACCTCTGGCAGAAAATTAGGCCCACAGCATTAAAGATACAGCAGAGTATTTCATTTTACACAGGGGGTACTTTTTATCCCTGTGTGCACCAAACCCATCTTAAGTGTTTGCTGCCAAAAAAGCTATTTTTTTTTTTTGTTTCATCTGAACATTTTCAAACGTTCTATGGACAGATGAAACAAACAAAAAAGAGCTTTTTGGCAGCAAACACTTAATATGGGTTTGGTGCACACAGGGATAAAAAATTCCCCCAGATAGTGTCCCAATCAATACGGTATTAAGTTCTCTCTCCCAGAAGTCCTCAGTTGGAATGTTTGAGTACTGTCGTACCAAAAGTGATTTGTAAATTATACTCACAATACCTCTAGAAGCCATACTGGAATCTATGCAGTTTATCATAGGATGAGGAGACATTTTAGTCGACCAGGGTACACCATAAGCTTTCAACGAACATCTCAATCTTAAATACAGAAAAAAGGAAAATCCCAGGAGAGAAAATTCATCTTTTAGAATCTGGAAGGACTTAAGCCCATTATCATTGTACAGATCTTTTAGGGTATAAATACCACACTCAACCTAGCATTTGGAAACAAACGGTTTGTTACCCGTGCAGAGATTACTATTATGCCAAATGGGGGTAGAATCAATGTAGGAATCTGAAGCTCCCATGATCTTTTCTGCCGCTTTCCAGGTTTTAAGAGATATTATCTAAGAGAACTTTCTTAGATATACCAGTAAAGGGTAAATCCTGTCGACGCAATGGGTAAATAATATTATTTTCTAAGGCCCGCCATGGCACAGGGGAGTCAACATCAATCCAAGTCCTAAGCGGTCTCATTTGGTACGCTAAATAATTGGACCAAAAATCTGGTAGCGATAAGCCACCATGAGGTTTCAACCGTTGCATAGACTTGAGACGAATTCTAGGCCGTTTATTATTCTATAAGAATTTTGTTACTGCTGTATTAAGCTCTTTAAAGCAACCTATAGGTGGTGCCAAAGGTAACATTGAAAATAAAAAGCTTAGCCTCAGAAGTATATTCATCTTAATAGTGGCCATCCTACCATGAAGAGCCAAGCAGAGTGGAGACCAACACAGAAGATTGCTTGTATTCTTATCAAGAAGAGACTGATAGTTCCACTTGGAAATGCGAGATAATGAAGAAAAAATTCTAATCCCAAGATAATTAAACTGGTCGCTGACTGAAATCATAGTGGGTAAGGCCTGAATCCCTGATTTAGCCGCTAAATTAAGGGGCAAAAGTATGGATTTGCTCCAGTTAATTTTATAACCAGACATTTTACCAAATGTATCAAATAATTGTAGGCATTCATCCGGCCTGCTGGGCGACTTTCTCCAGGAGACCCCTGGACAGGGGCTCATTCATGCTGGATATGAGGATCACCTGTTGAAAGTTATGAAACAGGTGTTGCTACATTGTAAAAAAAAAAAAAAAAAAAATCACAAGTAACTTTTCCACAAGCTGAGATACAGTGCCCTCCACTAATATTGGCATCCTTGATCCTGGGACTTATGCAAGGATCTTATTTGTGGACTTCAGTTCGGCCTTCAATACCATCATGCCTGATCTTCTCACAGCTAAACTGACCCAGCTCTCCATGCCATCCTCAGTCTGTCAGTGGATCACCAGCTTCCTGACAGACTGGCAGCATCTAGTGAGACTGGGGAAACTCACATCCAGGACTCTCACTATCAGCACTGGCGCCCCCCAGGGGTGCATTCTCTCCCCACTGCTCTTCTCCCTGTACACCAGTGACTGCACTTCTATAGACCCCTCTGTCAAGCTCCTGAAATTTGCAGACGACACCACTGTCATCGGCCTCATCCAAAACGGTGACAAGTCTGCTTACAGACTGGAGGTTGAACAGTTGGCTGTCTGGTGCAGTTATAACAACCTTGAGCTGAACGCGCTCAAAACGGTGGAGGTGATAGTGGACTTCAGGAGGAACAGCCCAGCACTTCCCCCACTCACCATCACGAACAGCACTGTGGAAGCAGTGGAGTCATTCAGGTTCCTGGGAACTACCATCTCTCAGGACCTGAAGTGGGACAATCACATTGACTCCATTGTGAAAAAGGCCCAGCAGAGACTGTACTTCCTTCGCCAGCTGAGGAAGTTCAACCTGCCACAGGAGCTTCTGATTCAGTTCTACTCGGCCGTCATTGAGTCTGTTTTATGCACTTCCATCACTGTCTGGTTTGGTTCAGCTACCAAATCAGACATCAGGAGACTACAACGTACAGTCCGGACTGCGGAGAGGATTACTGGTGCCCCCCTGCCAACCCTCCAGGACCTGTACTCTTCCAGAGTGAGGAAGAAAGCAGGTAAAATCATCACAGACTCCACTCACCCTGGACACCACCTGTTTGAACTGTTACCTTCAAGACGGCGACTAAGATCACTGGCCACTAGAACATCTAGGCACAGGAACAGTTTCTTCCCACAGGCCATTTCCCTCTTGAACAGTTAAATACCCCCCAAGGGGGCCTGTAAGTGCAATACTCCCACTGTTTAGTGCAATATCTTCTAAACTCAGGTGATATATTTATTCATACTATTCAAAATACTGTAAATATGTTGATAATCATAACATAAATAATGATAAGATAAATGTTTATTCTGACTAAACCTAACTGTGACCTTATACTATTTTCATATTTTATTCTTAGAACTTTAATGACTATGTCCTTGTTGTATTTTTATTGTATATGTGCACGAAAAATTATGAGTTCTCAATTTACAAGATGTTTTGCATTTAGTTCACTAAATAATTAGTAATTATTAAATCTTTCTCTAAAATGTCGTCAAAATCATCTCAAAATACTCCTCTGTTCAAACTAAAATTAATAAATTGTAACAATTTTTGTTGGGGTTCCCCTCGGTTGAAAACGTCTTTTACATAGGCGGATACCACCCGTTTTCTTTTGCGTGACGACGATCGGAGAAAGCAAGCATAAACCTTTTATTAGATCCATTCCCAGCAAAGCAGTTCCAGAATCAACTATGAAGAATTTTGCGGAGCATGTGACCGTATCTCTAGACACAATGGCGGGCAAGCAACCCAATACACGGATTGCTGCACGTGAGTATGTGACCAGGCGAGCATTAGGTGGCTGAAGGGGCACGGAACTAAAGTTGGCATCATATATAGACTTTGGTAAAATGGAGACGGATGAGCCAGTATCCACCATTAACTCAGCCTCTAGGGTAACAGCAGAAGCCCTTATGGTGACAGGGCACACAAGCTTATTTGTGGTCGCTTGGTCATGCATGTAAAGAACAGTATACTCAGGCTAGGGATGTCACGATACCAAAATTCCAGTAGTCAGTACCAATACCATAAAAAATTTACAGTTCTCGGTACCAATTTCGGTACTACAGCGATTCATTTACACAGAGACGCAGAACATGGAGGATTAATATTTAAATAGTATTTTACAGTTTAATATTCACAGACACTAATATATATTTGGCTACAGTCTGGAGCCCTGCGCTTAGATAAACACAGAAGCTACTGAAAGCAACTGCCTATTAGTGGGTACCGAATATAGGTGATAATGATAGACCCATTATAATAAATGTCATATTTACCTGTGGCCTCTGTAAACCCTAACGCTCAAAATAATTAACTGGTTTGAGTAGAGCCAAGTCAAATTAAACAAATTAATTCTAATTAATTTTTCCTGTAGTGACGTCAAAACATCATTTGCGCGTCTTGACTCTTGAGTATTCCATATGTTATGTCAGTTGTAATGTTAAATAAAGCTTGCAACATGCCAGCGGGAACTGATATGTTTTCTTCATGCAGTTACAGATGCAGCGTTTTGACTGAACCATTCTACTGCTGCATGAGATGAGAACACATTTTCTGGGTCATGAAAGATTCTGCGTTTGTGATAATATTTCCTTCTTTCTTCCTTCCTTCTATATGTCACCCTGTCACGTATCACACATGTGCACTTTAATAAGCCGACGTGAAATCGGGGTAAGAGACAAAAAACTACCTGTGTCGACTGGTTTATGCTTAAGCCGTTTATGACGTTTAAAGACAACGAGTTTTGGCTTTTCGGTTGTTGGCTTCTTAAAGATTTAGTTCACCCAAAAATGAAAATTATGTCATTAATTATTCACCCTCATGTTGTTCCAAACCCGCAAGACATTCGTTCATCTTTGGAAAACAAATTAAGATAATTTGGATGAAATCCAAGAGCTCTCTGACCCCTCCATAGACAGTTATTTAATAACCACTTTCAAGGCCCAGAAAGGTAGTAAAGACATGGTTAAAATAGTCCATGTGACTCCAGTGGTTCAACCTTAATGTTATGAAGCGACGAGAATACTTTTGTGCGCAAAAACAAACAAAAGTAATGACTTTATTCAACAATTTCTTCACGTCTGTGTCAGTCTCTTACGCTGTTGACGTAGTAAATACAGTGCAGCGCTTCTGAGTTACGTCAGAGCTATGCCAGAACGCCAGCTTACCATTGGCCGATGCTGTTCACGTGAGCATCACATGGCCAACGTAACTCTGTAGGAAACTGACACAGACAAGAAGAAATTGTTGAATAAAGTCGTTGTTTTTGTTTGTTTTTTACATGGCGGAATTTGCAAGTGGAGAAACTGAAACTCTGAAACTGAAAGGAATATGATGGTCCGCTTTGTAACGTTCCGAGGACATTTGTCCAGGCCAGTTTGCGAACGTCCCTATTTTGTCCCTCACCTGCCATAACAACACTTGCAAAATCCAGTCGCCCATGCATTGCCTTTTATCATCAGACCTGATACCTTAACCCAGACAAACTAAAAATTTAACTAAAATAAACCCATATTGGATTTAAAAGGGGATTTGTTTATTCCTTAAAATCCCTTAAATTAACTGTGATAATGGTCTTTGTTTTGTAGATTGCCATTTTAGTGCAAATAAACTAGGCTTATAGTAAAAAATATAATTCGAATGAATTGTAGGCCTAAGTTAATGTTACAAATAACTTCCCTGTTACTTAGTAACTTATCAGTATCACTAATTAAAGATGTCATCAAATCACGAGTTTGTTTTCAGCAGTTATAATTTAAACATCAAAACACGATACCCTTCAATAATATAATTGAACATAGGCTACAATTTATTATGTATTCCACATGAATGAAGAAAATAAGAATGAATGAAGAAAAATAATTGAATCTCAGGAGCTCTTAAAGAATGAATCGACTTCAACTGATGAATGCAGCCAATGAAAACGTGAAGAATGAAAAAGCTCGTTGCCGGAAAGAAAGTGGAAAATAACACAGGTAAGACAAATAACATTTTCCTAGCCATTTACCTGTCAAACTGTTGGTCAGATGGCGACTGGTTTTATTCAAGAAAAGTTATTTTAGGAAAAATATTATTTTAATTACTGCACCTAAGACTTGTAGCACATGCAGCTCAAATAACAAAAAACAAAACAAAAAAAAAGTGAAATATAGCCACATACAAGCAAGTATCGATTAAATGCACCTGTGACCGAGTGACGTCATTCTTTAAGGTACGCGCAGCATGTATCCATGGCAATGCTTCGCTGCTTAGAGACAGTTAACGGTCCTGCAGGATTTCCTTAGACGCAGCGTTTTTTTTTTTACCTTTTAAAACGTTTGCTCAGGGGCGATTCTAGGATTTTCATTTTAGGGGGGCTCAGCCCCCAGTGAGGGTATGAAAAAAATGGTAACACTTTAGTAATTCTCACTATTAACTAGTAGCTTATTAGCATGCATATTACTAGGATACCGGCTGTTTATTATTACTTATACAGCAAACATTAACGCCATAATATAATGCCATTAATGCCATGTACAATGACCATATTGTACATCCCTTAATCGTACACAGGAATGTAGGCAGGGTTTTATAATCACTGAGATCCCAAATGTGAGGTAGTTTGGGGGGTTGGGGGGCATGCTCCCCCGAGAAAAATTTGATTTCTATGATCTACATTTTAAGATGTTCTGAAGGCCAAAAAATTAGATAATAGCTTGAAAACCATGTCAGTGGGCAGTAGATTATTTGTCTTTCTTCTTATCTCCACATCTCTCTTTTTCTCTTTGTTTTTATCTTGCCCTGTCTCTTCCCCTCCTAACTCTGAGCTTTGACTGATATTGTTTTTCCATTTTCGTCAGTGAAGAAAGTAAACATATGGTTAACTGATATTTATATGTTTTATGAATCATTTTCTTAGACTGAAGGCTACTAGGAAAGCTAGGCAACTAAGTTTATCAAATTAATTCACAATTTGCACACATTCATTACTAATCTTACGCCCAATACAGGCTGGAAAAAGATGAGCTTTTTTAATTTACTGAAGGCTACAAATGGAATTATATTAATTTACAATATGTACACATTATTATTTTATGCCTAATCTGATGAAAACGGCTTTGTTAATATTTCTTGTTCGAAAACGGCCTATTTTCAATTCAAAATGGCGAAATTAGACAAAAGTTTATTAATTTGCCTAAATATTTTTGTCATTTGTTTAAAATTTCTGACTTAAAGAAGCAGCTGTCAAATATGAAATGTTTAGTTTAACTACTTACATATCTCGCACTTGAAGTCGATTCGCGCTGCTAAAATTCGCGCTCAGCCTCAGCAGCTTCTGTGTGAAAATAAAGCCCGCCTACTCTGATTTGATTGGTTTTCTCAAATATTTTGACATTGACGAGCGGTGACAGACCAATGAGGCTCAGATGAACGCACACACCTCTGCCTCTGACGTGCGCTCTGCTCGGCGCCGCTGCGGATCGAAGAACACGCAGACTAAAAGACGGGACGAAGCCGAAACCGAAGCCTCCCGCCAGTTTCATATGTTTTAAAGGTTAATCACATATTTTTTAGGGGGGCTGGGCAGAAGTGAAGCCCCCCTAAAAAGGGCCTAGTGACGCCCTGAGCTGCTAACCTAACACTTCAAAGGTAAGTTATATGTTAAGCTGAAATGAGACATTCTGATATTGACAAATATAGGGCTTAAATATCGAACTTTCCAAAGTAAATACACACTGAGACAAAAGACAAAAGCCCAAATTGGGACGGCCTAACAATCTTCCAATGTGCGCTAAATATAGGCTAATTTGGACCATGGTCTAAAGAAATCAAAATAGTCAACGATCTTTTTTTTTCAATGGACAAACGATGATACTAGACATATAAAATCATAACACTACTGAATGTGTTAATTTTGTTGTTTTGGTTAGAAGCCAACGGGAAGAATTGCCATCGGACTAACCCCACAGCTGACAACCAGAGACGCGCGCGCGCACACACACACGCGCGGAAAGAGCACGTCATCTTTACAATTGTTTAATTAAAATAAATGTACTTTGTTCCTTACAATTCCTACGTGTCTGTTTTCTTTGTTTTGCCGAAATGTAAAATAAAACGCTGTTCTGGGGACCTTTTTTTGTTAGCTGGGATTAGACTAGTGCAGTGCACACTTTCACTGCGTGATTTACTCATTTAATATAGTTAATAAATATCACACGAAGAGAGCACTTTTTCTCCAGGCATCAGCATAACAGGTGTGATACTGATTTTATACAAGTTTACTAAACAAGAAATGAATAAGTGACTTACATTTTAGACACCATATTGCCTGTTTTCGCTCTATTTCGCCAAAGAAAATTGTTCAAAACAAAGCCACAGCACTGTTGTGCGTCTCTGAGCAACACACGGAGGTGTTTCTTACTGAATGAATCAGCTTTTTGAACGAATCAATTGAATCAATGATTCGATGACTAAGAAAAATTAAGATAGTCAAAGGCTTCGTTCCTGAATGAATCAGCTGTTTGAATGAATCGGTTGAATCGCAATGACCTTAACAGTGACTCGCTGCCACCTACTGGCGGTTTTAAATTCACATTTAAATTATCTTTTCATGTTTTAAATCATTTCAAAATCAATATTCAACGTTTTATGTTTAAAAAAATCAAAACATTATTTATGCATTTGTAACTGCGGGTTATTCATTTGTCACCTCTGAGCTGCATTAAACAGTGTCACAAATGCCACATCAGATGCAGCTTCTTTGTTTCCTCTCCATTGCAAAGATGAATTTTGTTATTTAATTTGATTGGTAACAGCCCTATTGTGTCTTATTATAATTACATTTTATTAAATTATGAAACTGACACAAAAGACGATTAGGTTTAAAAAATAAAATTATAAAGGTAAAAATGCCCATGAAAAGGTAAAAAAAAATCAATTGAAACTTTTTGGAAAAGATGATTTCTGTCACTGCTGTGAACTGACCACCACACAGAATATGAAGAAAATCAAAAACTTTAGGAGTCAGCTGACCACAGCAGTCCTAAACCTGCCAAGGTACCAGCACAATAACACACTCAGCAAAAATATCGTTTAATTATTATTATCGATAAAATCCTAGAAAATATCGAGATCATTTTTTGTCAATATATCGCACACCCCTAATTAAAATCTATCAAAGTGGAATTGTGCAAGGTTGAAAGTTGAGATATCCCACATAAAAGGCTGGTCTACAGGGACAGATTTGGCATTCTGCTCATCCCTAAATTTTGATCTTTCATACTTCTTATTTCACTTACTTTGTATTGTAATAATAATCAATATTATTCTATTAATGATCACGCAAGTTTAATATATGATGGTGGTCCGACAGTGAGCCTGAAGTGGTCGTCCGATATCTGGAAATCTGATCTTACTATCTGGGCTTTTGCTTACAGTTTGGTCCCCCCCACTTTGAAAATGTCTCCTGCGCCCCTGGTTACAACAGAGGGTAAACAGTCACAGACAGCGAACATAAAACTCCTGATAGATGAATTGAAGACGAAGAGTATCTAGATAAAAGGAAGAAAACAAAAACATCACTAGGAAGAAAAACAAACCTGTAAGTGACACAAAGAGCGGAATGAGAGCGAACTTAAAATATAAGTAACTTGAATTGTTTAATAATCAATATTGTTACTAATAATCTATTTTAATTGCTTAGTTAATATGTATCTATTTATCTATATATCTATCTATTTATCTGTCTGTTGTTCTATCTATCTATCTATCTATCTATCTATCTATCTATCTATCTATCTATCTATCTATCTGTCTGTTGTTCTATCTATCTATCTATCTATCTATCTATCTATCTATCTATCTATCTATCTATCTATCTATCTATCTATCTATCTATCTATCTATCTGTCTGTCTATCTAAAAAAACAAAATGTGTTCACTCACTCCCCACAGGAGAGCAGTAGTGTCACAGTTTTTGCTTAATCAAAACAGAACAGCGTTTGTGCTTGATGTAAAACTTTGCTTTTGTCCTATTATTTTACTGTATTTCTTTAAATTCTGTGTATCATTTTAATTTTTACTTTTACATCAAACACCCTGCAGTTTTTGATGAGTTATTATAGGGTTAGATTAAGACTTGTTGTGAAACGCATATATTTTTTAGCTTTGCATGTTATTTTAACATATTTCGCATAATTTTGTTCATCATATCTAGCAGGTTTAAGGAAACTGTTACTCCCTTCAAATCCAGATTTCATGTCCATATATCAGAACCCAGAGAATTTTAATTGTACCAGTTTTAGTTATTGACTAAATAAAGGAGGCAGTTGAAAGACAGAAGAGAGCTGCTCTGATCTTCACTCTCACATCACAGGAAGGACTTGAGCTAGTGCGGTTGCAGATGGGATTGGTTCAGTGTCAGAGGCCGTGGCCTTCACCCTCTTCTCTGATGTAAACTTCAGGTAACAGTAACACCAGCTTTTTTATCCTTAGTTCCAACTCCATTAAAACAAGTGTTTGCTGTCCATTCTCTCTCACTCTCCAAACACTTCTGTTGCAAAACCAATCAGCTCCTCACGGCGGTTCGTGATCTGATAGCAGCGAGCAATTTATTTAGAGCAAACTGTCCGCCAAACATTTCAGTGCTACGCCCCTCAGTTCCATGAAAAGCAATTTATTAGCTGCCAACACAAGAGAATCAGCCACTTTTAAGAGGTAAAGAAAGATGTGAATCTTCTTACAGCTACAGATTTAATATCTGCCATGAGGGAAATTGAGACAGGACGTCAGGGGTGAGTCCACATTAGACCGTTCTGACACGCTAAACTAGGGGTGCGAGTCACCGTGTCTCTTCGCTTGCAGTGGAGATGCACTATTTCCTGCATTGATGTGACCAATTTTTTTTTTTTTTTGAGAAGGCATAGTGACAGTCCTGACATAAGGCAGAAAAAAACCCTCTGCGGAAGGTACAGCAGTCAGTGGACCAATTTTAGACATGTAACCTTGGGCACCTTTTTGTACTACAATAATAGTAAGTGCGCATTGCATAAAAAAAATAAATAAAATAAAATTTAATTTAAAAGCTGCATTTAAAAAAATCAACTGTGGAAGGAATGACACAATTGGACAAAATAAAATAAATTTAAAATCTGCATTTAAAAAAAATCATTAAAATAAAATTAAAACAAAAAAATGAATAAAATAAAATAAAAAATAAAATTTGTTTTAAAAAATACTAATTTAATTTAAAAGCTGCATTTTAAAAAAAAAAATCAACTGTGGAAAGTACGACACAATTGAGGGACAAAATAAAATAATAAAATGAAATAAAATATTAAATAAAATGTTTTTTAAAATAATACAAATTTAATTTAAAAGCTGCATTCAAAAAATCAATTGCGGAAAGTACGACACAATAAAATAAAATAAATAAAATAAAATAATAAATTTAAAAGGCAGACCCAATTTAGACCAATAATAGTTTCCTAATATATATATATATATATATATATAAATATGCAAAAAAAGATTACATAAGTTAAAAAAAAAGACAATTTAATTTAATACTAGACTCTAAAATCTGAGCATAATCTCCAAAATATGATCCCCTCAGGTCACATCGTTTATCATTGTCGCCTCAAATCGCCAACTCTCCCTGAAAATGACTTTTATAAAATGCTGTCAGTGTGAACTCTCCTACAATCAACAAATCTGTCAATGTCGCATGCTTACAATGCAGATAATGTCAGATCTGTAGCAACAGAACAGCGTTCAGTGAAAACAGAAATTCATCCATGTTGACTTTCTGTCTGATTATTTGGATTTGGAAAATCTCTTCATAACTTCATAACTCGTATCTAATCATGATTCAAGCCAAAAATAAATTGGCTAATAGTGATGTTATGTCTTTAAAGTCAGGATATCCTTTGAGGTATTTCGTCCACAGAGCATATGCCATATCAAAACTCAAACTCAGGGCAGAAAACACCTCCGCACTCCTTCCTAGGAGTATTTCATCCCAAAAACTGTTTATGAAGACTTTGCCATTTAGTCTCAGAATACTTCATATTAGTTATTTTCTCAGATTGGATGATAAATTATATGTTCTGTTAATTTTTTGGTGATTTTTTTTTGTAGCAGCAGAGATATATCTGTCAAGACATTTTGTATAAGTGTCATCTGAGTGAAACCAAATTTAGCTGAACAAACATCGCTGTGGTGAATTTTCCACTCTGCGGTGGCGAGAGTTTTGGTGGTGGGCGAGAAACTGTGAGAAATTTGTATTGCGAAACACCAGTTGCTAAGGCACTCGGGAAGAGTCGACATCCATCTGTGTAGATGTGTATTTATATCACACATGAATAATTTGCTGAAATAGAAGGAAACAGAGAGATTCTGAAGCACTGGACTGTCACATTAGCATATGTGTGTCAAAAAATATAAAGAATTAAATAAACTCATTCCGCCAGCACTTTCATAATGAATCCCAGAAGCGAGAAGCAGACGTATAATTAATAGCAACGATAATAAAAGTCAATTTTAAGAGTTGGGCATAAACAAAAACATACAGAAACAGTGGTACAGTTACAGTAGACAAAAAAGGAAAAAATGAAAAGCTATTTGTTCAGCTCTTCAGACTCTAACAATCGCATTAACTCACATGAACGCTTAATATGGTGGTAGAACACCTCATTTTGAGTCTATCAGCCACACCATGACCTCTGACCCCTGTGATGTCATTTCATTAAGATAATAGGCCGCCCATTTCCATTAGTCTTGATTATGTCTGTGCTAATGCAGCAGTACTGACCTCAGGGTCACCCCAAACAAATATATATTTCTCTATACACTTGTATAATAAATAGATCATATTTTTTTTTATTATTAAATATATTTTACAAATATTTAACAAAAAAAAGTGAATAATAAAAAATTGGAAAAAAAAACGATCCTACAGAATCCCCAAATTAATGCTGAATCAACATAAAGGAAATATATAGTGAATATAATATTTTGTTTAATGCCATATTTTTACCAAATACTTTAAAGGCCACACAGATACCTTTATTAAGGAGTAATGATGCTGAGAATTCAGGTTTGATCACAGGAATAAATTACATTTTAAAATATATTCAAATAGAAAACAGCTATTTTAAATAGTAAAAATATTTCACAATTTTTCTGTTTTTACTATAGTTTTGATCAAATAAATGCAGGTTTTGTGAGCATGAGACTTCTTTCAAAAATATTAAAAACTATATATAAAACTATAAAATGTGATATTAGACATTTTATTATATACAAATATATATATATATATACAGTGGGGAGAACAAGTATTTGATACACTGCCGATTTTGCAGGTTTGCCCACTTACAAAGCATGTAGAAGTCTGTAATTTTTATCACAGGTACTCTTCAACTGTGAGTGACGGAATCTAAAACAAAAATCCAGAAAATCACATTGTATGATTTTTAAATAATTAATTTGCATTTTATTGCATGACATAAGTATTTGATACATCAGAAAAGCAGAACTTAATATTTGGTACAGAAACCTTTGTTTGCAATTACAGAGATCATACGTTTCCTGTAGTTCTTGACCAGGTTTGTACACACTGCAGCAGGGATTTTGGCCCACTCCTCCATACAGACCTTCTCCAGATCCTTCAGGTTTCGGGGCTGTCGCTGGGCAATACGGACTTTCAGCTCCCTCCAAAGATTTTCTATTGGGTTCAGGTCTGGAGACTGGATAGGCCACTCCAGGACCTTGAGATGCTTCTTACGGAGCCACTCCTTAGTTGCCCTGGCTGTGTGTTTCAGGTCGTTGTCATGCTGGAAGACCCAGCCACGACCCATCTTCAATGCTCTTACTGAGGGAAGGAGGTTGTTGGCCAAGATCTCGCGATACATGGCCCCATCCATCCTCCCCTCAATACGGTGCAGTCGTCCTGTCCCCTTTGCAGAAAAGCATCCCCAAAGAATGATGTTTCCACCTCCATGCTTCACGGTTGGGATGGTGTTCTTGGGGTTGTACTCATCCTTCTTCTTCCTCCAAACACGGCGAGTGGAGTTTAGACCAAAAAGCTCTATTTTTGTCTCATCAGACCACATGACCTTCTCCCATTCCTCTTCTGGATCATCCAGATGGTCATTGGCAAACTTCAGACGGGCCTGGACATGCGCTGGCTTGAGCAGGGGAACCTTGCGTGCACTGCAGGATTTTAATCCATGACGGCGTAGTGTGTTACTAATGGTTTTCTTTGAGACTGTGGTCCCAGCTCTCTTCAGGTCATTGACCAGGTCCTGCCGTGTAGTTCTGGGCTGATCCCTCACCTTCCTCATGATCACTGATGCCCCACGAGGTGAGATCTTGCATGGTGCCCCAGACCGAGGGAGATTGACCGTCATCTTGAACTTCTTCCATTTTCTAATAATTGCGCCAACAGTTGTTGCCTTCTCACCAAGCTGCTTGCCTATTGTCCTGTAGCCCATCCCAGCCTTGTGCAGGTCTACAATTTTATCCCTGATGTCCTTACACAGCTCTCTGGTCTTGGCCATTGTGGAGAGGTTGGAGTCTGTTTGATTGAGTGTGTGGACAGGTGTCTTTTATACAGGTAATGAGTTCAAACAGGTGAAGTTAATACAGGTAATGAGTGGAGAACAGGAGGGCTTCTTAAAGAAAAACTAACAGGTCTGTGAGAGCCGGAATTCTTACTGGTTGGTAGGTGATCAAATACTTATGTCATGCAATAAAATGCAAATTAATTATTTAAAAATCATACAATGTGATTTTCTGGATTTTTTAGATTCCGTCTCTCACAGTTGAAGTGTACCTATGATTAAAATTACAGACCTCTACATGCTTTGTAAGTAGGAAAACCTGCAAAATCGGCAGTGTATCAAATACTTGTTCTCCCCACTGTACATACACACACACACACACACCTTTCTGTCACAACCAGCATTAACTTCTTGAGCAATTTGAGCTACAGTAGCTCGTCTGTTTGATCGGACCACACGGGCCAGCCTTCGCTCCCCAGGTGCATCAATGATCCTTGGCCGCCCATGACCCTGTCACTGGTTCACCACTGTTCCTTCCTTGGACCACTTTTGATAGATACTGACCACTGCAGACCGGGAACACCCCACAAGAGCTGCAGTTTTGGAGATGCTCTGATCCAGTCGTCTAGCCATCACAATTTGGCCCTTGTCAAACTCACTCAAATCCTTACGCTTGCCCATTTTTCCCACTTCTAACCAGTGGCGGCGTTTCACAAAAGCCTAGGGTATGGCATGATTCCTTCTGGCCATACAACAACGACATTCCCAAGTAATCATGTAATATCTAAACAAAGATATTCCACGGAGTCCACGGACATGCACAGACTTAACAACAATACGAAATCAATGCAAATTCTGAAACAGCCCTATAAGCCTACAACGTGTCCTGACCAAACACGACGCGACACGTGAGAAAATGTATCTTTTCCATGTTTTTTTGTAGCCTACTAACCAGCCGCAACGGCGATTCACGACCATTCTATTTTACAAAGTTTTTTATTTCTGCGGCATCGCGGCTGGATAGACATAGCCTACTGAAAACAACAATGAATATATTGTGCATTGTTGCTTTCAGTAGGCTATGTCTATAAAGGTCACAAAAATTATATTTATATGCATCTGAGGCTAATTCACCTCAGATCTTGAAAATAAATTAAGAGGAAACAACAATGTTCAAACTGTCAACTCAAGATAAACAAGTGCATTCTATGATAAAAAAAAGATGGTTTCAGTCACTCATTATGTATTTTTATTTATGCTAAAATAGATTTAGGAAATTCATGTAGGCTACTTATCCATTTAGTTGTGAATGCAGTCAGTGCGCTTGCAGAGAGAGCACGGCTACACACGCTCTTCTGATTGGCTGTGATTTTTGATTGATCTCGGGTCGTGCCTGGTTTGGACGGTTGGGACAGACAACTTGCTTATTGCATCGCGTCTGGTTAGGACACGGCGTTAGGCTGTTTAAATTAGCTTTTCAAAGCTGCAATTTCTTCCAAAAGCCAACTCAAGCAACAGAACTAACGAACAGCACCATGAGCTGTTTATTTCCCCTGTTTTGTCTGAATGCTAGGGTATGGCAACTGTCATACTCTGCCATACGTAAATGCCGCCCCTGCTTCTAACACATCAACTCTGAGGACAAAATGTTCACTTACTGCCTAATATATCCCACCCACTAACAGGTGCCGTGATGAAGAGATAATCAGTGTTATTCACTTCACCTGTCAATGGTCATAATGTTATGCCTGATCGGTGTGTGTGTGTATATATATATATATATATATAAAAAAAATGAAACTAAATGTGTCACCCTTTATCATCAAGTCCTCACCAACACACGATACCATTATTAAATTCCATGTTTCCATTTTCTTAGGATAAAATGAGCAATATACCCATTCCACATTATATTGAAAAAGTCATAATGTTTAATATTTAAAAACTGTTTAATAAAATGTTGGGTCGCATGCATATTGACCAATTACATTTTCTGCCCACTGCCTGGAGAGCTGAAACCAAAAGTACACATGTAGAGGAAAATCGAGGCCTCAGCGGCTCCCAGACCAGGCTTGTGTTTAATTGGCCCGGGTTTTCAGTTTGCTTTGGGGCCGAACTGGCAATTGAATCCCGCTGATGAGTCCCAGTAAACAATAACACAAACTGACATTTGCCAGCGAGGATCCTGTTGCCAAGATTTTCAGTGGCAGAAACAGACAAAGGTGTTGTTTTTTTTTTTAACTTAAAATGTCACAGTAATCATGTTGAAGACGCTCGAGTCCTTTCGTCAGAAACAGATGCAGAACAAAGTAAACTTTAAGAGCTCTCAGGAGAAACTGCTTGTGAATGAACACTAGCCAGTTAATAACGCTCAAAATAAAAAAACAAATGAGATCTCAGTCGATTCTCCTCGACAACATGGAGACTTTTGCTGGAAACTGAGGCTAGGTCTACATTAATACAGATACATTTCAAAACGTTTCAAAATGCTCTCCGTCCTCACTTGCGTTTTTAAGCATTTTCTAAAAGTTGCTAATGTCGGAAAATGCTTAAATCTTCTTACTGCGCATGCGTAAAATGTAATAAAAGCCAGTGAACAAAGTCTGCTTTGACCCTCAAACACTGTAGTTGTAGCTGAGGCCTGGAAAGGTTTGGTTCGTGTTGTCAAGATGTCGAGAAGACGCTGTTTTCAGCACTGCCGATCCACTTTGCGTGCACTTCAAAAGGATGAGACTTTATTTTACAGTATGTGTACTTACAGCGTTCTTACCTATGAAAGTACTGGGTAACAGGGTAACTTTATTTCTCACCAGCCACTGTGGCTAGAGGTTTTCCAAAGTTACTTGCCACTCAGCATTTTCACTGGCCACAATTTTGACATCGATACCATGGGGGAAAATGTCTCAGGTTACGTATGTAACCACGGTTCCCTTAGAGGGAACCAGACGCTGCGTCAAGCGCTGTGGGAACGCCTCTGCGTGATTGCGTCATGAAGCACTCGTGAAATCAGTCCAATGGCGTGAAGGGACGTCGTAACCTGAGACGCTCCCTTTCAAGGGAACTCACGCTGCGTCAAGCGCTGCGGGAACCCAATACCCACGCCGCTATAATCCCAAGTGCATGTATGTGTGAAATCGTAGCGCACACTATGTTACAAGCACTCGAGACCCTGGAGTGGAGGCCACATCCAGGTTATAAAATCTCACAAAGGTGTGCGGTGAGGACCAGCCTGCCGCATCACATACCTCCTGAAGAGAAACTCCTGACAGCAAAGCTGTAGAAGCAGCCATACTCAGAGTAGAGTGGGCTCGGACCCTTAACGGTGAGGGCTGACCGGCCGACTCATAAGCAATTGAAATAGCCTCGACTATCCACTTGCTTAGCGTCTGTTTAGATGCGGGCTTCCCTTTACTCGGGGACCCAAAACATACAAACAACTGATCAGACTTACGCCACAGGGCAGCTCTGCATCTAGTGCCCTCACTGGGCAGAGCAGATTTAATTTCTCCTGGTCTGGGTTATGAAACGGAGGCGGAGAAAAGGCCTGCAGCATAATGGGACCCACCACATTAGTGGGGACTTAATGGGCACATATCCCTCTTTGGAAAATAGAAATGCTTTTACCATACAAGGTGCAAACTCAAGAAAGGAGGGAGAAACCGACAGTGCTTGCAAATCTCCGACTCTCTTGAGAGACGATATGGCCAGAAGAAACAACGTTTTTAAAGTAAGAAACTTCTCTGGCACCTCTTCAATAGGTTCAAAGGGAGCCAAAGCTAGGCCTTCTAACACCACGGCCAGATCCCAAGTCGGCACCCTCGAACGTGCCGCAGGCCTAAGCCTCAGAGTACCACAAAGGAAGCGAGTTACCCACGGGTGTCTACCCACTGATGCACCTTCTAGAGGAATGTGGTAAGCAGAAATGGCCGCCACATATACCTTCAAGGTAGAAGGGGATAACCCCGAAGAGAATTTATCCTGAAGAAACTCTAGTACTGAACCAACCGGGCAGTTAACTGGATTCAACATACGGCTCGTACATGAGACAAAAACTCTCCATTTTAGGGTATAAAGCCTCCTCGTAGAAGGAGCTCTGGATTGCAGCATAGTCTCTACTACCTCAGTAGAAAGACCTGAATCTATGAGCCGGGCCCCCTCAGAGGCCAGGCCCACAGTTTCCACAGCTCCGGGCGTGGGTGCAGAATTGACCCCATCGCCTGGGAGAGAAGGTCCCTCCTGACCGGAATTTCCCATGGAGGGCCCTCGAGGAGAGACACAATGTCTGACAGCCATACTCAGCCCGGCCAGAACGGGGCTATTAACAACAGACGGACCCCATCCCGGTGTACTCTCTCCAAAACTCCTGTTAACAACCCCACGGGGGAAAGGCGTACAGGCGCAGCCTCGGCCACGTCTGCACCATGGCATCCAACCCCAGAGGGGACTGTGAGGGAATAAAACAGTGAACAGTGCGTAGTCTCTCGAGACGCGAACAGATCCACCTGAGCTCGCCCGAGCATCTTGAACTTTTAACTGACGCAGATCTAGAATGGGACACAACCCTCCATCCTTCTTCGGAACTATAAAGTACCGGCTGTAAAACCCTGACTCTCTGCTGTGGGGAGGGACCCTCTCTATAGCCTCTTTTCGCAAAAGAGTCTGTACTTCTTGTTCCATAACCAGAGCCTGCTCGAGGCTGACCACTGTGGATACCATTGAACTTGGGCGGGTGTGACCTGAACTGAATTCTGTACCCGTTTTCTACTGTCTGCAGGACCCAATTGGAGATATTTGGCAGAAGTTTCCACGCTGCCAGAAAATCTACTAAGGGAACCAGCCTCTCAAGCCTGACCTCTGGTGTGTGTTGAGCGGTCAGCTCGGTGTCCTGAAGCAGCGCACCGGCAGGAAGCAACCGAACTGACCCCTTTTGAGCCCTCCTTGGAGGGCGCGAGCTTCCCCGTGCCGCTACGTTTCCGGGCGGACATGGAGATGTATGCTTGCTGAGGACCGCTGCGCCTTGAAGCACACGAGGTGGCAGAGTTGGCAGAACGGCCCCCTGATGGCACAGAGAGGAGACGGGCACTGTGTAACGAGGTGAACACTGACTCCCCCCGGAGGGGACTGCCATCAGAAGCCTGACGCCGAAGCCTTCCTGGAGATAATAACAGTCCTCAGATCTGCTTTACCCTGGGAAGACAGCTCTCTCCTTTTGCTGTATTCTATATGAGGAGGACGTACTCGGCTGGGGCTGCTCCCGCCCAGCAGCCCCAGAGACATGAGATTTGCGAGGCAGGAATTTCTGAAACGCTGCTGCTTGTTTCTTTGTCTCTTGAAACGTTTCAACGACTGAATTAACTGAATCGCCGAAAAGGCCAGCAGGGGAGATAGGAGCATCCAACAGAAATCTTTTATCTCTTTCTTTAATCTCTGATAAATTCAGCCACAGATGTCTCTCCGTGGCCACCAGGGCTGCCACAGAGCGGCCAATAGACTTGGCCGTCTCCTTGGTGGCCTGAAGTGACAAATCAGCAGCTCTCCTAATCTCCGCTATCGTTTCTCTTCCTACTTCCTCACACTCATCATCTATGTCCTTCAGCAGGTCAGCCTGTTAAGCTTGTAATACCGCCATAGTATGTAAGCAAGCGGCTGCCTGACCTGCTGCCGAATACGCCCTACCCACTAAAACTGATGTTGCTCTCACTGGTTTAGTGGGTAGCTGCGGGGCTTTCAGCGACGATGCAGACTCAGGAGAGAGATAGCTCGCAAGCGTCTCTTCATCCTGAGGCACCGCCGCATAACCATGCTGTTTCAGTCCCATAATGTTTGAATATGCAGATGTTGCGGGACTGAACACTTTATATGATGCCGTTTTTTTCCATGATCTCACCACCTCGGTGTGGAGATCTGGAAAAAACGGCAAGCCCCGCTTTGGAGGTTGTGATCTAGATGGAAGGAAGCGTTCGTCTAATTTGCTTGGCTGACGAACCTCCTGTTTCTCGGCTGGCCAGTCTATTTTTAACCTGGCAACAGCGCGAGTCACAACCTCCATAAGCTCCTCATGTGCGTGTGTATGTGGTGGCGAAATGTCTTCATCAACAGTATCTAGGCTCACAACATCCAGTTCCTCGGAACTGGAGTGTTGATGCACCTGCGCTTCAGCGCGAGCAGAAGAAACCGCAGAGCGTGCTTCTGACTCACGATCTGAAACGCCAGATCTAGCAAAGAAAGAGGATCACCCGTCTCTAACCCCGCTACTAGATCCATTGGCAAACCCCAGAACGCGAGCCTTCGCTGTGCCTCGGCAGCAGTGGGACCCGAGCCCTGAGGAACGCGAGCCGAAGCGCCCTCCTCAAAGAGCGCTCGGCGGGACTGGAGAGTTCTCATCGCTAACTTCTCACAATGCTCACAGTCAGCCCCCTCAAGGGCTGCCTGAGCGTGCTCCAGTCCCAAAAATGCGTTCTTTTCTTTTTTTTCTTTTTTTACAGAGAGACACACACACTTTTTCTTTGACAAACGATTTCAACACAGAGCGCTTGTGAAGACACAGAAGCTGACATGCTTCATGACGCAATCACGCAGAGGCGTTCCCACAGCGCTTGACGCAGCGCGAGTTCCTATGAAAGGGAACTGCCATATAGATATTTTTAATATCATCTCATAATTCGGCAGCAGGTTTCACTTTAAGACCTGACGCACGGATCCATTATACTGTTACACATGCGTTTTCTTTCTCAACTGTTTACGTTCACTTAAAACAGAACTGACTGTGTTTACGTGAATACTCGCCAAGACCGGCATTTTGACATTATTTTGTGTGTATTTGACTGTTTAAGCGCAATAAGCAGCGGAAAAGAGCTCGATTTAGTGCTGAGAGATGGCTTTATGTGCGTGCACTTTGGGTGTGAGCACAACATCTGCGGGAATGAGTAAAATTATGCGCAATACGTGCAATCCCACAGTGAAATTCAAGCCCTGTAACAGCAACAATATTCATCCGGAGCGATGAAACGAGTGAGGAGAGGCGGGTTTGTGTGTGAGGGTTAGTACCTTGTTATTACACAATTATTGTAATCACTATAATAAGTACATAGTATGTGGAACAGGACTGTAAAATAAAGTGCTACCCCGCGCTGGAATTGATACAGAAAAAACGATGCCATTGTTCGTATCACTGTGTATCAAGCACTGAGGAAGCCTCTGGAGCTGAAAGTCAGATTGGCGCTTTGTTTCCGTAGACCAATCACAAAAGGACCTGCTCTGACCAATCAGAGCAGAGCAGGCTCTCGGAAAGGAGGGGTTTAGAGAGACCGGATCTTTGAACAAACCGTTTCCAGACTCTTTGACAAATGAGGTGATGTGCAATGTATATTATGAGAAAATATGTTTTCTGACCTTGGATGCATATAAATCTATTGTAAAAGACTCGAAAATAAAATTACAAACTTTAAAATAGCATAATAGGGGCACTTTAATCATTTGGCAAATGCGACTTACACTGCATTTAAGATTTTACATTTTAATAATCTAAAGAACCTTTTCCATTATAAAGGACCTTTTGGTGGAATGGAAAGATTCCATGGATGTGAAAGGTTCAGCATTGATGCCAATAAAGAAGACACTCTGTGGGCTCTTTTTTCAGAAGATCCCAAACACTTAGAATGGAGGAAAATCCAGCATCCATGACTCAGGCGACAGAAAAGGATTTCCAGTTATTAAGGGCAGATGTGCTGTTCTAGCAGGTGTGGGTTTTCATGGCTGGGAAAATGAAAACTGCAGATTAATACTTTAAATTTAACTTCAAAAATCTATTCACACACGTCTGGCTAATCAAAACTCTGGATCTGGAGCCGGTTGTCCTGCAGCTCTGGTGTTTATTCTAGCAGAACCGCACGGCAGCGCTCAGATCTGGCCTTTTAATCCCATTACAGAGACAGACGGTGAGAAGAGACACAATCCAGAGACGTCCATTTCCTGTTTCTCTGAGCGTCTGCGATTGAATTCTGATGGCTGGAGGCTTCGCTTTGTTGTTTATGCAGATTTTCTCTCGCTCTGCCTCTGTATTGTTGATGGAGTCCACGATTGATATTCTTCCTCTCTACCTCACAGCCATCCATATATCCATCTACCCAAACTATAAAATTTAAGTACAGTGTTTGACAGGGGCGTCTGCAGGAATCAAACCCATTCAGGTCTGCAGCATTCTGACGTTATATTGACCTGTGTGATGAATATTTTGAAATACCAAAAATCGTTTTCTCAAAATCTCGCCTTTAAAACTCTCATCCTTCCCTCAGGTCATTTTGACCCGAAACTCTTTTTTTTTTTAAATTGAGTGTTCATCGGAGTGGTCCAAGACCTAAGGACTTTTGTTGCATTTGAACCACGAATACACAAAAAAAAAAAAGACTGGATTCGAGGAGTTTATGTGGTTGTAATAAAAATAGTAACAAATCCTTCCCTCACGGGTCAATTTGACCCCCATAGGAATGAACAATGCTTCAGTATACATAGGAAAATCTACAAAATGCTCAAAATTAAAACTAAAAATGCTAAAACTTTATCTAATTTGAGCTGGTCGTATTGGAGAGTTATTTTGAATTTAAGGTGAAAGAATGTGAAGAATGTGCTTAAATTATATTATTTGTTGATCAAATCTAGTAATTCTGTCAGGACCACTATCGTCAAAGATCATAGACAATTAGCATATAGTTTTAGATTGGCGGTATGGTTCTGTTCTGGGCAAGAACTCCCTTGCGCATCCATGCAGCCTAGCATGGATAAGAGCAGGGAGAGCAGTGATAAACCCCCCTAGGGTAAACAGAACAGAAGCAACAATGTATTGCAGATAGCATTAATGTCAATATTAAAATGTACAACCTAATTCGGGAATTTAGTCTGATTCAGGGGGAATCAGAATGCCAAATCCTGACTGACGAGAGGAGGAGTTGGGGATGGAGGAGGGTAATTAGCTCCGGAGAAACACGATAATACTCTAGGAGCTTATGTATGCATGCTGTGATAGGCATCGTATTCCTATAGGCAGATGTGATCAGCTGACAGTCAGTTGATGCGAGCTTGACTAACGTGACCTGCCAGAACTAACGTTATACGCTTGATTTCAAATGGTAAATAAATTAAAAAATAATACATAACATAAAAATAATAGGTCAATCAGAAAAAAATCGCCAAAAAATTGCATTAAAAAATAAAAAATATTATAAAAATTAAATGGAAGAAAAAAGTTTTAAAAAATAGAGGGAAGGATTTGTTACAGGATGCATGTTCCTTCTACATAAACATTATACATTAAAATACTTTTTTTTCATGAGAAAATTATGTCAAGATCATAGTAATAATGAAATAGTAATAATGCACAGCCTCTTACAGTTGACGTAACACAATAAGTAAAAAAATCTCAAATCTCAATTCATTTTCTTCAGAAAAAAAACTTTTCTAATAACATAAAAGTATCCAAAGATGTTAATGTGCATCATACAGATTGTTCAAAAGTTTATGGTTAGTGAGATTTGTTAATGTTGTTGAAAGAAGTCTCTTCTGCTCACAAATGCTGCATTTATTTGATGAAAAATACAGTAAAAACATTAATATTGTGAAATATTATTACAATGTAAAATAACTGTTTTATATTTGAATATTTTTTTAAATGTAATATATTCCTGTGATGCAAAGATACATTTATTCCAGTCTTCAGTGTCACATGATCCTTCAGAAATCATTCTAATATGCTGATTTGCTGTACAAGAAACATGTATTATTATTATTATAAATATAAATACAATTATAAATACCATATTTTTGTGGAAACTGTGATATATCTTTATTTTAGGGTTCTTTTATGAGTAGAAACTTTAAAAAAAACAGCATTTTTTTAATAGAAATCTTAATTTAATAGATCTTTTGTAACATTATAAATGGCTTTAGTGTCACTTTTGATTAATGCATCTTTGCTGAATAAAAGTATTAAACAAAATCTCAAACTTTCTCATCTGTAGAAGCTGTAACTCACTGTGATTTCAACTTTCTAACCACAATCCAGAAGTGAGAGCAAGAAATTTTGTTACCAGAGGATTGCAATTATGTCTAATTGTTTAAGTTGCCAAAGTGCACAATGTACTCCATGTACAAGTAAAGGCACCACTGGTTTTCGCGCAAGCCAAGAAAATTACAAACTGCCGTCTGCTGCTAGTTATCAGCTAAAATAAAGTTGTTGTTGTTATTAGTTAAGCTATGTGACGGTACGACACTTGAGTGATCTGGCAGGGTGAGCGTCGACCTGCTGGTGCACCTCTTTAGATAATGAGCAGTGGGAATTCACATGCCTCTGATTATCCAGAGCAGCTGCTTGATCAAAGACATCGGACCGCTTCCTCCAGCCAATCACAGAGCGGCACACCTGCCCTCATCCAATCAGAGCCTTCCACAGAACAGGTACCTCAACACAGAGATTCTCCTGGGACACTCTGGCCCTAATTAAAGCCAGAACCAATTTTACTGTATTTTTAATTACCCAGAAAGCTTATACTGTATTTATGGTTTGTTAAGTCATGTGATTTATTATTTAAATCACATTTGAGACAGTCTGAAGAGCAATATAAAATTCCTCTTGACATCTGACCTGCCCCGGTGGTTTAGATAACAAAATACTCACTCAAATCAAGCCGTATCTTCAAACTCATTTATAAATAGAGAGAGGAGATTAGCCACTAGTGTCATTAGCCACCAACCACATTAAAACTTCTGAGCGCTTGACCTTATCCCCACAAAGATTTTACAACCATGTGATTTATTTTGATCATTCCTGCAGGAATAAAACAACCAAAGGTTGTGAGAATTAGCGACACTACTAATGTAACTATACTGAAAAAAAATTGGTGTAGAAACAATTTTTACTCAGAGGCTGCTATTAAATTTCTCAATTACAAAGAAACATTGAATTAAACATGAAATTTTGAAGTAGAAAGACTTAATTGTAGTAGAATTGAAGAAAAATAATAAAATTGTATTTTCTTGTAAAAATATTTTTTTCTGTTTTGTTTTTTTTTTTTTTTACAGTATACAACAACAAATAACTTTTTTTCCCAGATGGTAAAAAAATTAAATCTAAATAATTTGATGGGAATTATTTAAAAAGAATTGGTGGCTGAAATAAAGATGAAATTAAATAAAATTAAGTATTATAATTATTTAATACATATTAGATTAAAACAATGTCACCTTGTCAACTAACTGAAATAAATTGAAGTACTAAAATGACTAAAAATAACATGCAAATTGATGCAAAATATAAAATAAAAAATGAAATATATTATTCACACATATTATTTTAGTAATGTATATATGTATAAATAATACTAAAATAACACCATGCCAAAATGCATTTTTTACCTTTCCATTTTGCACATATGGTTTTATAGCTGAGTGAACTGATATAGGCATGTATTGTTATTAAAATTTAATCTTATACCGATCCAATAACAGATAAAAGGCAAATATTAAGTTATTATTCTTGTATTTTGTCTAAATAAATTAAAATAAAACAATAAAAACTAAAAAAAAAAATCAATAATTTTAATTAAAATTGATTAGTTATTAATTAAAATGAAACCAGAAAAATATAAAAAATAAAATCTAATTTAAAAAAATTAACATAAACTATAATAGTATATTAATGATAGTTAGTTAAAACTATTAAAAACAATTGTTAATTGGAGTAATGTGGTGTTTTACAAAATAATATTAAAATATTTATAACAATAACTACAACAAAATTGCAATAAAAAAACTATTACAATAAAATAATATATTTATTTGAATTTTACTGTTCATCCCATTGTTTTTGCCATAAAATGGTGTTTTCTTTTTCCTTTTTTTTTTTTAAATAAATAGTTTCAGTAGTTTGTATTTAAAGTTCCCTTGTAGTCAATCATTTTATCCCTTAAAACTCATCTTTGATGACCAAAATGACATATTTAAACTTTTTTTTTTCCTGTGAAAAAAAAAAAAAAAACTTCATGCCTTAAAATAGCTTGAATGTATCTCTACACCCTTGCTCAATTTGGTATACGTGGATGAATATGCAAATTAGTACACAATGAATATGCAAATTATCCCCGCCTCCACTCACTCACACCAGCTCAGAATACCTGATCCACTCGGTCAACTTTACTGTAAAGTAAACGCTGTAATAAACACTGCTCCATGGCAAGTGGAAATCCTGGTTTAATTTTCATATCAACAGAAAAATATACCAGGATAAGGCTTCTCTTGAGACTGCCCTGCTTCACAGCAGTTAATGATATGCTAAAGCCCGCCCACATGTTGACGTGATTGGTTACAAGGTAGTTTGTGATGTCAGAAACACGAGCGATTTCAAATCGTGTTTTTGAGACTGTCTTTGGTTCACTGCAGTTTTAAGGATAAAATACTCAGCAATGGAGTTGACTTATGAATTTGCACATGGTTTGTCTTAAAGCATATTAAAAACACCACATAGACATATAAACAACAGTAAAAACTTGATTTTCACCACAGGGGGTCTAACTACTTTTTCAAAAGAGTAGCTTGACCGTAGTCGAGCTGCTTTAAAATGATTAGTAACTTGTAGTTTGACAAAAGTAGCTTTTCCAACACTGGTCTATTGGACCACTGGACTATTCCCAATAGTATTGTTAAAGCAGCAGAATCTGAGCCGGAGAATCAGACATGATTTCAAATTAACATTATCAAACGGGAGCTCTTATTTTCTTTTAGGAGAGATCTGGAGCTTACCAGATAAAAAGGCCATTGTGCTGTAGAGCTCAACAGGCTCAGGTTTATGCAGCTGGTCTCTGGAAAGATCAAGTCAAGCGCAGCACGGAGCACTAATGCCCCTCAGATGGGCACGGCCGGACACACGGGGAATCCACTGCAGTGCACCACTGACTCCAAACACTAGAATTCACCGGATTTTATGGTAAAGACAACATTGGAATGACATTCGCAAGATGTATGACAGTATTTCAGAGGATATACAGCATAAAATAACCATGGGTAGTACCTGATGTTATAAATCGGTTTTGACTGGAATGTGAAGGGGTGGAAAAAACAAAATATCATTGGTCTAATTGCGCCATTTTGAATTGAATATATAGGCCATAATTTACGTAGCATTCATGTATGTAATAATTATAGTCATCATCTGTCAATGTGAGAGGACAAGAAACATTAACAAAGCCGTTTTCATCATATTAGGCATAAGATTAATAACAAATGTGTGAATGAATTTAATAAACTTAGTTACCTAGCTTTCCTGGTAGCCTCCAGTAAATTAACTCGTCTAAGAAAATGATTTATAAAACATAAATATCAGTTGACCCTATGTTTACTTTCTTCACTGACACAGACGGAAATGAAAAGACTATCAGTCAGAGTTCAGCTTTAGGAGGGGAAGAGACAGAGCAAGATAAGGAGACTGAGAGAAAAAGAATGGAGTGATTGAGATGAGGAGAGAGCAGTTATTGAAGAATGACTGACTGAATGATTACTGCCCACTGACCGGTTTTAAAGCTATTGTTATCCATTTTTTTGGCATTCAAATGTCTTAAAATGCACATATATAGATCAGAGAAATCTAATTTTTCTCGGGCGACCATGCCCCCCAATCCCCCTCACTAGCTCACATTTGGGACATCAGTGATTATAAAACCCTGCCTACGGCCCTGTGCATAAGCAATGCTTTTATCACTTGTTTCTGCTCCTTTTTTGCCTGTGTTTTGATCCGGAGATTCTCTACTCTTTTAAGAAGATGTGTAATAGTGCCCTCTACTGTATAACAGTGAAAACACAGAAAGCTGGAAAATTTTCTGAGAGCTCTGACTTGTACCAAAGTCCCTTTCAAGGAAAGTCTGTTCACTCAGCGGCCCTATTTGCAACGCCGCCGGGCAGCTATTTCAGGCATACAAGACCAAGTCCTACCTATTTGAATGGGGGAATCCTGGAATCTCAAAAACTGCTTGCTGAACTCACAATTAAATAACATATTTCAAATCAGCAACAAAATCTGACATGAACTGTCCCATAAATGTTGTTTCTTATGATCAAATAGCATTAAAAAAGCATATTTTTCAGGCTAGACGAGCCAATGCACATGTGCAGTCCTAAGCGTAAGTCGGAGCTTCTAACGGCAGCTGCAGTGACGCAATGACTTTACCAATCAGTGATTTGCTCTTTTACTTTAGAAGGCGGGACTATTCCGCCATATTGCGTGTTGCAGTTTCACTCATTCATAAGTGAGTGAAATAGTCTTTGCTTGTACCGCCTGACTGCTGCAGATTCATTTTGGCGTTGATACTGTTGGCATAGAAGTGCATAATTCCGAGTCAGAGGAAAACGGCTCAGATCACGGGTTGTCATCTCGTAATTATGGTAATTACGACATGGCATGAACGCAGCATAATACACATCGTTTACTTTTCATTTTACATAATACTCTGCATTTACACTAAAAAGCTTTCTGTCTTTGATGGGAAATGAAAAGTTTTGTACAACACATCTGTTTTATTGCAATGAAAATTACTTGAAAGCTTGTCATAATTACAATTCTCAAACTCCTAAGTAGGAACTGCACAAAGGCAGAGAAAGTTATTACATTTTGATAAAAGATAATGAAACCCATCTTTTTTTCCCCTGATGAATCATGCACAATAACACCAGGAACATTTCAATTTCATGTCGTTTTTAGACACCTCCTACATTTCTACCTCAATATTTCAGAGAAAAAGTAAACAAAATCCATGTCTAAAACACCATAGATTGAGTTCAAATACACCAAAATGAGCCAAAAAGGATTTTAGTCAAACTCTTAATGGAGTGTAAATCCAGTAATGAGATGTTTCTGTTTCTGTAGAGCTCACTGTATGTTTTACAGACTCAAGGAGAAGGAAAACTCACCTGTGACCAAAGGAGAGGAGAGGAGAATTGGTCCCATGTCTCATACTTTATTAGGTTTTCACGTCCTTGGTGATGAACGGAGGTCAGTGGATGCTGGAACACCAGGTTAGTGCTGGATTGACAGCATGGCTCTGGAGAAAACATGGTAACAGGAAATGGTGAATGTAGCGAGGTGAAAACCATGTAAACACACACACATACAAACGTCTCCTACACAGCCTGTGGGATAACCAGACCAGCTGTCTGACTAACCTAAATTGATGTGCTCCTCTCTTCGGGGCGTCCTGTCAGTCTGGCATACATGTTCACTTGCTCGCTAGATGCGTTTCAGGAAATAGTACATCGTCTTCAAACTCCTGTAAGCACACAGGAACTGAATTCACCCCATAACAAAGCTCTGTTACTGAAGCAGCTCCGAATGTAGTGAGCTGCCTACTTAGACTTAGACTTTCAACATTATGTTGAATTATGTTGGTGGACGAATATAATTATACAATGCCCGGCCAAAAAAAATAGTCGCTGTTTGGATTTAATAGACAAATGCTTAAGAGTCTATGATTGGACCGCAACAGTTCTTCTAACCCTCATTGATGGATTGTGTAGCTTTTCATTTCTTAAACAACCATGTATGAAGACACATCATGGCCATATTCCAGGATGACAATGTCAAGATTCATCAGGCTCAAACTGTGATAGAATGAAGGATCATTTTCACACATGAATCGGCACCTCTGAGTCCAGATCTTAAATTCACTGAAAGTCTTTGGGATGTGCTGGAGGAGACTTTACAGAGTGCTGGACTCTTGCATTGACAATACAAGATCTGGACCAAAAACTGATGCACCTCTTCATGGAAATCACAACATTTATTTCCATCAAGAGGTGCATCAATCTTGCACTCAGACAGAAAGAACCAGACAGACAGATATATTAAATTACTAGATTTTATCAATAAATAATAATTTAAGCACATTTTTCAAATTCTTTCAACTTAAATTCAAAATAACATCAAATTTCATGCATAACCCTTTTAATTCAGCTCAAAATATCTTACATTGGTGTCTTTGCCGACTTCTTCTGGAAAAATAATAGTATAACATACTTCATGACTCTTGCCACTAGATTTCTTTATAGCTCTATATGGAGCAAATGAGCTGTTCTGCTGGGCCCTAAAGTCAATTTCTCTTCAGTATGCATTCAGATACACATGTAGAATACATTCTAAAATCATTTTTTGGTAAAGTTTTACCATTTTAGTTTGAACTTTGAGCATTTTTAGGATTTTCTATGTGTACTGAAGTATTCCTTGCATTCCATTCATTCCTAAGAGGGTCAAATTGACCCGTGAGGGAAGGATTTGTTATTTTAAATTTCAACCACAAAATTCTTCGAATCCAGTCAATTTTTTTTGTGTGTATTCGTGGTTCAAATATGACAAAAGTCCTAGGGTCTTGGACCACTCCGATGAACACTCAATTTTGAAATTTTTAAAAAAAATGAGTTTTCAGGTCAAAATGACCCGAGGGAAGCCGTGGAGGCAAAGAGCCTCCATGAACTGCATTATAATAATTGAATGCACAGCTAGCCGTGGATTATCCTGCTTATACCATAGTCATTTGGCAGCATTGACCACTTAAAGCTGTCATTGATGTTTGTAGCGCAATATTTAGCCGAAAGGGTAAAACTGACAGTTATTTTCGTCAGTTACGGCTCCTTAGAGCATTCTGCCCGCTTTGACACAGACACATCAGACACAGAGATAAAGTAGTGTGTAAGATTACATTCATTTGAATTAATTAATTATAGCATTTATTTGAATGAATTATCCAGAGAGAGAGAGAGAGAGAGAGAGAGAGAGAGAGAGAGAGAGAGAGAAAGATGCTGCTTCTGTTCAGTGTCTCTATTAACAACGAATCTGTGAGTTTAATTATCTCAAAATAGCAATGTTAGCCCATCGCTGCTGAGAAATATAATGTAGCGATTCAGTAGCGAAGCTTTTTTTATGAATAAAAGTCGCAGGGCAGCGTTGATAAGTTTCTAAGTTGCTCCTGAATGTTTCTGTGCTCTGTGTGCTTGTGGCGTAAGTGTACGCGCTTCAGTGAAAACAGCGCATTGATATAGAACGGTGATTCAACTTGACTTGGAACTACCTGTGCATTAAACGGTTTTATTGCACACCTTCCAACCAAATTAGAATTGAGTATTCAGACAGACCATGCTATACTATAAATACATATAAAAACAGCAGATATGCGCATTTACCAGCCTAACACATGAAAAGAATACGGAGTTAAATACTGTCATAACATTAGACATGGTATGCATTACCAAGTCACAAGTATGTCTATACCAATATAACATTGACTTTGTTTGGAAGAATCAGCAACAGCAGAAAATAATCAGTGCAGAGATGTTTTTAGCTTAGCAACATGCTAACATCAAACTACTGGAATCAATTGTTGAGTCTTCTCATTAGAAACGCTATTTGTGTGGTGCTTACAAAGAGCGTTCCAGATCAGGTACTTTTGCAGATAGTAACAGCAAAGCTAGGTTTTTGGAACAGAGCTAATATTGTGACTTAATTCTCTGTGGTAAAAACACAATGAAGAAGTGCACACTAAAGAGCTAGCAGCACAATGAGCACTTTGGTTTTCTTTTCAGTTTTGTTGGGAATCATGACTTTTTGCTGTGCCAACACAGACTGCGACTCTTGAACTTAACAAATCACTTGAGAGCCGCAAGACCCCGGCGTTCAGCGTTTGATGCCGTGATTCACTCATGCTGCAAATGTTTCTCATAGACAGCAGGGAAAAGGCCTTGCCTTTCAGATGGCTAACTGAGCAAAGCTTGAACAGAAGCCAGTCGCTAATACTGAGGAGTAAGAAAGTCTATGTTTGAATAATTATTTGAGACCATCTCAGTACTGATACTAGTGTTTGCTAACACAAGAATAATTACTATTTCTCATCTACACATTATTGAGGACTTGAAGACCTGAGCCATTTAGTAACCATCTAGCAACCACCCATAGTACCTTAGCAATGTGCAAGGTTTAGCTAATTAGCTTTAGAAGTTAGCTTCTGCTGGTAGATGTCATAATTACACCAGAATGAGGGAAAATACTGTAGTTTTTTTTAGTTGACGTCAATTTTTTTTTTTTTTTTTTTTTTTAACCAATGTCAGAATCTTACACCCTGAAAAACACTGGGTTAAAAACAACCCAAGGGCTGGGTAAATATAGGACAGAACACATGTTGGGTTAATTTTGCTCAGCAAATTGGGTTATTTAACCCAGCATAGTTGATAAATTTTTTACTATAATACTAGCTTTGTTTTTGTTTTGTTTTTTTGTTTTTACTTCATACATGAATTAATGTCTACGGATTAACTTAAATCCTCTAAACTTAAAAAAAAAAAATACTCCACGCAACCACTGGCTTGCATGATAATTCCTTTATATTCGATCATATTTTACAGTGGGCTATAGCATATTTTATATAGTTTTTAATACATATTGCCAAAATTTAAGCTCGTTTAACAAATATTAGAAGTAAAAAATTCAACATTTAGAAGTAATTCAAGTGTAATGGACCAGTCTCTGTTGTCCCATTTCCACCGTAACGGCGCTGGATCTCGTGCCGGAGCTTGTATCGTGTTCAGCGGGAGAACTTCTAACTTCAGACCGCCGCCCTGTGTTTCACTCGTAGCTGAAATATGCAGTGACTGACTCCTTAACCTGTCCATAAACAATCAGTGTAGAGCTCTGAGAACATATCTTAACTTCATAAGTATTTATATTCTGTATCTTTTTGAATAAAATCATAACATTTTATGCAAAGCTTCGGTTGTTCCCATCACGTGAAAAGACCCACACTCGATGCCACACTCGTTTCGGTGATTCACATCGTGCCCTTGTATGTTGCTTTGCATAAAATTAAACGATATACAGCACAATAACGAATTTATAGATAAAATGTACACAAACCTGTATTTTACCAAATACATGCACCAATGTGACGGAGCTGAGCTGCTCTCTCCTGAAGAGGTCGCAAAAAGCCCACAATAAATAACTCAACCCCTGGGTTGTTGTTACGTCTGACCCAGGAGCTGGGTTACACAAAAACTACCCAAACACTGGGTTGTTACGTCTGACCCGGGATCTGGGTAACACAGAAACTACCCAAACACTGGGTTGTTACGTCTGACGCAGGAGCTGGGTTACACAAAAACTACCCAAACACTGGGTTGTTACGTCTGACCCAGAATCTGAGTAACACAAAAACTACCCAAACACTGAGTTGTTACGTCTGACCCAGAATCTGAGTAACACAAAAACTACCCAAACACTGAGTTGTTACGTCTGACCCAGAATCTGAGTAACACAAAAACTACCCAAACACTGGGTTGTTACGTCTGACCCAGAATCTGAGTAACACAAAAACTACCCAAACACTGGGTTGTTACGTCTGACCCAGAATCTGAGTAACACAAAAACTACCCAAACACTGAGTTGTTACGTCTGACCCAGAATCTGAGTAACACAAAAACTACCCAAACACTGGGTTGTTACGTCTGACCCAGAATCTGAGTAACACAAAAACTACCCAAACACTGGGTTGTTACGTCTGACCCAGAATCTGAGTAACACAAAAACTACCCAAACACTGGGTTGTTACGTCTGACCCAGAATCTGAGTAACACAAAAACTACCCAAACACTGGGTTGTTACGTCTGACCCAGAATCTGAGTAACACAAAAACTACCCAAACACTGGGTTGTTACGTCTGACCCAGAATCTGAGTAACACAAAAACTACCCAAACACTGGGTTGTTACGTCTGACCCAGAATCTGAGTAACACAAAAACTACCCAAACACTGGGTTGTTACGTCTGACCCAGGATCTGAGTAACACAAAAACTACCCAAACACTGGGTTGTTACGTCTGACCCAGGATCTGAGTAACACAAAAACTACCCAAACACTGGGTTGTTACGTCTGACCCAGGATCTGAGTAACACAAAAACTACCCAAACACTGGGTTGTTACGTCTGACCCAGAATCTGAGTAACACAAAAACTACCCAAACTCTGAGTAGTTACGTCTGACCCAGAATCTGAGTAACACAAAAACTACCCAAAAACTGAGTTGTTACGTCTGACCCAGAATCTGAGTAACACAAAAACTACCCAAACACTGAGCTGTTACGTCTGACCCAGAATCTGAGTAACACAAAAACTACCCAAACACTGAGTTGTTACGTCTGACCCAGAATCTGAGTAACACAAAAACTACCCAAAAACTGAGTTGTTACGTCTGACCCAGAATCTGAGTAACACAAAAACTACCCAAACACTGAGTTGTTACGTCTGACCCAGAATCTGAGTAACACAAAAACTACCCAAACACTGAGTTGTTACGTCTGACCCAGAATCTGAGTAACACAAAAACTACCCAAACACTGGGTTGTTACGTCTGACCCAGAATCTGAGTAACACAAAAACTACCCAAACACTGGGTTGTTACGTCTGACCCAGAATCTGAGTAACACAAAAACTACCCAAACACTGGGTTGTTACGTCTGACCCAGAATCTGAGTAACACAAAAACTACCCAAACACTGGGTTGTTACGTCTGACCCAGAATCTGAGTAACACAAAAACTACCCAAACACTGAGTTGTTACGTCTGACCCAGGATCTGAGTAACACAAAAACTACCCAAACACTGAGTTGTTACGTCTGACCCAGAATCTGAGTAACACAAAAACTACCCAAACACTGGGTTGTTACGTCTGACCCAGAATCTGAGTAACACAAAAACTACCCAAACACTGGGTTGTTACGTCTGACCCAGAATCTGAGTAACACAAAAACTACCCAAACACTGGGTTGTTACGTCTGACCCAGGATCTGAGTAACACAAAAACTACCCAAACACTGAGTTGTTACGTCTGACCCAGAATCTGAGTAACACAAAAACTACCCAAACACTGGGTTGTTACGTCTGACCCAGAATCTGAGTAACACAAAAACTACCCAAAAACTGAGTTGTTACGTCTGACCCAGAATCTGAGTAACACAAAAACTACCCAAACACTGAGTTGTTACGTCTGACCCAGAATCTGAGTAACACAAAAACTACCCAAACACTGAGTTGTTACGTCTGACCCGGAATCTGAGTAACACAAAAACTACCCAAACACTGAGTTGTTACGTCTGACCCGGAATCTGAGTAACACAAAAACTACCCAAACACTGGGTTGTTACGTCTGACCCAGAATCTGAGTAACACAAAAACTACCCAAAAACTGAGTTGTTACGTCTGACCCAGAATCTGAGTAACACAAAAACTACCCAAACACTGAGTTGTTACGTCTGACCCAGAATCTGAGTAACACAAAAACTACCCAAACACTGAGTTGTTACGTCTGACCCGGAATCTGAGTAACACAAAAACTACCCAAACACTGAGTTGTTACGTCTGACCCGGAATCTGAGTAACACAAAAACTACCCAAACACTGAGTTGTTACGTCTGACCCGGGATCTGGGTAACACAGAAACTACCCAAACACTGGGTTGTTACGTCTGACGCAGGAGCTGGGTTACACAAAAACTACCCAAACACTGGGTTGTTACGTCTGACCCAGAATCTGAGTAACACAAAAACTACCCAAACACTGAGCTGTTACGTCTGACCCAGAATCTGAGTAACACAAAAACTACCCAAACACTGAGCTGTTACGTCTGACCCAGAATCTGAGTAACACAAAAACTACCCAAACACTGAGTTGTTACGTCTGACCCAGAATCTGAGTAACACAAAAACTACCCAAACACTGGGTTGTTACGTCTGACCCAGAATCTGAGTAACACAAAAACTACCCAAACACTGGGTTGTTACGTCTGACCCAGAATCTGAGTAACACAAAAACTACCCAAACACTGGGTTGTTACGTCTGACCCAGAATCTGAGTAACACAAAAACTACCCAAACACTGAGTTGTTACGTCTGACCCAGGATCTGAGTAACACAAAAACTACCCAAACACTGAGTTGTTACGTCTGACCCAGAATCTGAGTAACACAAAAACTACCCAAACACTGGGTTGTTACGTCTGACCCAGAATCTGAGTAACACAAAAACTACCCAAACACTGGGTTGTTACGTCTGACCCAGAATCTGAGTAACACAAAAACTACCCAAACACTGGGTTGTTACGTCTGACCCAGGATCTGAGTAACACAAAAACTACCCAAACACTGAGTTGTTACGTCTGACCCAGAATCTGAGTAACACAAAAACTACCCAAACACTGGGTTGTTACGTCTGACCCAGAATCTGAGTAACACAAAAACTACCCAAAAACTGAGTTGTTACGTCTGACCCAGAATCTGAGTAACACAAAAACTACCCAAACACTGAGTTGTTACGTCTGACCCAGAATCTGAGTAACACAAAAACTACCCAAACACTGAGTTGTTACGTCTGACCCGGAATCTGAGTAACACAAAAACTACCCAAACACTGAGTTGTTACGTCTGACCCGGAATCTGAGTAACACAAAAACTACCCAAACACTGGGTTGTTACGTCTGACCCAGAATCTGAGTAACACAAAAACTACCCAAAAACTGAGTTGTTACGTCTGACCCAGAATCTGAGTAACACAAAAACTACCCAAACACTGAGTTGTTACGTCTGACCCAGAATCTGAGTAACACAAAAACTACCCAAACACTGAGTTGTTACGTCTGACCCGGAATCTGAGTAACACAAAAACTACCCAAACACTGAGTTGTTACGTCTGACCCGGAATCTGAGTAACACAAAAACTACCCAAACACTGAGTTGTTACGTCTGACCCGGGATCTGGGTAACACAGAAACTACCCAAACACTGGGTTGTTACGTCTGACGCAGGAGCTGGGTTACACAAAAACTACCCAAACACTGGGTTGTTACGTCTGACCCAGAATCTGAGTAACACAAAAACTACCCAAACACTGAGCTGTTACGTCTGACCCAGAATCTGAGTAACACAAAAACTACCCAAACACTGAGCTGTTACGTCTGACCCAGAATCTGAGTAACACAAAAACTACCCAAACACTGAGTTGTTACGTCTGACCCAGAATCTGAGTAACACAAAAACTACCCAAAAACTGAGTTGTTACGTCTGACCCAGAATCTGAGTAACACAAAAACTACCCAAACACTGAAAAAATAACCCCAAAAAAATGACCCAAAAGGCTCAACCCAGGATTTGGGTAGAAAAAATAACCAAAAGATTTTAAAGATTTTAAAAGCATGTAAAAGTGTGAAATTGACAGCGGAAAAGAGACAGACAGACAGATAGAGTGAAGTTGAATAAATCTGCACTTGATGTACAGGAAACGTCTTGGTCTTTATCTAGAATCTGCCCTCGGATGGCTTGAAATCCTGAAATCCGTCTCATTAATGAACATGTGGGTGGAAAACCTTAGATCTGCTCCCTACTCTGCTCCAATTACTCTTGTGTGGTTTTCAGCTCCAAAAAATCCAGAGATACCTTGAAACATAAAACAAGTCGCAGCATATTGTTGAATCTCTCGCTAATAGCTTTCATCGTGATATAGGCCCATTAGACTCCACTTTTAGCCAAATGATCAATAGTTTCAACTCGACCTCCTGACCGGATAACAAGCCAATCAGATTCTGAAATCCATCTCCACTGTCGCAACAACGAGCCGCTCTCGTTAGAGATGACTGATGACTATCAGACCAGGAAGTAACCTGAAGAAAATCAAACGTAATTAAGTCTGGGCATTCGATCGATGTGGTCAATTTACTTCTCCTAGAGGGAAATGATCCGCTCTAGCCAACCGTAGCTCTAGGAAAATGTGACCCTTACAGAAAATAGGAATCGGATCCTGGGAGACATTTTACATTTTCTGAAGAAGATGCCAATTCAGAACTAATAACAAAGGAAGCTGATAGACAATCCTACTCCGTTTTGGTTTAGAATTTCATAAAGTGTGTTTTTTTTAAAGGAAACTCCTGAGTAAAACCTTTGCAGCTTTATTACAAAGGTTTCCGAAAGCCTTTTTTTGCTATCTTTAGCATATGACAGATCCTTGTGAAAAAGGCAATTATTCCAGTGAGCTAATTAAGAGAAAAAGGAAGAGTTTCCTGACCCTCAGGATCCTGGCACTTGCAGTGGCTCTCAGATCAGGACTGTGTGTGTGTGAGAGGCATTAGATTAGACTTAGAGCTGTTCATATATTCTTATCCAGTCCTCAGGTTTTTACACCTCTGACGACAAAAGCAAAAAGTAATATTGTATTGTATAAAAAAGCATTATATTCCTAATATTGTGTTGGTCCCTCTTTTGCTGCCAAAACAGCCCTGACCCATCGAGGCATGGACTCCACTAGACCCCTGAAGGTGTGCTGTGGTATCTGGCACCAAGATGTTAGCAGCAGATCCTTAAAGTCCTGTAAGTTGCGAGGTGTAGCCTCCATGGATCGGACTTGTTTGTTTAGCACATCCCACAGATGCTCGATTGGATTGAGATCTGGGGATTTTGGAGGCCATGTCAACACCTCAAACTCATTGTGCTCCTCAAACCATTCCTGAACCATTTTTGCTTTGTGGCAGGGCGCATTATCCTGCTGAAAGAGGCCACAGCCACCAGGGAATACCGTTTCCATGAAAGGGTGTACATCGTCTGCAACAATGCTTAGGTAGGTGGTACGTGTCAAAGTAACATCCACATGGATGGCAGGACCCAAGGTTTCCCAGCAGAACATTGCCCAAAGCATCACACTGCCTCCGCCGGCTTGCCTTCTTCCCATAGTGCATCCTGGTGCCATGTGTTCCCCAGATAAGCGACACACACACACCTGGCTATCCACGTGATGTAAAAGAAAACATGATTCATCAGACCAGGCCACCTTCTTCCATTGTTCCGTGGTCCAGTTCTGATGCTCACGTGCCCACTGTTGACGCTTTCGGCGGTGGACAGGGGTCAGCATGGGTACCCTGACTGGTCTGCGGCTATGCAGCCCCATACACACCAAACTACGATGCACTGTGTATTCTGACACCTTTCTATCAGAACCAGCATTAACTTCTTGAGCAATTTGAGCTACAGTAGCTCGTTTGTTTGATCGGACCACACGGGCCAGCCTTCGCTCCCCATGTGCATCAATGAGCCTTGGCCACCCATGACCCTGTCGCCGGTTCACCACTGCTCCTTCCTTGGACCACTTTTGATAGATACTGACCACTGCAGACCGGGAACACCCCACAAGAGCTGCAGTTTTGGAGATGCTCTGACCCAGTCGTTTAGCCATCACAATTTGGCCCTTGTCAAACTCACTCAAATCCTTACGCTTGCCCATTTTTCCTGCTTCTAACACATCAACTTTGAGGACAAAATGTTCACTTGCTGCCTAATATATCCCACCCACTAACAGGTGCCGTGATGAAGAGATAAACAGTGTTATTCACTTCACCTCATAATGTTATGCCTGATCGGTGTATATAGTTACTGTTCAACAGTTTGGGGTTGGTAAGATTTTTGAAAGCCGTATCGTCTGCTCACCATGGCTGCATTTATTTGATCACAAATACAGTAAAAACAGTAATATTGTGAGATATTATTACAATATAAAATAACTTTTCTATGTGAATATATTTTAAAATGTAATTTATTTCTGTGACCAAAGCTGAATTTTCAGCATCATTACTCCAGTCTTCAGTGTCACATGATCCTTCAGAAATCATTCTAATATGATGATTTGATGCTCAAGAAAAATTTCTGATTATTATTAATGTTGAAAACAGTTGTGCTGCTTAATATTTTGTATGGAAATTATGATAATTTTTTTCTATTCATCAGGATACACTGATGAATAGAAAGTTCCAAATAACAACATTTATTCAAAATATAAGTATTTTTTAAACATTATAAATGTATTTATAGTAAATTTTGATTGATTCAATGCATCCTTGCTGAATATAAATGTTAATCTTAAAAAAATAATAATAATAATCGCACTGACTCCAAACTTTTAAACAATACTACAAAATAAAATATATTTCTATTGAACGCTTCACAAGATCTGAAGAATTTGTGCACAAATTGGACTGAATTAGAATCTTTACACACACACACAAACACACACACAAATGCAAACACGCAAACACACATTTATATATATATATATATATATATATATATATATATACACAGACAGACAGACAGACAGACAGATTTCAGCATCTTAATTTCAGCATCTGAAGCCATACTGAACAGACACACCTTGACCTTGGCCATGCTGAATTATTGAAATGAAGTACTGGACCAGGCCGTGTGAGCTTCTGTTTAAGTTGTTATAACCTCGTCCAAATAGAACCAAAGTACACGTGAAACGGCAAGCGCAACCTCGCCAAAGCAATGCGGCTTTCCTGTCAAGCGCAGATCCACAGCTCGTCTGTGCGAAGGTCAGGTTACTCCTTTAACCAGCATAAGTGGAAGCCGATCCTGGAAGCTATGAGCCTATTCATAACGCACAAGCGGTCGCATGAATAGATGTGTGGGAGATAATTCACATCTCGTTCAAAGGTCATTCTCTGCCTGCAAAATGCCTTTCAATTTCCAAGCAAATGTCAGCGTGCTGAGCAGCTCCTAAAAAGTTGGGCTTTTCGCGTAATAGCTCGTGTCATTTTCATTCAGTTTTCAGAAGGATCCTCAAATCACTCCATTTATTTCCTGAATTAGGGGTTACTGCTTTTTGCTCCAGTGTTGTCTTAACTACAGCTTTTTTGGATCATGATTCTATGTCAAAACCTCACAAACTTCTGCCGGTGACTTCCCTGTTGTCTAAATTACATAATATTTGTGCTGAAGAAAGAAGCTCCCCTGATGGCCCTTGCAGTAATTCTGCTTATATAAAAGCCAAACCGTGAAATGTGCTTTCTTTGCTATCATTGCTAATACCTCTGCCACACGATTAGGTGCTAAAACGAGTGTAATTACTCCGATAATGAGCACGGTTCCATTGAAAATGGTGCACGGATGTCAAAGATGGCACATAATCTCCTATTAGCCATCAGAGTTCTGGATTCTTCATGCTGCCTTTGACAGGACTCTGGCTGCTCACTTATTTCAATAAATTACCCATGGAATATTACAGGACTGTGGTTGTTTTCACATTAACAACTGTACGATTCCGACCTCAGGCAATCAGCTACTTCAATCTGATGAAGAGAAGCGAAGAGGATCATGCAGAAGATCATTTTTGTTTGACTGGCACATCTTTGGTTTTATAGACTCTCTTTACAAAAAAAAAAAAAAGGTTAACACTTTGTTAGTTCAGGTCCATTAAATAATATGAACAGATACATGTATTAGTAAAAGCTGAAATTAACATTAATTAAGATTACAACTACAGTTTCCGCCAAAATACCATAGTTAAATAACATAAATAAAGTTAAATAATTAAATAAAGCATATCAAACTATGCACATAATGCACATAAAAATAAACATGCATATAAAATAAATCAAATGCATATAAAATAAATAAATGCATGCATATATATATATATATATATATATATGTACATAAAAACAGATGCATATAAAATAAATCAAATAATTAAAATGCATATAATGAATAAATGTATAAATGCAAATAAATAAATAAAATGCATATAAAATAAATGAATATATGCATAAATATGTGACCCTGGACCACAAAACCAGTCATAAGGGTCAATTTTTTGAAATTGAGATTTATACATTATGAATAAATAAGCTTTCCATTGATGTATGGTTTGTTAGGATAGGATATTTGGTCGAGATACAACTATTTGAAAATCTGGAATCTGAGGGTGCAAAAAAATCTAAATATTGAGAAAATCCCCTTTAAAGTTGTCCAAATGATGTCCTTAGCAATGCATATTACTAACAATAATACATTTATGATATATTTACGGTAGGAAATTTACTAAATATCTTCATGGAACATGATCTTTACTTAATATCCTAATAATTTTTGGCATAAAAGAAAAATCGATAATTTTGATCCATAATATATTATTGCTATTGCCACAAATATACCCATGTGACTGGTTTTGTGGTCCAGGGTCACATATATGCAAAAGATGCATAAATAAAAATAAAATGCACATAAAAACAAACAGATGCATATAAAATAAATAAATGAATAAAATGGATATTAGATAAATTAAACGCATATAAAATAAATGTATAAATAAATGCAAAATAAATAAATAAAAATACACATAAAAATAAACAGACACTTAAATAAATAGCATATAAAATAAATTAAAAACTGCATAAATAAATGCAAAAAAAATGCATAAATAAAAAATAAATAAACAAATGCACGAAATAAACAGACGCATAAAAAATAAATAAAATGCATATAAAATAAACTTCTATATTATATTATATTATATTATATTATTGAATGTCACCATAAGCAGGGTATTTTCTATTTTCTCAGTGGCTTAAAAGGTTTTTTCCCCTTTCTGAGGAACCATAATTTCAGCCAAACAAACACTGAAGCCAATTAGATTAATGGACTAATACAAGAAAAACACAGTAAACAACTAAAAATAAATGCATGTTTCCACTGGGTGAAAAACACAATGTTCTCTAAATGAAAGAACGATGCTGAATCATTCATACCAATATAACAATAAACAGCCATGTTTACCTACCGACATTTTTACAATAACATTTTAATGGAAAATTGGTGATGTTTTTGAGTGATGACGGGAAAGAATCAGTGAATCAATTAGTTGAAACGAACAAATGATTTGTGCAACTAAGATGCTTTCACAAATATTATTCAATATGAATATTCAATAAATCATCCGGCCCTATTTGATATTACAGTAAAACATAGTTATCGAATACTCTCCTTTAAATGCGGTTTCAGATGGCTCTGGTACTAATGACACTACAATAACTTCAGTATCTATGGTATTTTGATGGAAACTATAGTAATCATGATGTATTTTTGGAAGGTCATGGTGACCAGCTAAGATCTGCACAAGAGTCTATATCTGTGAGTCACATTTGTGATGTCGATTGA
>CM077191.1:7228862-7263862 GCA_039654105.1 Coreius guichenoti
TGAGTACAACCCCAAGAACACCATCCCAACCGTGAAGCATGGAGGTGGAAACATCATTCTTTGGGGATGCTTTTCTGCAAAGGGGACAGGACGACTGCACCGTATTGAGGGGAGGATGGATGGGGCCATGTATCGCGAGATCTTGGCCAACAACCTCCTTCCCTCAGTAAGAGCATTGAAGATGGGTCGTGGCTGGGTCTTCCAGCATGACAACGACCCGAAACACACAGCCATGGCAACTAAGGAGTGGCTCCGTAAGAAGCATCTCAAGGTCCTGGAGTGGCCTAGCCAGTCTCCAGACCTGAACCCAATAGAAAATCTTTGGAGGGAGCTGAAAGTCCATATTGCCCAGCGACAGCCCCGAAACCTAAAGGATCTGGAGAAGGTCTGTATGGAGGAGTGTGCCAAAATCCCTGCTGCAGTGTGTGCAAACCTGGTCAAGAACTACAGGAAACGTATTATCTCTGTAATTGCAAACAATTAATTTATTTAACTGTATTAAGTTAATATTAAGTTTCAAATATTAAGTTCTGCTTTTCTGATGTATCAAATACTTATGTCATGCAATAAAATGCAAATTAATTACTTAAAAATCATACAATGTGATTTTCTGGATTTTTGTTTTAGATTCCGTCACTCACAGTTAAAGAGTACCTGTGATAAAAATTACAGACTTCTACATGCTTTGTAAGTGGGCAAACCTGCAAAATCGGCAGTGTATCAAATACTTGTTCTCCCCACTGTGTATATATATATATATATATATATATATATATATACATATACAAACCCGATTCCAAAAAAGTTGGGACACTGTACAAATTGTGAATAAAAAAGGAATGCAATAATTTACAAATCTCATAAACTTATATTTTATTCACAATAGAATATAGATAACATATCAAATGTTGAAAGTGAGACATTTTGAAATGTCATGCCAAATATTGGCTCATTTTGGATTTCATGAGAGCTACACATTCCAAAAAAGTTGGGACAGGTAGCAATAAGAGGCTGGAAAAGTTAAATGTACATATAAGGAACAGCTGGAGGACCAATTTGCAACTTATTAGGTCAATTGGCAACATGATTGGGTATAAAAAGAGCCTCTCAGAGTGGCAGTGTCTCTCAGAAGTCAAGATGGGCAGAGGATCACCAATTCCCCCAATGCTGCGGCGAAAAATAGTGGAGCAATATCAGAAAGGAGTTTCTCAGAGAAACATTGCAAAGAGTTTGAAGTTATCATCATCTACAGTGCATAATATCATCCAAAGATTCAGAGAATCTGGAACAATCTCTGTCCGTAAGGGTCAAGGCCGGAAAACCATACTGGATGCCCGTGATCTTCGGGCCCTTAGACGGCACTGCATCACATACAGGAATGCTACTGTAATGGAAATCACAACATGGGCTCAGGAATACTTCCAGAAAACATTGTCGGTGAACACAATCCACCGTGCCATTCGCCGTTGCCGGCTAAACCTCTATAGGTCAAAAAAGAAGCCATATCTAAACATGATCCAGAAGCGCAGGCGTTTTCTCTGGGCCAAGGCTCATTTAAAATGGACTGTGGCAAAGTGGAAAACTGTTCTGTGGTCAGACGAATCAAAATTTGAAGTTCTTTTTGGAAAACTGGGACGCCATGTCATCCGGACTAAAGAGGACAAGGACAACCCAAGTTGTTATCAGCGCTCAGTTCAGAAGCCTGCATCTCTGATGGTATGGGATTGCATGAGTGCGTGTGGCATGGGCAGCTTACACATCTGGAAAGGCACCATCAATGCTGAAAGGTATATCCAAGTTCTAGAACAACATATGCTCCCATCCAGACGTCGTCTCTTTCAGGGAAGACCTTGCATTTTCCAACATGACAATGCCAGACCACATACTGCATCAATTACAACATCATGGCTGCGTAGAAGAAGGATCCGGGTACTGAAATGGCCAGCCTGCAGTCCAGATCTTTCACCCATAGAAAACATTTGGCGCATCATAAAGAGGAAGATGCGACAAAGAAGACCTAAGACAGTTGAGCAACTAGAAGCCTGTATTAGACAAGAATGGGACAACATTCCTATTCTTAAACTTGAGCAACTTGTCTCCTCAGTCCCCAGACGTTTGCAGACTGTTATAAAAAGAAGAGGGGATCCCACACAGTGGTAAACATGGCCTTGTCCCAACTTTTTTGAGATGTGTTGATGCCATGAAATTTAAAATCAACTTATTTTTCTTAGTTTAAACATTTGATATGTCATCTATGTTGTATTCTGAATAAAATACTGAAATTTGAAACTTCCACATCATTGCATTCTGTTTTTATTCACAATTTGTACAGTGTCCCAACTTTTTTGGAATCGGGTTTGTGTGTGTGTGTGTATATATAGTTAATTCTCTTTATTATTACTGGATAGATAAATAAATAAATAATCCAGAGACATGAGATCTTACAGGGGACTTGCACAGTTGTGCCAGATGAACACAAACGCCTGATGTTTTGTGGTTTTTGGCAAATCTGTGAGGAAAACCAGTCCCCCATCTGTCACTGTTGTTTCAGACGCTCTCACTGCTGTCGGTCTATGGCGGGTGTCTTTTTGTCGTAAACAGTCAGAGATGTGTTCAGTCTCCCATGAAATCTTATGATGATTACGAATGAGTCGTGTTCCCCTGCAAAAACGTTTACACACACAACTTTACTTCACAGTTAAGTGCAAAAGTTATTAATGACAATATCCAGAAATGGGGACAGAGCACATGCTTCAGACACGTTGAGCCATGGTGCATTTTTTACTGTATGAGAGATGTGGGTTTGAATCCAGCCTGAATGTCCTGTCACCTTTCTACTGTCTCCATCAAAAAAAGAGCAAAAGCAAGAATGAATCCACAATTAGACTGAACTTCATGTCGTTACTAATGTACAGCCAGAAAGCTACCGTTCTGTATTTAAATGCTACAGATGAGTCACTAACAACGCATTTAACAATATTTATGTGGTGAATTTGCTGTATAACAAACACATAATGTGCAATACCAGCAAAACTGATGTCATTATCACAGCATCAAACATCTGCTGTAGATCTCAGAGCTGAGTTTGAGTGTCTGAGAGCTGACAACATGCTAGTAGGGAAGCCGTCAGTTTCCTCAGTAAATCGTTAAGGACTCTTTTGATATTGTGCAGCCGAGAGAGACAGAGAGAAAGAGAGGGAGGAAGTCCTCAGCACTCCATGCGAGCTGTCTTCCAACAATGCCATCAGTTCCCGCTACATGCCTGTTGCCATGGAAACCCCTCAGATATAGCAGGTGAAGATCAGGATGGGGAAATCTCTTTTTGGGTGAAGGTGGTGGCCAAGGTGTTCTTATGCAGTTGCTAGGGTGTTCTGGGTGGTTTCTAGGGCGTTGCCAAGCAGAGTGACGCAAGCTAGTAGAGAAATTATATATTATTTAAATAAATTATTTACACATAATGGTGACAAAAATGAAGCAGGGAAACAACTCACTGCATAATGGAGCCTATAGAATGCTGTTAGAATGACCCTAAAATTCAAGACATCAGGGCAAAAATGCCCCTGCATGAGTTTTTGTCTCATATTTATATCATTATATAGTTAAGTAATACCACATGAGTAATGAGCGCAATATCACACGAGTGCTGTTTTTGTCCCGAACAGCACAAGTGCAAATGTGATATTGATTTTATACAACAGTTCAATAAATTAGAAGTTAATATTGTGTTATATTCCAGACAAAATATTGTCTGCTTTTGCTCAGTTTTGCCAAATATTACCTATAAAGCCAGAGTAGAACAGTTGTGTGTCTCCGAGCAACACACAGCGGTGTTTCATTTCTGAATGAATCTGCGTTTTGAGTGAATCAATCGGGTGAACCAATGATTCAATGACTGATTCATAAAGAGAGCCATTTACTTCATTCCTGAATGAATCAGCTGTTTGAACGAATAGAATGACTGAATGACTTAACGGCTGATTCATTTTATAATGATATAAATATGAGATAAAAACTCATACAGGGGCATTTTTGCCCTGATATCTTGAATTTTAGGGTCATTCTAACTGAATCCGACATCGCCCCCTAAACCCTCAATCACGAATCCCTATGTTAGTCCACTATACAGTTCAAGGAGTGAATGAAAACGAGTGAGTGAATTCGGACAGCCATTGAGTGAACACCCGTTATTGTCGTGCATTGTGGGATTGAATGAGCGCACTCAATAACATCAAATATAGTTTCGGACACCACTACAAATGGCTGTCCCCTCAAATAGTGCCCTATTTGAGGGTATAGCGGGCGATTTCTGACACAACCAATGACTTACTCATTTAGACATTTACTGCCACCTACAGGCAGTTTTAATTTCTTATTTATTAAGAGTATCATTTCATAAAAAAAAAAAAAAAAAAAAAACATATTTCCATATCAGTAAAAAAACATTAAAGGTATAGTTCACCCAAAAATAAAAATTCTGTCATCATTTACTCACTCTCAGCCTAAAAGTTCTGTAAGTTGCGAGGTGGGACCGCCATGGATCGGACTTGTTTGTTCAGCACATCCCACAGATGCTCAACTGGATTGAGATCTGGGGAATTTGGAGGCCAATTCAACACCTCAAACTCGTTGTGCTCCTCAAACCATTCCTGAACCATTTTTGCTTTGTGGCAGGGCGCATTATCCTGCTGGAAGAGGCCACAGCCACCAGGGAATACTGTTTCCATGAAAGGGTGTACATGGTCTGCAACAATGCTTAGGTAGGTGGTACGTGTCAAAGTAACATCCACATGGATGGCAGGACCCACGGTTTCCCAGCAGAACATTGCCCAAAGCATCACTCTGCCTCCGCCGGCTTGCCTTCTTCCCATAGTGCATCCTGGTGCCATGTGTTCCCCAGGTAAGCGACGCACACGCACCCGGCCATCCACGTGATGTAAAAGAAAATGTGATTCATTAGACCAGGCCACCTTCTTCCATCGCTCCATTGGTCCAGATCTGATGCTCACATGCCACTGTTGGCGCTTTCGGCGGTGGACAGGGGTCAGCATGAGCACCCTGACTGGTCTGCGGCTATGCAGTCCCATACGCAACAAACTGCGATGCACTGTGTATTCTGACACCTTTCTATCAGAACCAGCATTAACTTCTTGAGCAATCTGAGCTACAGTAGCTCGTCTGTTTGATCGGACCACACGGGCCAGCCTTCGCTCCCCACGTGCATCAATGAGCCTTGGCCACCCATGACCCTGTCAAAGGTTCACCACTGTTCCTTTCTTGGACCACTTTTGATAGATACTGACCACTGCAGACCGGGAACACCCCACAAGAGCTGCTCTGACCCAGTTGTCCAGCCATCACAATTTGGCCCTTGTCAAACTCACTCAAATCCTTACGCTTGCCCATTTTTCCTGCTTCTAACACATCAACTTTGAGGACAAAATGTTCACTTGCTGCCTAATATATCCCACCCACTAACAGGTGCCGTGATGAAGAGATAATCAGTGTTATTCACCTTACCTGTCAGTGGTCATAATGTTATATATTAACACACACACACACACAAGCATAAATAAAAATATTGTATTACATTGACTTTTTTTAAGATTTGTATTTGCTAATGAGATTTTTATTTTATTTCTGAAAATGAAATAAAATGTGGCTAGGATGCTTGGCTTTATAACAATTCTTGTTACTGTTTTACTGCAATAGATCATAACAGTCGTGTTATCATCTTTTTATCAAATAAACAAGGCTTATTCATCAGGCTGTATGTTCAGAGAACATGTAGGGCAGATATTTGTCATGGAAATCTGACCTACATCTGAGTATCTCTCACCCCTGGGACATCATCATCATCATCATCACACGCTGAAGAACAAAACACGAGTGAGACAGCAGGAATATTCAGACGGCCGATAAACGCACTTCAAAGAGACATCATTGTGACTGTAAAATGACTAATGCCAGCGCTTGCCGGATCCAGAACGCCTCAGAGTGGGTGTTTGGCTGATGCTAACGGTTTAACCGTCATTATATCAGCTAAAACTCTCTCTTTCTCTCCTTATGTCTGATTTGGGCACTGACCGGGCCAGATGGACATGCATCAATCTTTGTTGGAAACAACGGTCAGTGTGGCCTGTCGGGATCATATTGGTGCTGCCACAAGCATTTTCCCCCGCTCTTTATCTTCAAAGCATCAGAGCTATGATTTCAGCTCTTTGTTCGAAGGAAATCGAAGCAGGTAGTTTGCGATTGAAGAAGTCTTCCCCCAAACTTACGGATCCGCTTTACTCTGGGTATCTGCCAGCTGATAGCAGCAAGGTTGCTATGGAAACAGACAGGACTTATCGTGGAGGAGGGGATGCGTTTTATCACCAAGTGTCAGGCTGGAAAGTCCAAATATCTTTAGTACAAACCATCATATGTTTGTTTTAATTCAGCAGAAACGGAGAAGCATAATTTCTTTTGAAATGCTCTCTATATTTGGGTGAATCTCATGAAACCCGTCAAGAACATGTTCAGATCACATTTCGCATTAAAATCAAAATGATGTTGTACATAAAAGATAAAGTCTGTTTTTAAAGACCATTAGGGTGACATTAAAGCACTTTTTCCATATTCTTAATGTATTGTTATTGTAATTTCATGCATTTATATATTTACATTAATATATATATATATATATATATATATACACACACACACACACATATATATATATATATATATACACACACACACATACACATATATATATATATATATATACACACACACATACACATATATATATATATATATATATATATATATATATATATTAATGTAAATATATAAAATGCATGAAATTACAGTAAAAATACATTTTTTAATTAATTAATTATACAGACACACACACAGTATAATATAAATGCATATAATTCCAATAAAATATATTTTAAAGTGATCACAGAATAATAGCAATTACTATTTTTTATAATCATGATTTTTTTTTTTTTTTTTACAAACTTTTACACATTTTTGAAACTTTTAAAATTTAAACAAGCAAAAAAGTTCCTAAATCATGATAAAAATGCTAAATATGATTCTTTTTTTCTTTTGCTTTTTGGCGTTAAATGTGACCCGAGTGTGTTTTTGTGAAGTTTCCCATTCCCACTATCCCATGACTTGTTTTTCCCAAATTCACTCCTGTCCAACTTAGGGTATCACTGCTAAATGAATGAGTTTTGACGGCTGTTCAAGATCAGTCCATTCTAAACTCTCTCTAACCCCTGTAAAAGATGTACTATCATTGTTTAAGTGGTCCATTTAAGGTTTTCTCTTCCTAAACCTACTTAAATGTTTGTTAGCTGATAATATCAATGTGTGTGTGTGCATTTGCAAATGACTAAAAGGCACTGAGCCCAGTTATTAAGAATGAAAATACGAAAAATACTTCCTACGACATGAAGAATGAAGCTTGCACAGCTGGTTCAGATTTCCGCTGTGCTTTGAACCACTTTCTGTCTCTCTCTCTCTTCTCTGGTAATTTGAGCATAATAATTAATCTGGATTTATGCTAGGATAGAGAGACCCTGTACGATCATACTCTCTCACTTTCCTGCTCTTCCAGAAGGGCTTCAGATAGAAATGGGCTGCTAAAATAATGAACGTTTCTCCATGTGGTTATGAGAGATGTGAGACAGAGAGAGAGAGAGACCTGTGGTTCTGGTTTTGCTTCTAATGAAGGTCTAATTTCTGACCGAGTTGCTTTAGATTTTTCACCTGGGATGAAAAGTAAATAAGAACTTATTTTCTAAGGATTTCATAAATTCCCAAAGCTTGAGAACAACCAATTTAACAACGAATGATACTGAAAGAATGAGAGAATCTGAAAGAAAAAAGGGGAAAGATGCATACGGCACAATAAAAGGATGAATCGTAGCCAAGAGAATGAATAATGGATGATTTCCTCAAAGTTAAGCAGAATCATTCTAACATTTGTAAGATAAAATCAGCTGAATGGGAACAACTGCAGAATTGAATTCCTCCTCAGATGTTATCAGTTATGTGTTGTTTGATATTGACTGTGAACTACTGAACTCTTGAATCAAGGCTTGATTCGTTCTCTTTAAAGGAACAGATCAAAAATGAAACATTTGTCATCATTTACTCACCCTCATGCCGTTCCAAATTCCCTTTCTTTCATCTGTAAAACACAAAAGGAGATGTTATGCTAGCAGTAATGTCAAACCTTGTGTATAGGCCACCTAAAAGCATCATTTTTTTTTTTATTTATCACAAAATTGAATGAGATTTGAGAAGATTTTCAGGTAAATAACAGCTTAAATTTGTGTCTGTTCCTCACACATATCTATTGCATGACTTCAGAAGGTTTGAAATATAGTGCAAAAGTTGCATGGACTACCTTTATGACAGTTTTATTGGCCTTTTCGGACAGTATAAATAACCATTTTCTTTAAATTTTTCCATAGAACCATCATTTTTGGTTCCCCAAAGAACCTTTCAGTGAACAGTTCTTAAAAGAACAATTTTTTCTCAGTGTGAAGAATATTTTAATAATCTAAAGAACCTTTTTCCACTTTGAAGAACATTTTGTGCAATGGAAGTTTTCATGGATGTTAAAGGTTTTTAATGAAACCATTGATTGCCAAGGATATATTTATTTTTAAGAGTGTAATTTCATTGTATGGAAAGCGCAGCTTAAACATGCCTAACAATTTCTAAGTTTCACTGAAGAAAGAAAGTCATTAGTAAATTAATTAGTTCAAACAAATGAACTTTTATGAGTATTTAGAACTTTCTCAAAACTGACATATTTTAAGTAATCTGAACTGTTTCATTGTTTTGAGTTTTATGAACTTGTTTCTTTTAATTTAGACAAACTTAAATTTAACTGAAACTGGGCTGGGATTTCTATTTCCCAGCATGCTTTGCCATGACACTCAAAATGCCAAAATTAAACGTTATATTATGTTTTTTTTGTTCAAGATTAACGTTAAGTGGGAAATTTAGTAGTGTTTAATGTTTTGTTATGCTAGTTTACCAGAGTTTCTGTTATGTTTTTTTTGTAGGGTTACCATGGTGAAGAGTAGAGCATGAGCTTAGTTTGAGAACAGATCTATGGTAAATGTATTTATATTGCTGTCCTCATTCAGCAAGTGCTATGCTATCAAAATCATTGTGTTACCAATTAGCAAGGTGGCATTTATTGAATTAGCTAGTTAAAGCTAGTCAAGTTTCTACAACTAAAAATTTGAGATTACATGATATTTCTAAGCTAAATGTATGAATTATCTTACTCAAAATTTAAATATATGATTACAAAATAAAAATCTGCAAGTTCTGCTTACTTAAACTAAGGGCCCTATTTTAACGATCTGAGCGCATGGTCTAAAGCGCACGGCGCAGGTGCATTTAGGGCGTGTCCGAATCCACTTTTGATAGTTTAACAACAGGCAAAACGGTTAGCGCGCCAGGCGCATGGTCCAAAAGGGTTGTACCTAGTCTCTTAATGAGTCATGGGTGTTTTGGGCGTAACGTGCAATAAACCAATCAGAGTCTCATCTCCCATTCCCTTTAAAAGCCAGTTGCGCTCGCACTATGGCGGAATTTGTGAGCGGAAAGACTGAACGCTTCTCCAGAGAGGAATCCTTTTATTTTTAATATTTAAAATGTTTGTGTCCTGTGTGTGTAATAAGCAGAGTGTACGCACCGTTTACCCGCCTATAGGCGCATATTACTAACGCGCCCTTTAAATAACACCAAAAATACTGCTCTATTGACTTTAGACCAGGTTTTTGTTGGTCAATGGCGCAGTCGTTTTCAGCTCCTCAAAACAGCAACGCGCCAACAATGCGCCTGAACACACCTCGTTTTCAAACCAGCACGCCCATGGGCGAACAGATGGGCATGAGCGCATTTGCTATTTAAACAACGTGGCGCAGCACGTGAAAATGATAACTGCATCGGGCTGAAACTAGCAAAAAACACTTGCCTGATGCCGCATAGCCCCGGGTGCATGATAGGGCCCTACATTTCTGAAGTTTGGTATCGTTTTAAAGCACAGCATTCCAGCTTTGTTAATATTCATTGCAAATTTCCGATGGCATGAGTCTGAACCAATGAAATGTGATTTTCAAACTCATGCTGATGTAAACAAAACGATCTTACTCGCGCTGACTGACTCCGAAGCGTGCGCACAGATGCCTCAGACAGCGCGAGATCCCGATATACACATTTACACAGAATTACAAAATATCTGTCTTGGTGAGTATTCACACAAACATTATCTGTTATGTCTTAAGTGAACGTTTGGTTAATGGTTGGGGAACATCTGATGTGTAACTTTAGACCTATATTAGATCCGTGCATTACAGTAGGTCTTAATATATAGGCTGTCTGTCTCACTGATGTTAATCAAACAATGGTGGTATCATGGAGGAAAAAAATTTAATATATATTTTTCCTATAGATATTTGGTTTTGACTTGGTGTGTGCCAAATTTGGTGTTATTACCAGGGATTTTAAGGAATGGTTGCTAGGTGATTTTGTTTTGGAACCTTCAGAAAACTTTAACTCGATTTTTCTCAAAATTGACTTTGCCGACTTCGAACAGGTGTAGCTCAGCCTTGGTCATTTTTGTCTGATTCCAATTGACAATTTGCCCGTTGCGACTCACTTTGCCAGCACAGGTCAAATATTGTTTTGAACAAAATGAGAGTGAACAAATGATTGAAAAGAACTATTCCTGTAAATGTTCTTCTCAGTCTCAGATCTCCTATAGTTTTCTCTTAGCTGATGTGACGGTGCGCCACGTGTAAAATAATAAGAAAAAAGGTGTTGTCTGTTAAATGTCAGCTGCACTGCTTGAGTCTCACCTTTCAGGTTATTTTGGGATTAACTGATGCTTGAATCTCCATGTCCAAAGATAGATTTTGCGTCCTCGATCTCTGACAGCTTTACAATAAGTCCCTTTGGTCAGTGCTATATGGGTGCCAGCACACGTCAACACAGTGTCTGTGCACCTGTTACATCACGCCAGGAATAACTGATCAAGGCGGAATGAATCACGAAACGTGTCGGTCAAGACCAGATTTTCTTCCCTGAGCGGAGATTCTGATTTCCAAAACTTCTCCCAGGATGATGATGACATTTTAGTAAAGCAGGAGTGCTTAAAAGTGGTTTTAAATCACATTAAAGCACTTCCAGCTAAAACGACCCAGGTTCCTTGCTTATAGCTTATAGATCGTTCCTCGATGGAATATTTCCCTCTCTTCTGCTTCCCAGAGTAAAAGAGCAGAGTTTCCTAAAATGAAAACACCCAGTGAAACCCTTAAGAGACTGTGGTGTGACTGAGGTTTAGTGCTCGGGGCTAGTTATCTCAAAGTCGCAGTTTGATCACCGCAAGAGGTGAACCATGAACCCTCGAGCAAAGCACTTAACTCTAGGTTGCTCCAGGCAAAGTGTCCCTGTAATGGAGATATTCATTTGTGACGTCAATTTTTAGGTCAACCCAGCAGGCTAATTCACCACGGGTAGTCTCAGGAACTTCAAATGGTTGTTTAGAAGAGCAGTTTTAGATTTTTGAGAAAAAAAAAAGCCTACGGATAATTGTGATGGAGAGACAATGAAGTTGTCCTCAATCACTGTTTTTACTGTGTTCCTGTGCATTTTATAATATTTATGTGGGGTTTGCTGTTTTTGTCATATTTCCTGTTTTAGCTGAGTGGACGTGGGCTTAAAGCATTAACTGTAGGGAAGCGCTCATTTTAGCTATTTATGGAAATGTTTGAGCAAATTTATTTGCTGGTTTTATCCGTCCAGTTTATTGGCTTGTTTCAACTCTTGTTCTTAACCTCATCCTCCCCTTGGGTCATTTTGACCCGAAACTCATTTTTAAAAATTTAAAATTGAGTGTTCATCTGAGTGGTCCAAGGCCGTAGGACTTTTGTCGCATTTGAACCATGAATTAACAAAAAAAATGTTTTGACTGTATTCAAGGAGTTCTGTGGTTGAAATTTAAAAAAAGTAACAAATCCTTCCCTCACGGGTCAATTTGACCCCCATAGGAATGAATGGAATGCAAGGAATGCTTCATTACACATAGAAAAACCTAAAAATGCTCAAAATTCAAACTAAAACTGCTAAAATTTGACCAAAAAATTATTTTATAATGTGTACATGTGTCTCTGAATGCATACTGAAGAGATAAACTCGAGAACTGACTTTAGGACCCAGCGGAACAGCTCATTTGCTCCATATAAAGCCATCTAGTGGCAAGAGTCATGAAATCTCTTGTTATATTATTTTTTTTCCACAAGAGCTGAATTAAAAGGTTTGTGCATGAAATTGTGAAACATTAAATAGTTGAAAGACTAAAGAATGTGCTTAAATTATTATTTATTTATTATTTATTGATAAAATCTAGAAATTTAAAGGTAAATCAAATAAAAAAAATAACAAAAAAAAATCTCCAAAAAATTGCATTAAAAAAATAGAAAAAATATTATCAAAATTAAATGAAATAAACTTTCTGGACCAAAAAAAAAAAAAGTATAATTTTGTGGCTTCGGGTCATTTTGACCTGCGAGGGAAGGATTTGTTACAAAGTGCGAGGGAAGGATGAGGGTTAATCATCTTGTGTGTTATTTATTAATAAAGCAAGAGTTCATTTAAAAAATGTAATTATTAGTAAATGTGTATTTAAGGCAGCCGTCACTAGTGGAAGGAGGACTGGATGGATCATGGTTTTTTGAGATTTGAACAAGGTTATTGAAGCGCTGCATAAATGCACTGAAACTCTGTCCTCAGATCAAGAGGAGAGTTTGTACTGTTTTAGTGCACTACAGCTCTAGTTTTTAGACTGTTTTAATTGATAACCTGGTTTTAACCCCTTTTAACCATATTTAGTTGCACAATTTTGCACATCTGCTGTAAATAAACATCTTTTTGGACGCCAACATCGCCCCGTTTTTTAACATCTTTGTGAGATTCTCCTGGTGACTGCTTGGGTCCCTATCACAATAATATTACTGGAAAAAAATAACCGTAAGGTTGTAAAAAATTGCTACATAATGGTGCTGTCACATTTACTGCTAATGGTGAAATTTTGCAGGTGAAATCCTGTAATTTCAATGGGAATCCGCACAATCCAGTTTCATGTGAGGCTGAAAAAAATCCTCATATTTTGCTGTCATGTACAGTGGGGAGAACAAGTATTGATACACTGCCGATTTTGCAGGTTTTCCTACTTACAAAGCATGTAGAAGTCTGTCATTTTTATCATAGGTACACTTCAACTGTGAGAGACGGAATCTAAAACAAAAATCCATAAAATCACATTGTATGATTTTTAAATAATTAATTTGCATTTTATTGCATGACATAAGTATTTGATCATCTACCAACCAGTAAGAATTCCGGCTCTCACAGACCTGTTAGTTTTTCTTTGAGAAGCCCTCCTGTTCTCCACTCATTACCTGTATTAACTGCACCTGTTTGAACTCGTTACCTGTATAAAAGACACCTGTCCACACACTCAATCAAACAGACTCCAACCTCTCCACAGTGGCCAAGACCAGAGAGCTGTGTAAGGACATCAGGGATAAAATTGTAGACCTGCACAAGGCTGGGATGGGCTACAGGACAATAGGCAAGCAGCTTGGTGAGAAGGCAACAACTGTTGGCGCAATTATTAGAAAATGGAAGAAGTTCAAGATGACAGTCAATCTCCCTCGTTCTGGGGCACCATGCAAGATCTCACCTCGTGGGGCATCAATGATCATGAGGAAGGTGAAGAATCAGCCCAGAACTACACGGCAGGACCTGGTCAATGACCTGAAGAGAGCTGGGACCACAGTCTCAAAGAAAACCATTAGTAACACACTACGCCGTTGTGGATTAAAATCCTGCAGCGCACGCAAGGTCCCCCTGCTCAAGCCAGCGCATGTCCAGGCCCGTCTGAAGTTTGCCAATGACCATCTGGATGATCCAGAGGAGGAATGGGAGAAGGTCATGTGGTCTGATGAGACAAAAAAAGAGCTTTTTGGTCTAAACAAGAACACCATCCCAACCGTGAAGCATGGAGGTGGAAACATCATTCTTTGGGGATGCTTTTCTGCAAAGGGGACAGGACGACTGCACCGTATTGAGGGGAGAATGGATGGGGCCATGTATCGCGAGATCTTGGCCAACAACCTCCTTCCCTCAGTAAGAGCATTGAAGATGGGTCGTGGCTGGGACTTCCAGCATGACAACGACCCGAAACACACAGCCAGGGCAACTAAGGAGTGGCTCCATAAGAAGCATCTCAAGGTCCTGGAGTGGCCTAGCCAGTCTTCAGACCTGAACCCAATAGAAAATCTTTGGAGGAAGCTGAAAGTCTGTATTGCCCAGCGACAGCCCCGAAACCTGAAGGATCTGGAGAAGGTCTGTATGGAGGAGTGGGCCAAAATCCCTGCTGCAGTGTGTGCAAACCTGGTCAAGAACTACAGGAAACGTATGATCTCTGTAATTGCAAACAAAGGTTTCTGTACCAAATATTAAGTTCTGCTTTTCTGATGTATCAAATACTTATGTCATGCAATAAAATGTAATTACTTACTTAAAAATCATACAATGTGATTTTCTGGATTTTTGTTTTAGATTCCGTCTCTCACAGTTGAAGAGTACCTATGATAAAAATTACAGACTTCTACATGCTTTGTAAGTGGGCAAACCTGCAAAATCGGCAGTGTATCAAATACTTGTTCTCCCCACTGTACATGTTGGTCACGTGTGAACATCTCCATTCTATTGACACTGGACCTTTGTTGCACACAAAAATTCAAGCCTACAATGATTGTTGAATTTGTCAAACATGAAAATGTGCATCCTTTGGTCTCCTTATTGAGAAAGCTGTTTTTAAAAAATTCCATTACATTATGTAACATTCCAAGTACATTATGGTTCCAAGATTCACATTTGAGATATATAATTTCCATTGTAGAAAAAAATGTGAACGTTTCTTCAAGTAATGTTCAACACAGATCTCATTTTACAGATACTTATTTTGCCTCAAACATGCTAACTCTCTTCTAGGAATACAAACTGAACCAGATCATTGCACAAATCTATTGCAACATCATGTGAATATTGTGGAAAATAATTTACACTCTGTTTGTTTAAGGATATGCAACTGCAACTGATCTGAATCTTCTCAAAGAAAGCCATCTTTTGAAAATCTTATACTGATTGTTTCTCACTTGTCAGCCCCAACAGGAAAACTTAAGATGCATCAGCAGTGCTGCTTTGATCAAGTCCTCATTGGTTGCTTTGAACCAGGGTTATGCCAAGCTGTCAGGATTGGTGACTCAGTCAGATTCCTATGAGGTCCCACAAGGCTGTGTCTTTGGCCCGTTGTTGAATCGGTCTCCACCAAAGCTGTATCTTGTCACCCCCACAACCCTAGTATCTTCTCACCCCTTACCCCCGAGTCCAATCAAGGCCTCTCCTCAACCCCTCCCTCACCCCAGTTCAACCAGTCTCTCCACTCGAGCCTTGTGGTCCAAACCAGCTGTGATCAGTGGCTTAGCCACCCAATTACCCAGTGAGGAGAACAATGAGCTCAAAATAACAGCAAGCGAGAGAACGTATTCTCTGGCCTCTCTGACGTCAGGCTAGCCATGGCAACTAGCCTGCTCTGATGAACCATCCCACAGACATCAAACATTCCTTTTATTAAGATCAAAGCTTCCATCCTCCCAGACTAGAATTATTTCGCAAGCGCTAGGAGACACGGATCTGCATGTAGCACACACAAGGGTCATTTCATCACATGGATTGACACTCAAATGGAAACATGGGCAGAAATATAAAATGAACACCAGGTGGGCTTTGAAAATGAATATAATTTATCCATATCAGTAAATAACATTCAAAAAATACTGTTATGACACCTGTAGGAAAGAAAAGTAAAATAATATACATAGCATTTCAATTTTTTCTCGTAGATAGCAATGTGATTAGTAACTAGACCAAATGGAGACATTCCATAGAAAAAGATCTCTCGTGTCTCCTTCAGAGTGTTAAAAATCTCAATGTCTCAAACTGTGCTAAGATTTGCCAAGATACAGTCTGCAATCAAATGTCTCTCAATATGAACCCAAAATTCACATTTGAGTTATGAATTTCATTATGAACTCAAATATTTCTTATTAATTGATCTGAGCTGCTCCACATTCATTTTATATATTGCGGTCGTGCCTTGGGCATGGACCTGTCTAAAGGCCCCCGGCGCTCCAATTTGTTGAGAGGGGAGCGGTACGGTGCTCCGATTTGTTGAGCACGGGAGGGGTAAAGGTCTCTGATTTGTTGAGCATGGGAAGGGGTAAAGCTCTCCGATTTGTTGAGCAGGGGAGCAGTACAGCACTTGGATTTTCCGTTGCATATGGGTTCAGTGGCGTTACGTTCCCATTTCTTGTTGAGTGTGGGTTTTGCGGTGTGACGCTACAATTTCGGTAGTAACGCTACGCTAGTGGTAGTATCTAGTAAAGTAACACATTGCATTTAAAATTTACCATGTGGCAAGCAGAACGAGGCCAAGAGCTGTGAGAATGGAGTGAAGCCGGTGGCGCGATATCTTATTCGCACCGGCATCATATCTCACCAGTGATATGAGTGACAACAGTGAAGGACGAGAGAGGACCAGGCCTGGTGCTTTGTTTATGTGTGATTGGCAGTCGTCCGTAAGGGGCTGCCACTTTTACTTTCATTTTGTGCTTGTTTATTTATTAAAGTTTGTGAAACGTTCGCCGATTACCACATCCTTTATCCCTGATCCTTTAACTTCTTTACATTTTTGCCGAAACCAGGGACACGCTGTCTGAGAGCCCTCGCTGCTGAGGGGGATCGCGGAGCTGAGGAGGTCGGGGCAGCAGGAAGGAGCAGTGACCACCAGTGGCTGCCCGAGGCGGTGGTGCTGGCGCGATAGAAGAACAGATGGGACGGAGAGCTTGATGCCGTGCTCCTGGGTCAAGGTGGGATGGCTGCCGTCTGTGACGAGACGGAGGAGTTGCCACAGTTCGCCGGAGGCCAGATGGGGAGGAGCAGGCAAACCGAGGGAACGAGGAGATTGCCGCCGGGCCACCGTAGCCGAGGAGCCATCGCCGGAGGCGGAGGAGTATCGAGCCGTCCACCGAGGAGTGTCCAGTATCACTGCATGGCACTACAAGTGTCCGGGAACCGGACCAAGATTTTTTTTCATTTCCTTTCTTGTCTCTGTCTCTCCTCATCCTTTCGTCTCCTTTTCTCTCGCCTCGTTTGTCCTTACCCCCAGGTGCTGTGGCCGCCGTGACTGGGTACCCCCCGGCCTGCAAAGGGCGATGGGACTATGTGTCAAGCAGGACGAGGCCGAGAGCCGTGAGAATGAAGTGAGGCCGATGGCGTGATTGCTAATAAGAGTCACCTACGCGCCGCACCGGCCTTGTATCTCACAGAGGAGCTCCGATTGGATAAAAGGAGGAGTGGCGACAATGAAGGACGATAAAGGACTGGGCCTGGAGTATTTTACGTTGTGTTTATGTGTGTTTGGCAGTCGTCCATGTTATTAAAAAAAACAAAAAAAACAATCAAGCCCAGCTCAGGTGAGAAAAAGTAACGCAAAAGTAACATAACACATAATTCTCAACAAAAAGTAACTAAGTAATGTAATTAGTTACTTTTTTAAGGGAGTAACGGATTACTTTTAAAAGTAACTTTCCCCAACACTGTCTCATTTGTGTCTACTTTTGTTAATTTTAAGATAAACACCTGAGACAAAGTTGAAACTTAAATGAGAGTTTCCCGAGCTAAGAAAAATAAACCTCTCCACAATAATACATTTTCCTCTGGGTCTCTTTAAGATACAGAACAGCATTTCAACTCAAAGATCTGTCATACGGACACTTCTGTCAGGAATGTTTATGTCTCTTGGAAAGCAGTATGTATGTAATTTTGTTTGTGGGGTAATGGATGGCAAAAAGAGTGTGTGTGTTTGAGTGAACGTGTGTGAGATCCCTCTGGGCATAGATGACAAATCAAATCTAATTCATTGTGTCTCTTGCCAGAGCTACTCTTCACCCTACCACTCTGCGCCTGTGTACGACACACACACAGATGAGAAATGAGTTCTAGGGCATGACAGACAGATGTGACATGCATGTGAGTGACCAGGGACAGTTTGTATAACCCTGAGGACACATTTTTTGCACAAATAGCCTTTTTTTTCTTTTGCATTCCTCAGTAAACACCACAAAGAATAAAAAAGGGCTGACAGGTGACCCGTCATTCGAAACAAGTCAAAAAATAAATAATACTTTGCTGAAGGTTTAAATATTAACTTCTCACAAATTTCCTTGTATAAATTTCATATATGCAAGCAAAAAATATTTTATATCAGAGTTTGTTTCTCAAAAGACAGCGATGAGATTAAATGCGAGAAACAAATGAGAAAACTGCTGATAAATCTATAAAACGAATGTAGATAGCAGTTCAGATCATATGGTCTTGAGGAATATGATGAGAAATGTTTCTCATATTGTTCATTATAGTTCATATTGATGTCTCTGATTTTTGCCTCCTGTATTTTTGGTCGTATCTGAGCACAATTTGAGTTTCTAAAAATAAAAATAAAAACTTTGAAAAGTGTTCTCAAACTGTGCTTAGATTTGCCGAGATGACAAAGTCTGCTATTTCCAAAGTCTGAAAGTGATATTTCAATACTAATAAACATTTTAGGACATGATTTAAGCACAAGTTCAAACTCTACCGGCGTCCAGAGCAATGAAAGAGAAAACTGTCAGCACAAATATTATATTTCTAGTATAAAGCCAAAACTCTCAGTGCAGCTCCACCCAGCCGTCCAAACTAAGGTCATGTTTGTCATCTGTTGAGAGCAGGTGTCTCTGAGCGTGAGGTCTGTGATAAATCTGTTAAATTGATTTTCTGTACGTTTCCCTGACGTCTGCACATATAATCAAGATATGCAGAAGAACTGATCCTTGGGACACAGACGGCACAAATAAAGAGATGAAAATAGTAATATTCTCTTACATCTGATGTTTTCACTCTTTTTTCAGGAGGAGCGTCAGTGTCTAGGTTTTAGGGCTGATCTAATTTACATGTTTCAGTTATCAATGCAAATGAGGCCTGAGGATTTTTGTTGATCCAGAAGATTCTGCGATGCAAATTCAAACCCTGAACATTGATAAAAATTTCTCAGGACATAAAATTAACAGTTAACATTACAGTAAACGTTGCACTCAATGTTACAAATTGAACTTGTTTAACACTTCTTGCACTGATTTTGAAGGAAAATCTGTAGAATTTCACACAATGGATGTAAAATAAATGAAGATGTTGCAACCAATTATTAACTATTAGCAAATTATCAGACTTTTGAATAATTAATTATATAAAAATAATTATTTCTAATACTGAATATGTAAGAAATAATTAATTTTATATAATGATTCAAAAGTCTGATATATACACCGATCAGGCATAACATTATGACTAATATTTGTTGGTCGACCTTTTGCTGCCAAAACAGCCCTGACCCGTCGAGGCATGGACTCCACTAGACCCCTGAAGGTGTGCTGTGGTATCTGGCACCAAGATGTTAGCAGCAGATCCTTTAAGTCCTGTAAGTTGCGAGGTGGGGCCTCCATGGATCGGACTTGTTTGTTCAGCACATCCCACAGATGCTCAATTGGATTGAGATCACCACCAGGGAATACCGTTTCCATGAAAGGGTGTACATGGTCTGCAACAATGCTTAGGTAGGTGGTACGTGTCAAAGTAACATCCACATGGATGGCAGGACCCAAGGTTTCCCAGCAGAACATTGCCCAAAGCATCACTCTGCCTCCGCCGGCTTGCCTTCTTCCCATAGTGCATCCTGGTGCCATGTGTTCCCCAGGTAAGCAACACACACACACCCGGCCATCCACGGGATGTAAAAGAAAACATGATTCATCAGATCAGACCACCTTCTTCCATTGCTCCGTAGTCCAGTTCTGATGCTCACGTGCCCACTGTTGACGCTTTCGGCGGTGGACCGGGGTCAGCATGGGGACCCTGACTGGTCTGCGGCTATGCAGCCCCATACGCAACAAACTGCGATGCACTGTGTATTCTGACACCTTTCTATCAGAACCAGTATTAACTTCTTGAGCAATTTGAGCTTCAGTAGCTCGTCTGTTTGATTGGACCACACGGGTCAGCCTTCGCTCCCCACGTGCATCAATGAGCCTAGGCCGTCCCCTTGACCCTGTCGCCGGTTCACCACTGTTCCTTCCTTGGACCACTTTTGATAGATACTGACCACTGCAGACCGGGAACAGCCCACAAGAGCTGCAGTTTTGGAGATGCTCTGACCCAGTCGTCTAGCTAATCACAATTTGGCCCTTGTCAAACTCGCTCAAATCCTTACACTTGCCCATTTTTCCTGCTTCTAACACATCAACTTTGAGGACAAAATGTTCACTTGCTGCCTAATATATCCCACCCACTAACAGGTGCCGTGATGAAGAGATAATCAGTGTTATTCACTTCACCTGTCATAATGTTATGCCTGATCGGTGTGTGTATATATATATATATATATATATACGTATGTATGTATGTATGTATGTATATGTCTGTGTGTGTGTATGCTGAATATTATATATGATATAATATTGAAACAATTATTTTATATTTTATTACATTAAAATAAACTTACGAGGTGCTGAGGATGGGTGGAACTTCTTCAATTTCAGGCGGTCCAATTCTGTAGATTTTTCTCTAGAGTTCAGGTGCAGAATCCATGTGGGCCTTCGAATCACTGATCTGAAACACAGAAGTTCATGAAACTTAGTTGAGGACACAAGAGAACAGTTGTGTAACAGTTTGACAGAGAACTACTCGAGACTGCCGTCCCATCACCGCATCACTGGATTCTCAGTGATAGCGAGCTTAAGGTGGGCTTTTGAAGAAGATAACTAATTTTTGTGTGACGATTGAGAAGCTAGTCCTGCACAGACTCTTTTCTGTTGCTATAGCTGCTTCCATAGAGAACATCTGCAGTTTGCAACCTAGAAACAAACACAAACTGCATGATTATTCAGACTGAGAAGCTGATATTCCTCATGAGGCTCTGACTGTGATAAATTCCTTTCCTCTTTCAGATTTGATTGACGGCTAGAAACGGAATACACAGTCCTGAATGTCTCGCATATGCTGTATATAGATCCCGCTGGAGGCTTCCCCATAGAGAACCAAACAACATCTAAATAAAACCTCTATATGTGATAACAATATGCAGCGGCTTCACAGATTACCCTCAACAATTCAGCCTGATCACAGCAAAGCATCTGCCAGATAGACATAATTATTCTCATTTGAGCAAACAGCCTTCAAAAAGGTTTGTGTCATGATTTAATGAAATTTCAGTTGATTCATGGTCCAGACAGAATCTGTGGACAGTTTTCGCATATTTTTTCTGTGCTGATTTTAGCAGGAAATGCAGTATAAATTGTGGTAAGCCACGCTGAAAATCCTACATCTGAAAGCATTATAAAACATACAAAGAAAAATAATAAAATTTATAATAATAATATAATTCATATGCTTTTATATAAGTAGTTTTGAATACATTTTTTAAAAATGTATTATATATTAAAATGGACATATACAAAATAGAACATGAAATAGAAGTTTTTTTTACAAATATATTTTGTAATTATGTCATATAATAATTATAATAGTAATGATATTCTTTTTATTATGTATTTATTACTATTTATAAAATAACAAATATTAATAATAATATATAAGTAGTTTTAAATATATTTATTAAAAAATGAATATAGTATATATTAAAATAGAAATAGACAAAATAACACAAAAAAAACATTTTTTTTTATAAAACTATTTTGTAATTATATTTCATATATTTTGTGCATTTATTTATTTTATTATATATATATACATAAATTAATAATAATGTCATTCATATACTTTTATATAATAAGCAGCTTTATAACAATTTAATATATTATATATTAAAATAAAAATAAGTTATTTTTTTTTAAATTAATTATATTTCATATAATAATAATAGAATTAATAATAATTATTATTATATTATTATTTTAAGTATATACTTAAATATTTTAGTAAAAAATTTTAGTAAAAAAATATAATATAAATATAATTTATATAAGTTTATATAATAAACTACAATATATTTTATAACATCTTATGTATACTATTTTATATCAATTTAATATATAAAAATAGAACTATAGAAATATATCATATATAAACTAAAAATAATGCTTTTTGGTCTGGATTGCTTAGTTCTCAGATTTTCAGTCTTGTCAATTTTGGAGCTCTAGCTTGTTTTTTTTTCCTCCCATAGTACTCCAAATGATCCATTTCAGGAAACAATTGGTAAGACATATGATCCCAATGACATTTTTGAGTTTTGATAGATATTAGCTGTCTGCAGTTTGCAAGGCAAGGCAAAGCAAAAAGGGCTCTGCTAGGTTCACTTGTCCAAAATCACAGACTTACCTCTTTAATCAGGACTGACTGAGATTGATTTGGTCCGGATTCTTCGAAAACTTCATTTGTCCTTCAATCCAGGCCACAAAAAGTGATCAAATGGCCAGTGGTGAAATCAGCCCAGGAAATGAGTGATTTAAAGCTTCATGTGCTAGAATTAGACATATAATTCATTGCTTTTGACAAGAACTGACTTATTATGAATCACAAGTAAAACCCGGCCAAAACTAAAGCCAGACTACCAGGTGTATTGAATTTATCGGCACAGGATGGCTCTTCTCTGCGGTGTCCCCGCTCGCCTTATTTTGAACTTGGATGGGGTATTTATTTCTTATTTTGAATGTTTTCTCTCTAAAATAAAATAATTTATTTCAGAATAAACCTACAAGGTAATCAACGGTGTTTCCCCAGAGAGAAACTGGAAAAGAATGATGCTTCCAAATTACAGATGACATTCAAAAACACTCCCTGGGGTCCAAGAGTTGACCTTTAACCTGTGTGTGCTTGTAAGTAATGAGCCGATCACCTTCTCCCATAACTAATTCACCAGTGACACCCTCCTCTCGCCGGGCAGCGTCTGGAGCCCACGGGTGTTGATGTGCTGTGATCAGTGCATTTTCTGCGCTAAAGAAAAATCCATAATTGTTTGGGCAGAGAGCAGAATTGATCCCGGCAGTGACGTTTCGAGCGCTGTTTCACACCGATTATATTACAGCCAACGAGCTTTAAAGTTTCCCTTGGTGGACTCAAAATGTGTTTTCTGCATTTATTGCTGATTTATTCGTTGCCATTCAGTCGGAGGTTCAAATGTACTCTAATTTGTTTCATGGCGGCTCTTTGATTTCTGTTTCTGCAAGTTAAATTAGAGAGGTAGTTTTCCTTGTGGGAGCCGCCGCCATGTGGAGAACTATCATCTGTGTAATGAATTGTCAGATAAATAAAGAGCGAACAAGAGAGAAACGAGTTGAGTACAGTGCTGGAAAAGCTACAAGCTCATTATTTACTCTACAATTCAGCTTCCCTTTTAAACAAGTGGTTTGCTACGATGTGAGCTACTAACCAAATGTAACTAAATTTAAGTGTTTAAAATAACACACACATAACTGTTCAAAAGTTTGGGTTCAGTAAGTTTTTAAAAAAAATGCTTTTAAAACAAGACTCTTCTGCTCACCATGGCTGCATTTGTTTGATCAAAAATACAGTAAAAACAATAATATTATGAAATATTATTACAATTTAAAATATCTGTTTGAATATATTTTAAAATGTCATTTATTTCTTTGATGCAAAGCTGAATTTTCAGCATCATTACTCCAGTCTTCAGTATCACATGATCCTTCAGAAATCATTCTAATATGATGATTTGATGCTCATGAAACATTTCTTACTACCATCAATGTTGATGTTTTGATAAAGTTGAAAAGAACAGCATTTATTTGAAATATAAATCTTCCTTAACATTATAAATGTTTGATATTTTGATCAATTTTGTGGTATAAAAGTATGTATTTATTTTAAAAAACAAACAAAAAAAAATCTTACTGACCCCAAACTTTTGAATATATTCACATTTTTTAAATACTATGATTGTGATTATTGTGACCTGGCACAAAAACAGTTAACATCTCAATTAGACTGACAACATTAAAACTTTGAATAATATACACTATATTGCCAAAAGTTTTGGGACCCCTGCCTTTACATGCACATGAACTTTAATGACATTCCAGTCAAGTTCCTCCACACCAAACTCGCTCATCCATGTCTTTATGGACCTTGCTCTGTGCACTGGTGCGCAGTCATGCTGGAACAGGAAGGGGCCATCCCCAAACTCTTCCCACAAAGTTGGGAGCATGAAATTGTCCAAAATGTCTTGGTATGCTGAAGCATTAAGAGTTCCTTTCACTGGAACTAAGAGACCAAGCCCAACCCCTGAAAAACAACCCCACACCATAATCCCCCCTCCACCAAACTTTACACTTGGCACAATGCAGTCAGGCAAGTACCGTTCTCCTGGCAACTGCCAAACCCAAACTCGTCCATCGGATTGCCAGACAGAGAAGCGTGTTTCGTCACTCCAGAGAACACGTCTCTGCTGCTCTAGAGTCCAGTGGCGGCGTGCTTTACACCACTGCATCCGAAGCTTTGCATTGCACTTGGTGATGTAAGGCTTGGATGCAGCTGCTCGGCCATGGAAACCCATTCCATGAAGCTCTCTACACACTGTTCTTGAGCTAATCTGAAGGCCACATGAAGTTTGGAGGTCTGTAGCTATTGACTCTGCAGAAAGTTGGCGACTTCTGCGCACTGTGCGCCTCAGCATGCACTGACCCCGCTCTGTGATTTTACGTGGCCTACCACTTCGTGGCTGAGTTGCTGTTGTTCCCAATCGCTTCCACTTTGTTATAATCCCACTAACAGTTGAGTGTGGAATATTTAGTAGTGAGGAAATTTCACGAATGGATTTATTGCTGTCAGGGTTTCTGAATGAGGGAGGACCCAGGCGCAGAATGAACAATGATGAGATTTATTAACAAGACTATAGACAGGGCACGACAGGGAGATGGAGGTGTGAAAGTTCAAACAGCAGGGCAGGGGACAGACGACCAGTCTAAGGAGACCACGGACTTGAGGTCAGCTTGGGAGGCAACACCAGGCAGGAACCCGAGGCTTGATGCTTTATGTCTCAGAAGTATCTCCAGTTTTGGCTGCCAGGCAGTTAGAAACAGTGGCTGGGGAAAACTCAGGGCACAGGGCAGGAACCAACACAAGACACACACACACACACACACACACAGACCCAAGAGACAAAAACAACAAGAGATAACAGACAAAACTAACACCTATGACTAAAGAAAACAAAATAACCTAAATAACTGGAGCTAGCAAAGAGAAAAAATTACATAAATACCAAATTCTAAAAATGACTGGAATTCAAAAACAAAACCAGACTGCAATCTTACAGGGAACTAGAGAGAAAATAAATAAAATGTTAGCTAGCAAAAACAAGACAAAAACTAAAAAATGAGGCTTGGGAGACTAGATCAAAAATAAAGACTAGAACTAGACTAGAGTAAAAACTCAGGAACAAAGAAAAACTAGAATTTATCAAAAAGGATAAAATCAGACAAGGAAAACTAAATCTAGCACTGACTGACAAAACGAAGAGAACCCCACACACCCCCACACCCACACCCCCACAGGATCCTGACAATTGCACAAGTGGCAACCTATCACGGTACCACGCTTGAATTCACTGAGCTCCTGAGAGCGACCCATTCTTTCACAAATGTTTGTAGAAGCGTCTGCATGCCTAGGTGCTTGATTTTATACACCTGTGGTCATGAAAGTGATTGGAACACCTGAATTCAATGATTTGAAGGGGTGTCCCAATACTTTTGGCAATATAGTGTATGTATATATTGAATAATATGTGGAAAAATGCATTCAAAACGACTAATAAATTAGCCAAAACTCTGACGATAACATTTAACTAAATATTCCAGTGTATATATGAGTGATTCTATAATAAATTAGGCAATGTGTAGAAATAACGTTGGTAACAGAGTTTGACGTTAACAGGATTGACAATTTTAGCCATTTTTTTTAGCCAAAAACTCCACTTGCTAGCATAAATGCTAAGAGCACATGATGGCACTAATGAAATCATGATTAAAAGACTTTTAAACAACCCACTGTGTGATCAGTGATACATTCTGTTTTCCTTTTGATATTGTGGTAACAATTTTGACGTTTTACAAAATAACTCTTGGTGTAAGAACTTTTTAGATTAAAATATTTTCTCAGAGAGAGCACACATACCTTTCAGTGCCTCAGATCAGTGGGGGAAAGTGACATCATTTCCTGTATCTGACATAATTGTGGTAGATAATTCCACCAATTTAAAGGCAAAGTATGGTACGGTAACAGAATTGACGCAAAATTGATGGACACACATTTTTATAAGATAAGTTATTTTTAAACAATTTAATGTTGTAGAATTAGGAAAATTACTATTTAGGGCTTTTATAAATACAAACCCGATTCCAAAAAAAGTTGGGACACTGTACAAATTGTGAATAAAAACAGAATGCAATGATGTGGAAGTTTCAAATTTCAATATTTTATTCAGAATACAACATAGATGACATATCAAATGTTTAAACTGAGAAAATGTATCATTTTAAGGGAAAAATAAGTTGATTTTAAATTTCATGGCATCAACACATCTCAAAAAAGTTGGGATAAGGCCATGTTTACCACTGTGTGGCATCCCCTCTTCTTTTTATAACAGTCTGCAAACGTCTGGGGACTGAGGAGACAAGTTGCTCAAGTTTAAGAATAGGAATGTTGTCCCATTCTTGTCTAATACAGGCTTCTAGTTGCTCAACTGTCTTAGGTCTTTTTGACGCATCTTCCTCTTTATGATGCGCCAAATGTTTTCTATGGGTGAAAGATCTGGACTGCAGGCTGGCCATTTCAGTACCCGGATCCTTCTTCTACACAGCCATGATGTTGTAATTGATGCAGTATGTGGTCTGGCATTGTCATGTTGGAAAATGCAAGGTCTTCCCTGAAAGAGACGACGTCTGGATGGGAGCATATGCTGTTCTAGAACTTGGATATACCTTTCAGCATTGATGGTGCCTTTCCAGATGTGTAAGCTGCCCATGCCACACGCACTCATGCAACCCCATACCATCAGAGATGCAGGCTTCTGAACTGAGCGCTGATGACAACTTGGGTTGTCCTTGTCCTCTTTAGTCCGGATGACATGGCGTCCCAGCTTTCCAAAAAGAACTTCAAATTTTGATTCGTCTGACCACAGAACAGTTTTCCACTTTGCCACAGTCCATTTTAAATGAGCCTTGGCCCAGAGAAAACGCCTGCGCTTCTGGATCATGTTTAGATATGGCTTCTTTTCTGACCTATAGAGTTTTAGCCGGCAACGGCGAATGGCACGGTGGATTGTGTTCACCGACAATGTTTTCTGGAAGTATTCCTGAGCCCATGTTGTGATTTCCATTACAGTAGCATTCCTGTATGTGATGCAGTGCCGTCTAAGGGCCCGAAGATCACGGGCATCCAGTATAGTTTTCCAGCCTTGACCCTTACGGACAGAGATTGTTCCAGATTCTCTGAATCTTTGGATGATATTATGCACTGTAGATGATGATAACTTCAAACTCTTTGCAATTTTTCTCTGAGAAACTCCTTTCTGATATTGCTCCACTATTTTTCGCCGCAGCATTGGGGGAATTGGTGATCCTCTGCCCATCTTGACTTCTGAGAGACACTGCCACTCTGAGAGGCTCTTTTTATACCCAATCATGTTGCCAATTGACCTAATAAGTTGCAAATTGGTCCTCCAGCTGTTCCTTATATGTACATTTAACTTTTCCGGCCTCTTATTGCTACCTGTCCCAACTTTTTTGGACTGTGTAGCTCTCATGAAATCCAAAATGAGCCAATATTTGGCATGACATTTCAAAAAGTCTCACTTTCAACATTTGATATGTTATCTATATTCTATTGTGAATAAAATAAAAGTTTATGAGATTTGTAAATTATTGCATTCCTTTTTTATTCACGATTTGTACAGTGTCCCAACTTTTTTGGAATCGGGTTTGTAAAATAAATGAAATATTACCCAAATAAAAGTAAAATAAAATAATTTGATTACACAATACATAATGGAAAAATACACTGACTAATTCGGACAACAAGAAATCATGATTTTCAGCTATACAAGACATTTTTTACAGAAAATATTACATTGTTATGGCCTGTAACATCTTGTGATCCATGACAATAAGTAACAAATTATTAAAATAATTACAAATATAACCATTTGATAAAAGCAGGGAAAAAATTACTTTGGACACCAAATGTACCTGCAATTATAGAATCACCTACATATACACTCACCTAAAGGATTATTAGGAACACCATACTAATACTGTGTTTGACCCCCTTTCGCCTTCAGAACTGCCTTAATTCTACGTGGCATTGATTCAACAAGGTGCTGAAAGCATTCTTTAGAAATGTTGGCCCATATTGATAGGATAGCATCTTGCAGTTGATGGAGATTTGTGGGATGCACATCCAGGGCACGAAGCTCCCGTTCCACCACATCCCAAAGATGCTCTATTGGGTTGAGATCTGGTGACTGTGGGGGCCATTTTAGTACAGTGAACTCATTGTCATGTTCAAGAAACCAATTTGAAATGATTCGAGCTTTGTGACATGGTGCATTATCCTGCTGGAAGTAGCCATCAGAGGATGGGTACATGGTGGTCATAAAGGGATGGACATGGTCAGAAACAATGCTCAGGTAGGCCGTGGCATTTAAACGATGCCCAATTGGCACTAAGGGGCCTAAAGTGTGCCAAGAAAACATCCCCCACACCATTACACCACCACCACCAGCCTGCACAGTGGTAACAAGGCATGATGGATCCATGTTCTCATTCTGTTTACGGCAAATTCTGACTCTACCATCTGAATGTCTCAACAGAAATCGAGACTCATCAGACCAGGCAACATTTTTCCAGTCTTCAACTGTCCAATTTTGGTGAGCTCGTGCAAATTGTAGCCTCTTTTTCCTATTTGTAGTGGAGATGAGTGGTACCCGGTGGGGTCTTCTGCTGTTGTAGCCCATCCGCCTCAAGGTTGTGCGTGTTGTGGCTTCACAAATGCTTTGCTGCATACCTCGGTTGTAACAAGTGGTTATTTTAAGTCAAAGTTGCTCTTCTATCAGCTTGAATCAGTCGGCCCATTCTCCTCTGACCTCTAGCATCAACAAGGCATTTTCGCCCACAGGACTGCCGCATACTGGATGTTTTTCCCTTTTCACACCATTCTTTGTAAACTCTAGAAATGGTTGTGCGTGAAAATCCCAGTAACTGAGCAGATTGTGAAATACTCAGACCGGCCCGTCTGGCACCAACAACCATGCCACGCTCAAAATTGCTTAAATCACCTTTCTTTCCCATTCTGACATTCAGTTTGGAGTTCAGGAGATTGTCTTGACCAGGACCACACCCCTAAATGCATTGAAGCAACTGCCATGTGATTGGTTGATTAGATAATTGCATTAATGAGAAATTGAACAGGTGTTCCTAATAATCCTTTAGGTGAGTGTATATCTCAAGTATATATATTCAAGTGGTTCTTTTACAAGAATCATATGAATGAACTGAAAATGAATCACTCACCTACACTGTAATCTTGCAGCCTTCACTTACATACGTCTGGAAAGTCCATGAAACTATATGATACAAGACAGAGAGGATTTGAGATATAAAAAAGCATGAATGATATCTCAAGTGTTATTAATTTTTAGACCATGAAATCCATAGACAAACATTGAAGGAGGGAGCCATATGAGAATATCATTTTGACATGCTTTTGGTAAGCTAATGAAATTCAGCTGTCGAGCCGGTAACAGATTTTCAGCAGAAGTGACAAACTGCCAAATCATTTCAGTGCACTATTAACAGAGAGATTATCACTCTGACGGCAAAGACACGTACCGCAGGTGATCTGTGAGGTGAAGACCACGTCAGGCAGGGGTCAGAGGTCATGACCCATGACTCTCACGTGTGCACAGTGCCGGGAAAAGAGCAAAACAGGCTGATAACACAATCACTGCAGCCTCACCTCACTGTACGCTGCTAAAAATAAAGGTTTAAAGGTCCACAAAGTGCTTTTTAATCTCTTGTGCTTCATGAAACTATCTGTTTTGATGGTTTAAAGAACCAAGAATCTAATATGATGACCTTAAGAGGTCATTATGTACCATCAAAAACATTTTCAATCTCCCAAAGAACCAACTTAAAGGCCTTAAACAAACAAAAATGTGTCCAGAACAGCCTTTTTGCTTTAATAGCTCAGTGTAAGTTGATCCTACTTGTACAGTCTGTCCTGAGAAACACACATAAGCAGCACAGATCGCCTCTAAACGTCTATTTTGTCTATACACTCTTAAAAATAAAGGTTTCTCAAAGGTTCTTTGTAGGTTCGGGAAATAATTATATACATCTAAAGAAAAAAATTGGGTTCTTGAGCAGGTTATATGGAGCTTTGGAGAATAAAATGTTCTTGATGTTCTATTAAAGGCTCTTCAGATCGGTGTTAATTATATGTACACTGCCATTCAAAAGTTTGGGGTCAGTAAGATTGCTTTTTTCTTTTTTTAATGAAATTAATACTTTTATTCAGCAAGGATGCATTAAACTGATCAAAAGTGACAGTTAAAGACATTTATAATGATACATTACTATTTTAAATAAATGCTGTTCTTTTCTATTCATCAAAGAATCCTGGAGAAAAACTGCATCACGGTTTCCACAATAATATTAAGCATCACAACTGTTTTCAACACTGATATTAATCAGAAATGTTTCTTGAGCATCAATTCAGCATATTAGAATGATTTCTGAAGGATCATGTGACACTCAAGACTGGAGTAACGAATGAAAATTCAGCTTTGATCACAGGAATAAATTACATTTTAACATATACTACCAGTCAAAAGTTTGGACAAACTTCCCCATCAAAGAGAATGGGAAAGTGTGTCCAAACTTTTGACTGGTAGTGTATATTAATAGAAATAGAAAATAGAAAGCAGTTATATTAAACTGCAATAATATTTCACAATATTGTGTTAGGAGGATGGGGTTTTAACCCATGAAGGCGAGCCAATGGATACCACACAAGCAGTATGCAAACTATGCGCAAGAGTTACAGGTGAATAAGTCTTTAACCTCAGTCAATTCATTACAGAAAGTGAAAGTAAAAACTGCTTTCATCACGCTGCATTAACGGCGCATATTCTCTCAGAGACGACAAGAGATGCATCTACTTCAACATATGCTGATAACGGTATATAAGTGTCTTCATTTATTCCCATAATATTCCTCTTGTGGCCGCACATAGTGAAAAAAAGAGAAGAAAAGTATTTTGTGTTAAACAGGTTGTTTTTTAAAGTCTGTGCTTGAAATAAAGCTGCTCTTAATTTTCATCGATGACTTCAGTGTTCAGAAATATTATAGACTGTTAATAATATTAATTATAGGGCTATAATTCATTGTATAATAGACCTAAATGTTTTCAAAGCATTTTCAATGAGGAGTAATAGCCTAATCTTTTATTATCCTCACAGAGCGTCAGTTATGCGGTGATGCTCTGTGAAATTATTGCAGGGCAAAGTTATTGTAATAGCCTATTAATTTAATAATAAAAGTAACCTAATAATAATAATAATAATAAGCCTATAATAATAGGAATATAGCAGGCCTACATTAATTGGAAATGTCAAATTTAATATCGCTAATAGGCTATGTGATGCTTTTGATAATATCTCTGGCTATCGTCAATAGATGATCATCGACACAACCCAGCAGGGGGGTTTATCTATGTGCCCGTCCGCTACGCCACTGCTTGTATAAGTCAGAAGAGAAAAAAAATGGCTCCAAACTTTTTTTTTTAATGGTAGTGTAGTTACAGAAGAAGAGAAGCACCAGCAAAAGAACGGTTTTCTAAAGAACCATAAACCTGAAAAAATTTCTCCTATGACATCACAGGAACTCAAAAACTTTGGGAATGTTTCTGCTGTGCCAAAATGCTTTTGAAACCTTCGTTTTTAAGAGCATTGTGACCTATGATCTGTTTTTTTTACTTTTTAAATTACTCAAATGTAAACAACAAAATAGTTATATTCTAGTTTCATATTGCAAGAAGCTTTTTACATTATAAAACTAGAATACAACTAGTTTATAACCGTTTCCCTTCCAGTTTCCAAACCGAAAGTCATTTAATTCACTTCAACCTGTTGTTGTGCTTCTATACAATTTCCCTTCCAGTATTTCCCAATCCCTTTCAGCAAATACCAAACGTTTCCGTCATTACAGCGTTTCAGAAGTTTCAAAAGAAACGCTTATGATGACCTAACTTTCTTTATTTCCCGTGGCGGGCGTAAGCTGTCCTCCAGTAACTGCTTTTGGCTTTGAGAGCTCATTTTGTGGTTTTCTCTCGCCCAGGAATAAATGTTTAAGCAAGTGCAGAAAACTTGGGTTTGTAAACATCATCTTTCCTCACGGCTCTGACGCTACACCTGTGATTTACAGCCTAAGCGGGCTCTTCCGGCGGGTCACAGCTGAATTAATGTGCTGTGTTTGGAGCAGGAGATTGTTTACCAAAATGACAGCTGTTCCTAGACTACACTGGCCCTGGTGTCCTTTCATCGTGTGTGTGTTTATTGACAGTAGCATATGCTCTTGTGTTCGTGGATCTAATATTGTTTTGTGGGCAGATGTGTGTGAGAGAGAGTGAATCTTGCAGCAATTCAGAGCCACTGAAAGTGTTTAATGTGACACTACAGAGAGATTTTATTTAATCATAACTATATTAGTAGCAAAAAAGACCCTTGTCACACACACACACACTTTCAATGACACTCAGGGCACGAGAGTAATTCAGTCATTAATTCCGGTCAAAATCCCTTGACAGTCGAACCTACTAACGTGTGTGTGTGTGTGTGTGTGTGTGTGTGTGTTTGAATAAGAGAGGTAACCTTGTGTGATCCCAAATACACAAAGGACACACAGAAGAGTGTCAGAGTAAATTAGATTAAAGCCTAATGGAAAGACGACACACACACACACACACACACACACATAGAGGTTTGTTTGTCTGAGGATATACATAATATAATATAAATAGATTAAATAAATAAAACAATGTATACACAGACACTGCCAGGCCAAAAAAAATTCCCTGTTTGGATTTAAAAAAGTCAATGATTGTATCATTATTACAGTGATTATTATTATGTTTCTAGCATGTTATATGTTTGGCAACAGTTCTTCTAACCCTCATTGATGGAGTGTGTAGCGTTTCATTTCTTAAACAACCATGTAGGACCATCATGGCCATATTCCAGGATGACAATGTCAAGATTCATCAGGCTCAAACTGTGAAAGAATGGTTGGGAGGGAGCATGAAGCAATAACATCATACCATTTATTTCCATCAAGAGGTGCATCAATTTTTGGTCCAGATCTTGTATTGTTAATGCAAGAGTCCAGCACTCTGTAAAGTCTCCTCCAGCACATCCCAAAGACTTTCAATGAATTTAGGCTCTGGACTCAGAGGTGCCGATTCATGTGTGAAAATGATCCTTCATTCTTTCACAGTTTGAGCCTGATGAATCTTGACATTGTCATCCTGGAATATGGCCATGATGTGTCTTGATGATGATCCACTCGCTCAAGCTTTACTGTATAAACGCTCCACAATGGCAAGTAGAAATACTGGTTTAATTCAGCCATATGTGTTTGAACCAGAAACTGATTCAGAAGAAGTGGAAGACTGAATTATACAGGCTCGTCTACAAGTTGATGTATCAGAATGGTAATCGCTCTTTACAATCTCGGACACATAACGGTAATTAATATGATTAGCCTTTTGCTTGACTATGTTATCAAACAGCTAATAATGTGTTGCTAATGTTACATAAACCATGTTCCCGTTCGGCACATAGTCAGACAGCTGCCGTCTAAAAATAAGCATCCTTAGTTAGAAACGCCAGTGAAAGCTGTGTAGTTCATCATTACATCGTGTTTGTGTTTGTGACGTAAGAAACACCGTCAATTTTAAACCGTGTTTTTGAGACTGTCTTTTCACTGCAGTTTCAAGGAGAAAATACTCAACAATGGTGTTGACTTGCTTTAAGACAAAAAAGATTTAAAAAAAAAAACACCACACCAACATATAAACAACCACAGGGGGTCTTTATATATATATATATATATATATATTTTTTTTTTTTTTATATATATATATATATTTTTACTTTAAACATTATTAACATATATTAAAATAAATAATAAATAAAAAATAATTTGGTTCATTTTTGAACTTTAATGAGGATCTTACAGTTGCATTAGATAAAGAAATATCAAACAGTCTGGGTCTAAAATTAAATACATATAATAATACAATAAAAAATACAAAATAAATTCTCTATAATATATTATAATATAAAAAATTCAATTTTTTTTATATATATATTTCCCGTTTAATATATTTAATAGAAATTTAATATAAATTAATCTAATCTAATCTAATATAATATAATATAATTAATATAATATAATATAATATAATATAATATAATATAATTACCCCAAAATGAAAAAAGTGAAATAAGAAATATTTTATTAATTTAAAAATAAAATGAAGTATATTTTTAGGACCAGGAGATTTATTTATTTATTTTCTAAACAATTAAGACACTGCAAAAATAAATAAATAAATACAATTATTTTTAAACTAAAGGATGTTTTTAAAGCATAAATCACTACATCAGAGTAAATTATTAAAAACAAAAAAAGTTATTAAAAATGAAACAATTATTAAAAATAAAA